>JAQISU010000263.1:4715000-5045000 GCA_029339505.1 Unio delphinus | reverse complement strand
ATATTAATTATCATCAGGTCTATGAAGAATCCAGTCTAAAATGTGACCAAGGTTATGGGTGGGTTGGTTAACTGACTGTTTAAGGTTGAAAACATGAATGGAATGTAGGAGTTTTGACACGTATGGGTTTCTAGGACAGTCAAAGTGAAAATTGAAATCTCGAAGAAATAATCAGGTCGCCACCTATCGAATTTCCATACTCCAGAAAATTCGGAAACTGCTCCAAAAATAGAGATTCAGTCAGCTTGTTTTTCTACTAGGAGAAGGGCGGTAGAGGCAGGAAAAAAAGAACTGACCTTTGTTCCAGTTTGAGTGTTGTTTGGACTAGTTGAAAGGATGTGTGGCAGAAATGAAAGGTTGTGTTGTACTTAAGACATTTTAGCATGATATTATTTGTGATGACATCAATTCCATCTCCGAGAGAGTGGCGGGGAAACGACTTGATGGAGTAAGCGGTGGTGTTATATTCGAGCACTTGGTCTCATCGCCTGATATTTTGAGCCATGTTTCTGTCAGGAAGAAGAAATCGATATTCCGGTATTTTTGTGCGCTTTTCAGGTGGTCCTACTGATTGGGCGTTGAATAATACAATACGCAGTGGGATCTCTGGGACAGTTGACATTACGATTTAAAATGGATTTGCACCAGGTTATCAAAATTAACGGCCGAATGTTTAAAATGTTTAGCTGGAACGGGTGAAAGGGAGATAACTGGAATTCTTCTTCTTGTTCTACACTGGCCAGCTTTGAAACAACGTTGTTTTTTTTTCGCTTCCGTTTACACTTACGTAATAATGAATGTAATCCCAGTTCGCTTAGTCTTGAGCACAATCTAGTATTAAGAGCCAAAGATTGGTCATTTAAAGCAATTAATGAGGGTCCATCATAACATAAATGGGTTGGATGTATCACGTACATATATATGAAGAAATCTGCCTTTAAAAATAAATTTTCATGGTAAAACGTTACATGATATTTTATCCCTTATATATCGTGTTTTCACTTTCGGCGCATATCTGTAGATTGCATATGAGCTATAACATGTGTTGACAATGTTTGAAAATTAGTCATAAGAATGAAACTTGTTTGGATTAATTTCCCTTTAGTTGGTTCAAATCAGGTGGGTTCCTTTGCAACGTTGGGTTGTTATGTATGTTGTGTAAGTTCAGTTTGTGTTATTTGTTGGCGTTTCTTAATGATGATATGTCAGTGTTTTGTTCAAGTTTTACTATTTTGTTGATTTATTTATTAAAATTTTTATACACTGGAAATACATAGTGCCAGTCAATAATATTCTTGGACTTGAACATTAATTTGGAACTATAGTGAATTCAGATTATATTATTGTTATACATCAAAAGAATTTTAGCACATCGCCACGATACTGACCACTAGCACATTATCACATTCGAGACTACATACTCATCAACCATTCGATATTGGAACATTTTTAAATACCACTGGAATTCAGTTGGAACTAATACATTTTAGTACTTTTTTGGATCTAATTCAGAATACTGTTTGTTCTTTCTAAAGTTCGCTAAGTTTTCGTGGGAAATTAAATTATTTGCTGAATTTTACAAAACGTGTCATGTAGGAAGTATTACGACTTAATAGTCGTAATGTAGTCAAAGTGTATTATAGGGACAAGAGTTGATAATTTAATTGATTCTTATTTCCTAGGTTTTTACTTCTATATCAGTCTGCAGATGTGTCTCATCGTGTGTGTAAATTTAATTTGGGAGGATATCATTCACTAGTATTTAGAATGTTCAGTTGACGTACACAGTGATCTTTGACTCTGGACTAAAATATTATTCGGGGATTATTAAGAATTTATTCCAAAAAATGTTAAAGACTTCGCCATTGTGATACTTCAAGACTGATGACAAATCAGCACATTCGAGGACATGTGATTTATTCGGAACACTTGATTCTTTTTGGACTAGTGTAGACCTTGTTTAAGCTATTCATGATACTGTTAAATCTTCTTATCGTTTAATTTAAACCTAGAGAATTAAATATTTTTTAAGTGTTACGAAACTTGTTGGATTTTGGTTCTTTCTGTCACATAGTTGAAGACCTTAGAGTCGTAATACATTTAACTCCACGTACACTCCATGGCTTGTATAGCAAGGACTCTATCTGGCGGACATTTCTGGCTAAAATTCTCCAAAAACGTTAAAACTCCATTTGTCCGAAATTTAACGTGAAGGTGTAGAGGACGATGAAATTGATTTCACGCGTTTTTCAACAACAATTCATCAAAGCTGCCAATAAGGCCGACGCAGACCTGATCCAAATTAAGCGGAAGTTTGTCTCGTGTACTCACTGTCACTCGCATGCAAAGATGTTTTCCAATTTTTACTCACATAAAGAAATTTAAAAGAAAAAAAAAAGAAGTTAAATGAAACTTTGATCTTTTGCTCACCTTTTAATATTTTCTTCCGTATAATGCCATGTATGTCAATATGAAATTTATGACGATACCAACCCAGAGTTAAAATCATGGTATTCATACAGAATGAATCCGTTACGCACGATTATAAAAATGAAAACTATGTATCACATGCACATAGATATGAAGAAATCTGCTTTTAAAATAAATTTTCATGGTAAAATGTTACATGATATTTTATCCCTTATGTTGAGTTTCTAGTTTAAGGATCTTTGCCAATCTAGGACACGGATTAGTAATTATCTATATAATAATAATAATGTGGATCTTTTGTGTATTTAATATAAGATGGTGTATGTATTCGAAGAGATTAGTAGGGGAATGAACTCCATCTATCCAATACCATTTATTTTAGAGTTAAGTCCCACTAATGTGTGTCGCACACCTCTCTGCATGTCGTTAGTTGCAAGGAATAGTTTTTACTCTCAAACTTAACACCGCATAATCCGGCCTATTTCTTTAAAAAGAATCATAAAAATATATTTAAAAAATACAAATTAAGTATAAAAAAGGTTCATATTTTTGGATAGATATATTAAAACAAAACATAAGATCAGAGAAATCGATAGCAGTTCATAGCAAAAGTAGTTTATGCACCATAACTCGAAATTAATAAATGCATTTTGCACGTCCAGTATTCACTTTTGAGACCATATGATTATGCTCAATGTGCAAACACAATTCCTTTTTCTTGCTAATAATTCTACAAAATACCGTGTACTAAACATGATGATGCAGTTGAAAACAATTGTCACCCAAGCCTATTTTTGAGACACTCTACTTGCCCTGAACCCCCGTGTTTACTGTTTGGAGTAAGATTTGGGGGCTAGTTCTTCTTCCCTGCCAACTATTGGTATTTCACTATCTACAAACTGAAGAGTAGCTATGTAAGGTGTAAATGCCTGACATCAATTTCAAGAACAACACAAGCCTGAAACACTTAGTTCATAAATATATCCATATCTTTAATTAGTAAACAACAATAGCTAAAGAATTCATACTATAAATCTTTATAAACTTTAAAAAATTTTTTTAAATATATCCAGTTTTGGATATTATCCCTACGCCGGCAAGTTATGACGACATTCATGTATGTTAAGAGCAACAGGATGATTCCAAACACTTGGCCCCACTATTTGTTTATTTTCATGACTTGATAAGATCATTCTAATATATTATTTTATAAAAATTTAAGCAAAGAAAATTCTTGTAACATATGTGTTAAATTGTAATGTTACAAAACATAAAATTTCTCATGCCTTTGGAGCCCTTCCGCATTCAAATCTTTAGTTTCGGAGGGGCATAGATTTACGTGAAGCCAAACACGTAAATTTAGGAAGCAAGTAATTTTTGAATGCTGATCTCAATTACATAATGCCAAGACAGATATTGATAGGTTTCGAAGACAAAAACAAAACAACAAACAAACAAACAAAAAAAGATCCACCGGAACTAGTCAGTTTGAAAATACTTCATCCCATCCAGCTTCCATTAACAGGTAATTCTCATTTAGATAGACCTAAAAATAATTAAAACATTGTAATATTTGGTTTGAGTCAGTTCAGTGAGCCTGAAATAAATGCTGGCTTGTCTTTATTACCAAGTGTTTAATTAAGTTTCTTTTTTAATACCAAGTGTTTAATTAATTTTCTTTTTTAATAGCTTCTTAATACAAGCGTTTATATCAAATTACGTTTTGGTTTCATTCAACACCTCTCATATATTATTAGCACTCTGAAACAAACTATTAGAAATTGCCTTATTTTAACGTTCAACTTTACCTATTCAGCTGGGTTACATTTCTGTTGTTAATTATTCATTCAATCCTCAATACTCTCATGAAGTACGTGTTATATTAAACACAATTACAGTCAAAACCTAGTTTATCTCTAACATCTTTACAATTAGTTGTGGATCACCGGCAGCACCGGCGTATTGTGAATAATACATTTTGTATAGACACGCTACTTAACGTACTAAATCAAATCTTGCCAGAAACTACAAGGAAGATAATTGTCATGCAATTCATTAATCTATAGATAGACTTGTTTTTCTTATTGTTTGTTCAATACGCACTATATATTTTTATTATATTATCCTAGTGTGTTCATGTAAATGCTCTTGTGAACAGGATAGTAGAGATCCAAATCACCGAGTTGAATTTTTCATTGTACGTAACAAGTATAATAGTATTGAATGTATAGGCTGCAATACTCGAGACACCGTACATTTTTACTACGCTACATAGGATAGGATAATTAGTAAGTATAGCACGATAAGCTCGAATATATACCAGATATACTGTCAGATGGGGAGACTAAAATGGTTTTGACAGAAGGTGCATTAGCATCCAAATTTCCTATCTCAGTTCAATTTGAGTCGCCCGCCTTACGATATACTTACATAACATGATAAAATTTGTCTAAATAATCCCGTAGCTTCTTTTTATTATTTATTTAGAACATATCCTCCACCCCCGCAGCTATCACAATAAGACCAGTCTACTTTATGCTGTCACACATTTTGAAACATTTTTAAAGCAAACGGTGAAAGTAGAAGCATTCTATTTGGTTGAGGTGGTCATTTAATGATGGAAATGTATTTTTATGTACAATATGGCAAGATAAAAAGAAGCAGTTTTCAATGAGCCACCATTTTATTTGCTGAGTATCCAAAGAATGGCCTGGTAAAGTGTTAAAAGTATATATGAGAATGGAGATCAAAGAAGACAAGCCCTCGTAACATAATAACTGAAAATCATTTTATTGGTTTTTGTTTCTTATTAAGAAATTCCTGATCTTCAAAAGTTAATATATTTGATGATAACTATTGGTGTTCGGGACCTGATGAAAGCATATGAATACAATGCACTGCAAAAACTTGTAAATTTCTTTACAGAAAAAAGTGTTTTACAGCAAACGGTTGTAAAATCAATGTGAAGTGTCCAATTTCGAATAAGCATTGAACCTTAAAGTTGAATGTGGCTAAATTAGAAATTTCATCACATTTATACCAATAGGTATTTGGAGAAAGATCATTTCGACCTTTATTCTTAAATTTCTACCTTGTTGGTGTTAAAACTTCAAAGGGGTCAGTGTTCCGATTCAATGAAATAGACAGGATTCTAAAATGGGTTTGAGAAAGAGACATCTGAGCTTCCGATCCGTGTCAAGTAATCATTTTTCAAAGGGAAAAGTTATAGAACGTAGTTCAGAGATTCTTACTAACGAAACAAATGTTAGTCTTAGGAAAAATGTTTAGAAAATCGCTACCTATGACTGGCCGAGTGAAATTAAGGCGTACATCTTGGAACTAATGGTGAATTTCAAGTGACAACCTTGATCGAAATTCTTCAGTCAAGACATTTCCTGAGAGCAGGAAGTTGACTCCGTGTGAGACCTCCGAAAGAATAGAAAAGGATCAGGTGTCTGTCTTGCGAGAAAGACAAGATGTAGTGTCGAATGTACAAGTTCTTAAATCAACAGCATTAATAAAACGGTTTGCCGAAGAATATGTACTTGACAGTCCGGAGACAGAGTCCGAATAAAAAAAGAAAAGTGTGAAAGTGGCGAGACAGGTCCGAAACGGGTGTGTGACTAGTAGCGATTTAAATCTAGGAAGGACGAGCAGTCGGAAAGGGAAGGCACGAGCAAATAAGAACGTTGGAACACAGTGAAGGGAAAGATGATGCAATCAGTCGTGGACATTGCGCTCTTTTCACCACTCGTTATGACGATGTAATAAATCCAAATTAGTCACTGCTAAAATCTCATGTTGATATCTTTTCAGTTGAATTGAAATTATGACTATCATCTTGTTTGATTAAATTTGTTAGTTTTCTTGTCTAAGTGGGCTCGTATTGCATTATATTTTCCCAATAATCTTGCCCAGTTTCTATCTTTCACTGACACCGGCTTATATCGAAGGAGATCATTTCCTAGATAACATAGCTAAATCCAATCAACTAACCATCTTACTACTGGGAGAATTTTGCAATAAAAGATTACCCACTTTGGAGTAGTTTTACATCCCTATATATTCGGTGTGGAGTACATACGCCAACTCCATCAATCGAAACAGAATTTATTATTTATATTAGAGAATACTTTTCGCAAATATATTAAAAGATTCAGTCAGTTTAATTGTGTAGGCCTGGGAAATGTTAACTCTGAGGCAGAGCATATCACTACGAATACTGTAAATCAAAGTTGTTATTGTTACGTTTTGTTATGTAATCATGCCTTAAATATTCGCCAACGTAACAAATAAAGAACTTGAAGACACACCAGACAACGTCAACACTGTCGATCAAAAATATACAGATTTCAATTTAAAAATGGTCGGAATTGAAACGATTTCAGTTTCGAAGCTTGGTAAGGGAAAAATACTTTGAAATAGTTGTTGTCGAAATTTATAAATAGTAATGACTTTCCCTTATGCGTTAGTATGGAACAAGATCACATTTATTAGTTCCGGTTCAGTGTCAACGAATGTAGTCCCAGTCTGTTTAGTAATTCTTGTTACGGATTTTAAGGTTAATTGTTTATTCTTTATACTATGAGCTTATTGCGTTGTTATCTGTGTATATTTCGGTGACAGTACACAGGGAGTAATAAAGCCTGGTGATGCTTCTGAAATAAAATCAGTGTTCCATTACATCTTGAATAGTTTACAGCCCAGCCTCTCAAAGAAATGCACGTGAACCTATAAAAAAAAATTCACTTTGAATTCATCTATGGAGGTGCTTTAGAATGAGATATGATTTATTATCATAAAAACACAAAGGAACGTTCAATACTGAGAAACAAATGTAGAGAACATAGTAAAATTAATTGTGTTCTGATTCCTGTCAGTAGCATAACAGTTAAAGTTTAAATTGGTATTAAAATTTTTAACGACAGACCATGCCAATTTTTAATATGTTCTGTATATTAACTTTCAACATAAAAGAATAAAACTAAAGATAAAAATTTATTTAAAAAAAATTAATTGATTTTTTTTTGTATTCCATTTCCGCAAAAACTGCAGATGTACAGAATATATCAAATTGGTAATGATTCAATTTATCAAAGGAGTTGAATAACCAAGACACGCAAAGCTGGACATTATTCAATGAGTTTCATAAATCTGATATTAAATCATTACCCATTCGAGATTCTTTTCATCACATAGTAATAATGTCAGTGGAAATTATTTAGATGGAAAGAAGAACGAATAATTTTGTTCATTCTGACAGACATTTCACATTTGATTTGTTGTACTTAAAAAATGTCTCAACCTAAGTTGAACAATATTGTCGTTTGAAAGTAGATTATAATTTTCTTACAAACTCAAAGTCAAAGAACAGGCGTCTATCCGAATAAACAAAACACATTACACAGACAAATTCATTTTTCAGAACAGAATGTCCAGTGTGTCTGATGTCGCATTGTTTGATATACTACACATACAGTCTATGTTTACATAACCTTTAAGTGACACTTTCACAACTAAACATTACATCTTCTCATATGTATGTCAAATAGGCTTACTGTATGCAGAAACTCCCAAATTTACTGTAAATATGTGTTACCAGACATTTGCAATGTTTGATTTGGAACAGTCAGTTTGGAGGCCGGTTTATGTCGCCTTTCTTCTGTGAACACCTACTCCATGAGATTCGGAAACTGCTCTAAAAAGAGACAGTAAGTCAGCTTGCTTTTTCTACAATGATCAGGGCGGTAGAGGCAGAAAAAATAGACTGACCTTTCTTCCGGTGTGAGTGTTGTTTGGACTAGCTCAAACGATGTGTGTCAGAATTTGAAGGTTGTGTTGTATTTAAGACATTTTATCATGGAATTCTTTGTAATGACATCAATTCCACCTCAGCGAAAGTTGCGAGGGAACGACTTTATGGAGCAATAGTGGGTGTTTGATCCGCGCACTTGGGCTCATGTTTCTGTCAGGAAGGCGACATTGATATTCTGATCGTTGATGTGTGCGCTTTTCAGGTGGTCCTACTGATTGGGCGTGAATCAGGTCACAATTTATAGTTCCGGTTCAGTAAGAATGTAGTCCCAGTCTATTTTAGAGCATTTTTCCTGTCTCCGTTTAGTGGTGTAACAAGACTTAGATCCAGGCTTTCTTGGTATGGATTTAAAAACAATCGTTGATTCTTTAGAATATGAGCTTACGGTGTGTATTTCGGCGACAGTGCATAGTGAGTAATAAGGCCTTGGTGATGATCCGGAAGTTAAATCGGTGTCCATTGCACATTGCACATTGATTTGTTTACATTCCAGCCTCTCAAAGAAATGATAATGAAGCTATGACGAGAATTTCACTGTGTTCATCTTTGAAGGTACATATGAATGCGATATGATTTAATATTATTATTAGGGACACAAAGAGAGTTCAGTATTGCAAATAAATGTAGAGAATATATATAGTAAAATTAATTGTGTTCTGATTCTGTACGCCTACCCTCAAACAGTTGTGGCAACTCTCGCGAGAACGTGCGATATAAATATCAAGCGGCTTGCGATAAACCAGCATTCTTTAATTATTATGACACACTCAATGGCATTTAACAATTCAAAGCCAGTTGTACAAGCACAAAAGAACCTCAAGAACAAATTACCTACTTGTTTTATTAGGATTCACGGCCGAAACGTGTACGACTGTAAGAGAACGGCATCACGATTAAATAAAACATTTCTCCAAGAAACGAGTGGGTGGAACTTAAATGTATAGTCAAGAATGAATGAAATCGAAGACGCATTGCAGCTACTATTACTGTTGAAAATGTTTCGATGAAATCTTATCCTCTACCTCCGCATGTTATGTTTTCCTTATGTGCATCTTTCCCCACGCTGAATTCTTTTTCTACTTCTTTAATATTCTGCTACCTTTAAGACAAAATAAATTTATCGAACCATATTTGGACAGTGCTGCGGCTAAGTGAAATTAGATGGAAATGTATTGTTAATGTATAAGATGGCACGATTTACGCAAGTCTTAAATGACTATCCATTTTACTCTCTCTCTCTCTCTCTCTCTCTCTCTCTCTCTCTCTCTCTCTCTCTCTCTCTCTCTCTGGAGCACAAGGGATACTAGGGCGAAATTTGTGGAGTGAGAGAGAAAACGAAACGATAATTTGCACCAAGTACGCGTTGCATGCAATTTTAATACAAGAATTTTTGCCTCATTGGTATTATGAACATTGTAAAGAGAGAGGGAAGAATTTAGATGAAACTGTATACAATGTTCTATACCATGTTCAATTCATGTAGAAAAAAAATTCTTGGATTATTTATATTTTTCTAGTTATTTTCTTACGTTACTAATGATACCTCATTGGAAATTCGCGCTTTGATCTAGAATAACATATTCGTATTCCGACCAATATGGTAATACCGGCCGTAAACTTACTGCTGTTTACAAAAAATATCGGAAAAGAGAGAGAGAGAGAGAGAGAGAGAGAGAGAGAGAGAGAGAGAGAGAGAGAGAGAGAGAGAGAGAGTTATGATGAATTTGTGTAACGTGTTGATTTAATTTTCAAAATATGAATTATTAATATCTATTCTCGTTATATTCTATCGTCGCTAGTGATTAATCAGTGGAAATTTAACACTGATTTAGACAGTATAAAAACATCAGGGATGGAGAGCACGATCACTGGCCCTGGGGTAAGAAACATCTGGACCTCGCCTAGTTCTTGTTCATATAATTTATTTCTTTCAAAAAATTAAAAAGTGTTTTTCGGCCTGAGACCTATTATGAGCCCGGGCCCCGGATATATATCTCCGATTGTGCCCCCTCCCTCTTGTCGGCTCTGGAAGCGATAGCCTAGTGTTCAAACCTAACCTATTGTTGAAGCAATGCTTATAGATGTGTATTAATGCGCCATGGCGGGATCACAACAGTGGGAAACTGATGTGAAACTATTTCAAGCAATTCTCACCAGAAGTGCACAGTTCCAAAGAACGATTACACAAAGAAGTACAAACACAATGACTTAATTGCTAAAGTTATAGAATACATCTGATATTGGATATTTGGGTGTATAGATTAGATCATGTAATTAGAACAAAAAAGCTCTAACTGTATGCTCAACAAAAAAAAAGTCATTAAATTGACGTGTAACCTCTGTAACGTTGCCTAAAACTGTCCAATGAATTGAAACCAGGATATAGTGTTTTGTTTCACTGGCGATTACTTTTTGTTTTTTAAATGGTTGTATTGTAGGTTTTAAAGCATTATTTTTATTATAGCGTAGGCTTAAGTATTATAAAATATCAGTATATTAATTTATATGCATGTTTAATTTATTTCTTTTAGAGTATAGTAACTTATGTGCATCTTTAATTTATTTCTATTACAGAAGATAGGAATTCGAGGTCGTAGTTAATTTATAAATTTCTTGTTATCAATACAAGAGAAAAAGAATATTTAGTTTCTGTGCTATGTGTTAAGTTGTATGTGGTTTAAGTCAGAATTATATCACAGAACAACACGCCTGGGAAAGATAAATGTTCCGCCTCTAGACTTCTCTCTATTCTAAAAAAAAAACCACAAGTGGATAACTCTGATCTATGTGGAGATTCGTTCTAATATTTAATTTCTTTGTTTTGTACAACTCTATTGATGCTACATGCCTTGCATGTATTCAGATAGATTATATATTCAGTTTTGCATACACGGTTCTGAATAATTAAACCTTCCATTTGTAACTCCTTGAGAGAAAAAAAAGTAAAATTACTGGATTCAGTGGTTTGTAGCCACTGGTCAGTAAGTTTTGTCAACACAGTTTGGCAGAGAGAACAAATCGCGAGATTTGTGTATTTTGAATGAGTTGGAGCTTGTTAGGATACCTGGAAAAATGCTTGTTCATTAACTTTTCAAACTACAGGTAAACAGATATTGGCCAATAGCAATCTTCTCTTCATTTCCGCATTGAACAGCGAATTCCTAATATAAATGACTCATGAAATATTTCTGAAATGATATTTCAGCTAATTCCATATTTCAATGAATCAAAGATTGAAAGGTTAGAATTTTGGGCGAATTCCATATTAACATCGCAGGCACACATACATACATACATACATACATACATACATACATACATACATACATACATACATACATACATTACCTTACCTTACCTTACCTTACCTTACCTTACCTTACCTTACCTTACCTTACCTTACCTTACCTTACCTTACCTTACCATACATACATACATACATACATACATACATACATACATACATACATACATACATACATACATACATTACATTACATTACCTTACCTTACCTTACCTTACCTTACATACATACATACATACATACATACATACATACATACATACATACATACATACATACATACATGCATACATGCATACATACAAAATAACATGGCATCTTCGGGCTAAGCAAAAAGATTTCATCTCTAAAGGAAAAGGAAATAAACCCAATCGGAGTCAACCGGTCACAAACGAAGAAATAAATGTCTTGTATAGCAAACGCTAATGGGGATGGAAACAACTGAAGCCATTGTTAACACATTGTGGTTTAGCAACTCTGCATTTTGGTTTGAGGGAAGGGACCGAACATTACAATCTGAAATGGGGGATGCTACACTAAAGAAAGATGTGAAGATGTGAATGGCCTCGAACATCTTGAACTCAATGAAAGGCAGACAAAAACAATATATATATATATATATATATATATATATATATATATATATATATATATATATATATATATATATATATATATATATATATATATATATATAAAATTAATAACACATTATTATTATTATTATTATTATTATTATTATTATTATTAAGAGCATTGTTGTTGTTGTTATTCTTGTTGATGTGAACTATTTCATTCGTACATAAGGTATTAGGGTATTAAGTCTTTCATACACACATAATTTGAAAACCAGACGGTTTATTTGGGGACGTTTGTAGGATAGCAGAAGAACATAGACTCGCTATGGACAAGAGATATTTTCACTTCATTTTAAAAAAATAAATAAAAGTTTCTGATTTTAAGAATGATGGGAATAATGTAAAATCCTCTTATTTGTTAGAATGGGTATAAACCTGGTACGTTAGTTCCATATGATAAGTACATGAGACCTTTATCAGTATTAATTTGCACCCAACGCTGACCTCAAGTCAAGGGCTTTATCCCGTTCATACTGTGAAGAATATACGGTGCACTCTTAAAGACGGCGTGCGGTGAAACATTAAAGACATTCCGATTTTGTATTGATAACTGAAATACACCCTTAAGTGCAAGAACAGCACAGATGGAAAAAGAAAAGAAATAATAAATCAACTGATTTGGAGAATATTTTTTATGAAATTGAAAAACAAAAACAACGATGGATATTCAAATGCTGTGTATACTAATCATTCTTTGCATAACAATCAATTCTCTCTCTCTCTCTCTCTCTCTCTCTCTCTCTCTCTCTCTCTCTCTCTCTCTCTCTCTCTCTCTCACACACACACACACACACACTCGTTCACACATACACGCACAATTCTTTTTAAGTGATGACCATTGTTTGTTTGGTTAGAACGTATAATGAACTATAGTTTTGTGAGGAAAGTATCTTCTTAAGAAATTTTATATATGGCATATTGCATAGACGGAGAAGAACAATTCACCCATTTTTTTAAATAAATAAAATTGATTTCTTTGGTTTTGCAATAGTTTAATAGTAATAAAAATATTGAACTCTTGGCCGCGAAACCTTTGAAGTGAAATTTGTGAGTTCAGGATACCAGGGTCGAGATACTATCAATGTACTTGCAAATGTCTTTTTTCATGGGCTTTGGCGCGCATTATTCATAAAAACGAACAACTCATTAAAGGTGTTGTGAAGTTGCTATTGGGAATTTGCTATAATCTACAAGCTAACAATTTATAAGTTTCTCTGAAAAGCAGGTTATATATGGTCATGCTATAAATGGTCAGTACTGTTTACACATGGAACCGTTTTGCAAATAGCATGCATGTATATTTGTGTTTTAAAATCATTTGTGGCAATATTCTTTTATGATTTGTGAAAACCGTAAGTTCTGTATCAACTGGAAGGAACTTACGAGAAAGGAAGAAGAGAGTGTCACATATTAATTATCATGTTGATATCTTCACAGTGTCACCTTTACATTTCACAATTGGGATTAAATATTTTTTAAAACACAAACGCCAAAAATTATGTGCAATTAGTTTCGCAATTTAATGCATGCTTCTTCAGGCACAAAATGTTGATGACGTCTTTTTATTTTAAAATAACAATTACGTCATTACGTAACGTCATAAATCATATATTCATATATATAAAATTGATAAATCCGTATACTTAGAATCGGTATAGAGAGTACGCATACATAAATTTACACAAGATCGAGCACATGCTTGCTCACACATTCGTTGCGCACATACGAGAGTAATATTCGAAGTAATGCAGAACATGATTGACAACAAAACAGATGTATAAGTAATTTCATTAGAACCCTCTTATGTTTATTTCATAAGCTCACTGTTTTACCTTTGAGAAAGAATCCTTGCACGCAATCGTAGAAAAATCCATGAATGTGAAGCTCTAGAGTTTTCGTCAGAGGGCGATCTTTGTTATTTATCTTGTTCTATGATAACCTCTTTTAAATCCCATTTTGTTATAAAAATTTTAGGCTCCATGTAAAATATATCAGGTCCTCTGCGTGTGTGTGTGTGTGTGTGTGTGTGTGTGTGTGTGTGTGTGTGTGTACAATTCATCAACCTGAATATTTTAGATATTGAATATTTTATATCGAGTAAATTCTATTTTCTGCAATAGCGTGAATAGTTCTGCGTAATGCAAAGAGCGTCAAGACCGGGTACAACTTTTATTACATTTTCAGTATTAAAAATACAATGTGTACAGCTTATTAACAGCAATCTTTGTTTATATCCCATGATTTCCAGTAAATTAATCCTTTTATCTTTTCTCTAATGACGTACAAATATTAAGAATATACTCTGTATTTATAGTGACACTACCGAACTAATGATCCGCCATGTTTTCCACCACTCTTCAAGGTTATAAATAATAATTTTTAAAAAAAACAATGTATCAAGTATACCTTCTGGTATAAAATTTATTGGCAGAAACATGGGATAGTTTAATTACAGACAACAAAGTCAGAGCCTCAAGTGTGATACGCTTTTTTTTTTTTTTTTTTGGAGGGGTCGTCTTTCCTCTGATCTTGTCAGACCATTTGAGGGAAAGGCCCTCCTGTTTTTTGTTTTAAATGTGTGCTATATTATAAGTTTTTTTATTATATATGTATGTATATATTATATATATTTTTTATTTTATTTTTTTATTTTTTTTTAAAGAATTTAACAATATGCATCAAATTTCAGATCATTTCGTCTTTCCAGCTGTTCTTTTCTGTCCAATTTTCTTTTCTCCCTTCTTCTTTCCTTAGGTTTGGGATATGTAAATTAGCAAAATATTCCCGGGAATCTTCATCTTTGGATGTTAAAATTTCCATTTCATAAGATTCTAGCATTTCTTCTATACTTTTGGTTCGTTCTAGTACTGCTTGCACTTGTTCTTGTGTCTGTATCTCCTCCTGGCTATTCCCTTTTAATTTCCTTTTCTTCATTGGTTGCGTTACTTTTGTTGGTATTTGTTTTGTTGTTGTTGTTGTTGCTGCTGTCCTATAATTTCAGCTTCCCAGGTAGATGTACTTTCATTCTGCTCTTGTTCTTTCTGTGTTTTTGTACTTTCTTGTTGTTCATAAACTTTTCTTTGTTCGTTTATCTCTTTTTTGGATCCTTTTTTCTTTTTCTTTTTCTTTGTCTTTGCTGCTTGTTGTTGTTGTTGTTGTATCCCTTCTAGTTGTAGTTCATCCATTTTTTCTCCTTCGTCTTGTTTCTCTGCTTGTAGTTCATTTCCTTTGTTTTCTGTATCTTCTATCCTGATTTCATCAGATTGCTCTTGTGTTTCGTTTATGGTTCGTATCTCCAAAATCGTCTCTTCAACAAGTATGTGCTCGCTTCTTGGACATTTTCTGGGTGTATGTCCGAATGATCCACATTTGCTGCATTTTCTATCATAGATGCATCCTTTATACCAGGTATTTATGAGAAAACCGTGTAAGAAACAAGCTCTCTTTATCGTCTTCATTTTCGATCTTTCGATTTCTATTATCCTTGTTTCATTAAAGATATCAAATCCCTTTACTTTCCCTAAGCGGTAATTTTCCACTTTTGTTCCAAACTTTTCTTCTATCCATTCAGCCACAACTTCTATTGGTATTTCCATTGGGATGCCTTCTATGTGTAGTTCACCCGTCCGTTTTTTTTATTTTCCTCATGATGGGTACTGGTTTTTGAACTATAGCGTTGTTTCCCAATATAACAATTTTTTTTCCATACTCTAAAGCAGGTGTGTTACCTCTATACTTTATGTTGTATCCATCTTTGGTATAATTTAGGGAATAAATTTTCTGTATTATTTCCGCGTCTAATAGTTGTAGACATGCTAGGACTGTTGTTGACGTTGGTAAAGGTTGCCCTTGTCTGTCCGGAAATGTTAATTGTTGTGTCCCCTCTTTATAGCTGCATTCTATATAGTCTCCATCGGTTCTTGTTACTCTTCTAGTTCTAAAATATTTTTGCAGGTTTGTCATAGTCCTCCGTGAAGCAGCCATTTTTCCACGTGCAGTACGTGCTTGCTCTAAGTTATTCGTTTTCTTTCTCACTTGTCAGCAAATATCCTCTTGTCTTTTTCTTTTTTAGATTTTTCCTCTTATTTTCTTGTCATAGTTATAGTATTTTTGTTTAGCTCAGCATCAAGCATCCAGCTCCGATGATTTCCTAGCCGTTTGCTTGGTCCTTGCCATTTTTTGTGATTGGGATAGACAGTAAGTCCACTTCTCAACTATGCTTTTTACACATCCTATGGATTACATTGTTGCATGTACGCCGTAGGAGACCCGTTATTGCATCATTTCTTACATTTGATATTATCCCTTGATCTAACTCGATGGACATGCATGAGCTATTGATGACGTCACGTAAGAAGTTAAGTAAAGGATACAAAGACCCACGAGACAGTTCAAATTCTTACCTTCACTTATCTATAGCGTTGCCCGGGTAGGGGGGTTAGAGAAAACTCATTAATTCTGACACTTACAACTTTTCGCTACGCCTACGGGTAACATATTGGAACCATTCAAAAGTCGTTTTCTTCCATGTAACGACCATTTAGTGTAGAATACGTGTAGCTTATATTATTCCGGCTAGGTCCAAACGTTTTGCGAATGTTGCACCCCTTATATAGTAAAAGAAACAGTTTAGTATATATTTTGAAATGAAAATGCCCCCAGTTATTTACGTTCGTAGTTTGGTTTTTGTTGACGGTGTAATTGTTTGTATTTTTATATTGCATGCGCGTGGTTCTTGACTGTTATAGATCATTCACCGACTGGTTCTTGTTTTCTTTGCTTTTACCGTTTGAATTTTGCTAAGATTACACAAGTTTTGTCACCTTACACAAAACCTTCTCTTCGACTTATTAGCTGCTTTTGTATGTTCTTGATGATGGAAGATACTATTGATCTAGAAAAATACTGACCCTGAATGTCCGACCACTAAATTTCATGGTTACAACTCTAGTTCAAATCTGAGACCGCAGTGGTGTTAAGCTAGTACGTTACCGCAACTATATAGACCTCTGACCACTTAATACCATCCCACGCGGCATCACACCCGTCTCACTGACATAACTTAATCTGGTTGCATACATGGCATTGGGAGAATATTTACTTTTAGTGAGATCTGTTTTCCGTTCCAAATCTCATTCAATCAAGTCTGAATGTGTATCACCCTCTTAGACCGAATTTAAGATTACAACAAAATGTCTATGTTACTATTAAAGTTCTATAATCAGTTTGTTACGAATAAACATTCAAAATCCAGTTAAATCAAAAGGAACTATATTCTTTAGCTGGAGTTGATCAAAGCTAATTGGAAAACAAATTTCATTTTAACAAAAGCTAGAAATTAGATTCACCATAAAGCTAACACAAATAGGTAATAGTCAGATGATAAAATCCTGAAAATTAGAAAACACATGACCAGAGCTGAGTTATATCAAATTAACAAAATATCAGTCAATTTTAAATCTTCTATTCTATTTGCTTTATAGTTATGTATAGTTGCAATTTACGTTTATACTACATGTATAAAATTGTGTAGATTCT
Source organism: Unio delphinus (assembly GCA_029339505.1). NCBI lineage: Eukaryota > Metazoa > Mollusca > Bivalvia > Unionida > Unionidae > Unio > Unio delphinus. The sequence goes on along the minus strand of JAQISU010000263.1, from coordinate 5,027,274 downwards.
TTATCTTTTTTGTAGAAAAAAGGCTTTATAATAGTCAATAAAATTCCTGACCGTCTGTTAAGTTTGCTTGGATGACAATGGTTTAATAGATCAAGACGGATGAGAAATATAATTGACTGCTATCCATGTTAATTAATTAATATGTCAGTATGACAGCTACTTCAATTTTTCAATGACCTAGGGTATGCCAAGGATGTTTGAGTGGTTGTACGCCAATGAGGTTTCTCTTTTCTCTCTATAGCTTTCATTTAACAACAAACACGCGTTAAGGGGGTACAGGGGAACAGGGATCCTTAATGGGTGAAGTACATGATGAGGACAATCTGATTAAAATCAGCTGTTACGTACTAGTGTGATGTTGATGATGAGGACGTCATGGGGCTACCTCACATGGCGCTTCGCGAAGTGGACAGGCCTATGGAAGAGTTGGGAAAAGGTATCAATAACGGAAATCTAAACATACAAACAAAAACACTAACACAGCGTACAAAGAATCTTCTACTCTGTTGTACCTACCACTTTACTTGTGCAGCTCCCGCACTGCACAAGAGAACACAGCTTATGGGTACAATAAAAAAAATCACAAACATTTTGATAGATATAAATAAATAAATAAATAAATAAATAAATAAATAAATAAATGGAGGCGACCAAACTCGAGTTGGGAGAAGTACAATTAGAAATTAATATAAAAAAGTATGGACCCCCACTCGAGCCCGGTCATAGTAAAAAAGAAATAAATAGAAAATAAGGAAAATACGAAGAACGTCACGGATATGCAATCACTAAATCAATAAGTTTATTTTTTTTTAAAAAAGCATTACACCGTAATTAATTCGAAATTCAAACCAAAATAAATACAAAAATAAACACAATAAATAATATTTCAAGAACTGATGACCCCAAATTTGGAAGGTCACAATAAACAAAATAGGTTAACTTGATGAATTGAACAAAGCATGCTATCCCAACAAAAAAAACTATATACATATAATAGCAACACACATGTAGCACATCGAAAAATAGCATACACGGGATACAGGTGACCTCTGGCCAAGATAGGCAAAAACGACCTAGGGATGGAATTCCGAGTCTAGGTAAATAAAACCTATTCGGATGATCAACCCTATAGAAACACTAGGAAATAATACCCCTTCAAAATTAAAATAAAATTTAAAAAAAAACTTTTTAGATGAAAATTTATATGAAGTAAAAACAAAACTACACATCTAAAGGATAACACTATATGAATACTTTTTCGGTGGGGGGTGGGGTGGGGGGGCATCTGTCTGGTGCTTCTAAAAAAAAGCAAATGAGGTTTAAAATCCGATAGAGGCAAGGGAGTGGGTGAGAAAGCCGGATCCCAGCTCACATGCCAGTGCTCTAGAAGAGTAGTGGTCAAAACCCTCTGAATTGATTATACCCATGACGCAATAAATTGTATCGGGTGTTAAATAGTATACGGGTGTTTGATAACTGAATACAGTAGTGATATAATTACTATCGCGTCTCTTTTCTCTGGCTAGTTTCCATGACAACCATTATATGACCTACACGTGTGTTGCCAATAGCCATTCCATGACTAAACCCATCAATACATTTGAAATCGTAACTGAGTCAGGATGTAGTTTATTTGCATGTAGGTAATTTGCAGAGCCGGATTATCCATAGGGCAAAGTGGACAACGTCACCATGACCCAGAGGCTCTTTATTGTCGTCTGATTTCACCGGCAATGTTGTTAATAGTACTGTAACCATATCTATGAGCATGGCAGGGGAGCTAAGGGCCCCTATGTTGAATGTGCCCAGGTCGAACAAAGGCCTGGTAATTTGTATCTTTAGTCTGAATCATAATGCAGTTAACTATGTGCTGAAAAGTCTTGTACATAATTGTCAAATATAACCCAATACAGCTGCAGATAATGTATTATATTCGGATGAAGTTAGCATATATACTTCATCCTGATGTAATACAATTGTACATAGTTACGTATTAAACTAAGTATTTAATTGATAAATGGATAAGTGATAACTATATTAGGGACGTTAATTGATAACTGTGACACTTGTACTTTATTAATAGACTGTCGGTATGGCTACTTTTTCTAGTGATGATACTTCACTCAGCAGTGCTTACAATAACCTTAACGCATATGTGTAAACACTTGTTCGATGCATCCTAGCTATAGTGATGTGTGTACGTTTTGAGCGAACTGACATTAAATCCTTTAAAAAAAAATCCAAAGTCTTTTGACATATCTCGTGATAGATATTTAAACTAAGTCCAATTCTTCGAAAACAAAACGTGTTACCGGTACTGTTTTTGTTGTTTGTTTTTTTTAAACAAAATTTATAGGGTATTTCCGTTGTAAAAACTTTAATTTAGGAAGTGCGTATTTTCTACGTTGTTAAGATCTTCAGTTTCAGAGGAAAGTAAATCTTGCATATATTCCTCAAACACATAATGGCTAAATATAATTATCAGTTTTGGAAACACCAGAACTTGCAAGTTTGGCTCGAGTTCATGCAGATAAAATTATGTGGGGGTTTTACAATTATTTTATGTTACATATCTTCACGTATTCATTTAAAACATTTTGACGGCTGATAAAGTCACAAAAAGTGAAATTGTATATATGTATTGATGGCAGTTCTCTTGAAAGAAGTAGCGATGATAGAACCCATAAAATCAGTAGTGATGTAACCCATAAAGCAGAGGTCATACAGTCCATACCATCAGTGCAATCAGCAGTGACACAGCCATATATATATATATATATATATATATATATATATATATATATATATATATATATATATATATATATATATATATATATATATATATATATATATATATATATATATATGTATGTATATGTATGTGTATATATATATATATATATATATATATATATATATATATATATATATATATATATTTATACACATATAAACATACATATATATATATATATATATATATATATATATATATATATATATATATATATATATATATATATATATATATATATATATATATATATATGTATATATATATATATATATATAGGAAGTGCGTATTTTCTACGTTGTTAAGATCTTCAGTTTAAGAGGAAAGTAAATCTTGCATATATATATATATATATATATATATATATATATATATATATATATATATATATATATATATATATATATATATATATATATATATCAATTCGTGGCGAACATTAGAATCGCAAACTTAAATCTATTATCTTGAGAACTAAACGTCAGGAATCGCTAAAACCAGCTTGCGTGAACTATAAGAGAAAATAAGCTACAATTCTAAATTGGCGGGAAGCTTGTTATTCTGGGAATTACAAGGAGCTTCAGTACATGTCAGTGACTATTTTGCTCGATCGTTGCAATATTACGGCAAAGCAAGTACTTTAATTATTGCATTATTTATAATTGAGTACGTACAATTATCATTTGTAGGGTTTCATTGATTTGTAGTGTTTGATATACATGAATATTTTGAAATATGAGCAATATTTATTTATGGAATGAATATTGTAATTCGCTATTTGGTTAATTCGTAGTAACCTCGTGCATTTATGTATTTGATATTACAGATTTGCAGTTGCTGAATTGAATTATAAACTTTGTATATTGGTTGCAGTGTGCAACATTAGTTAATAGGGGTTTATCTATTTATGTATACTTTATAGGAGTATCATGTGTAAGGATATATCAGCGCGTGGATATGCGCATATCTGTGTACACTTTGTAGAAGTGTAGAAGTGCAATGTACAGAAATACGTATAATAAGATTGAGAATATATATATATATATATATATATATATATATATATATATATATATATATATATATATATATATATATATATATATATATATATATATATCAATAATTACAAAACAAGTTCAGAAATAAACCTAACCCTGCTCGATAAGAACCCTACTGTACTAAATCTTTCTTAAAAATGTAGCCTTCTTTTGCTAATATAAATCCTTCGCTAAGTCGCAAACAAGAATATAAATGTGTGCATTATACTGCGTAAACAAAAGCTACAAAACATATAAAAATTGACGTCGTAGTACAATAGCGATATCGTATATACAAGAAATGAATAAACTTATATACATTCACAGCTGGAGATGTGCAAGTCCTTATAGTAGACCGCTGACTGACAAGACAATCCGTAATGTGAAGAGCTTTACGTGCGGTGAGGTATTTATAAACAGATATTATCTGTGCACTGAAGCTATTCGGTTCTTCTCATCGAAAGCACTTCGAACGTTTGGCATAGGATGGACCGAACTCACTATTTTGAAATACGACACCATATACTTTAACCACCCTCAGGTATCATTGTTCGCCAAGAACGAAACTCTAGTACACGAATTTAATAAATAAATAAAAGGGTTTATACAATTGCGTGAGATACACTACGTTCTTATCCATGTTGCGTACCAGGCAAATGCAAACACACACACACACACACACACACACACACACACAACGAACAGTGATAGACTTGCATTTGATTAGCCTGAGCGTTTTCGACTCTTAATGAATCTTTTTCAAAGGCAAATACAAAACATAGACAAGACAACAACAAAAAACACAAAATCCGTTGTGATTGCAAAACTTTTCATAGTTGTTCCTACAGGAATTAAACCTTTACATCTATTATGATTCTACTAGTTTATTTCAAGATTTTGCGGATGCTGGAAAATAGTTTATTGACCTAGATATCGATGAGCCATAACGTCATGTTGTATAGAAACGCAAATTATTTATCGGATATTTCACGGTTATAGTAGTAGTTATATGTTATTAAGCAAAGTTAGAGAATTATTTGAAAGAAAATGTGTCGGCTGCAAAAGATTATATATGTATTTGTGCATGACTGTCTTTTCTTAGTCTTCTTGGTGTAAACCGTTTTATTTCAACGTTTTAAGGCGGCGTATCCAGTAAAATTCCTCTTCTTTCTGGGTTTTGGAATTCCAGATGGGATTGTAAGCGCTTGCAATAAGTGTTCATCACTGAAAGCGTGGGAGGATAGGTGTTATGCGACAAGGCTTCTGTGCAGCTTTTTTGTCATCCAATTAGATGATATATGAAGTTTTATCCTTTTGTGTAGGAAAAATTGTCTCCTATCCGCCTTTTCCTTCTTTCCATCGTTTAGTTGGTCAGTACGGTTTACTTGTTTAGCCCTTTGTGTTTCATCTGCATTCAGGTCTTTGTCGTAGCCTCGGTAAACGAAGTGTTTAAATAGCTCTTCAAACCTTTTTAGGAATGTTTCATCGTCAAAGCAATGTATGCGTATCATAGTGCCTGGGATGTTCCAAATGCCGTGTTTCAGATGACAGCTGGTTGGGAGTAGATACTAGTTTTTGTCTGTTGGTTTCGAGTAGATGACTGTATTGAGTTGGTTTTCTACCAGTCGGTTATTTGTCCAGGAAAACGAGGTTTATAGTTGGAGACTTCTGCCGTGAATTTAATTGATGGATGCAAGTTGTCTGACGAGCGCGCGAAACAGTGCATCACAAGCTAGTGTATTCGTGTAAACTACACACACACACGTCAGGGGTGACACAGTACCTCACGAGCGAGCGTAACTATGTTTGACACCGATGTTTACCCTATTTGAAAATGAATAGTCGACGTCAATTGAAGGTTTCATTTTTTTCTTTAGTTCGCGCCAATACCATAATATTTACTCTCTATTCAAACTAACGAACGTAAATTCACGAGACTCTTGTCGCAAACATCATTATTTATATAAACTCTTATTGTGAGCCGTAGATCAGCACTTGTTGTTACGTCTTATGAAACTCAACACCAAATACACACATTAGTTATATCTCAAACACTCGTACAGCAAAATATCCTGATAATTCCTTTCTTGATGAAATTAGCGAATGTTCATTTTATGAAATATTCCATACTGCCATGAAATCAAGTCCATACTGTACAGTATATCCATACATACACACACACGTACGTACGTGCGTACACACGTACGTACATACATACATACATGCATGCATGCACGCACGCGCGCACGCACGCACGCACGCACACACACACACACACACACACACACACACACACATACATACATACATACATACATACATACATACATACATACATACATACATACATACATACATACATACGAGAGCTAGATTTGTAGTTTGATATAGATGTGAACTAGTATGTAAATTTGTTTCATGTTTGTAATTCACATTATTTTATACATATTATACGACATAAAACTGTTTTTCTTAATGGTCCTGGTGGTTCGAGTATTCTGGTATTATTCAGAGTGGTTCGCACGTACGCACACACGCACGCGCACGCACGCACGCACGCACGCGCACACACACACACACACACACACACACACACACACATACATACATACATACATACATACATACATACATACATACATACATACATACATACATACATACATACATACATACGTACATACGAGAGCTAGATTTGTAGTTTGATATAGATGTGAACTATGTAAATTTGTTTCATGTTTGTAATTCACATTATTTTATTGTTTACATTATGGAAATGTTTAACACTGACTGACAGACCACACACTTGTAACCTCCCATGACAAAAGAAGTCTCAACGACTTTCTGGAAGTTAGGATATACAGGGTTCTAGAAACTAAGTTTACAGTATAAAATTTACAGGGTACTAGAAGCTAGGTTTACAGTATAAAATTTACAGGGTACTAGAAACTAAGTTTACAGTATAAAATTAACAGGGTACTACATGTAGAAGCTAGGTTTACAGTATAAAATTTACAGGGTACTAGAAACTAAGTTTACAGTATAAAATTTACAGGATACTCGAAACTAAGTTTACAGTATAAATAAATATACAAGTACTATAAACTGTACGCCCACAGTTTAAAATCTTCAGGTACAAGAAACTGTAAGCTTACAGAATAAAATGTACTGGTAGCAGAAACTAACTTTTATTATAAAATGTACAAGTACTCGAAACTAAGCTTACAGTATAAAATGTACAGGTACTAGAAACTAAGCTTTTATTATAAAATGTACAAGTACTAGACGCTAAGCTCACAGTATAAAATGTACAGGTACTTGAAAGTGTAAGCTCACAGTATAAAATGTCCAGGTAATAGAAACTAAGCTTTTATTATAAAATGTACAGGTAATAGAAACTAAGCTTATATTATAACATGTACAGGTACTTGAAAGTGTCAGCTCACATTATACATTATACAGGTACTTGCAAGAGTAAACTTACAGTATAAAAAGTACATGTGGTAGAAGATAAACATACGGTATAAAATGTACAGGTACTTGAAAGTGTAAGCTGACCCTGTCATTATAGAATCTTCTAACTTGTTCCTTATACTGTCTTGTCACGATCGGTACTAATTCTAAAGTATTTCAACGTCTTTTGCTCTTTCTTGTTTTAATAACGATTATATTGAAGTACGTAACTGTTATTTTATTTCTTTAAAATGAGATCTTTTATTTCTTTAAATCGAGGACCGTATCAGACCTGTAATAAAAGCATCACGTGTTAGATACCCGTTCAGATCAACTCGATCCAGCTACCTCGCTGTGTCCTTGGAACATTTTCATAGCGTGATATAGCAAAATCAACCACCCTACAATAATTTAAAATTTTCTTTAAATCTCTCTGAGGAATAATTTACATAAAAACTATGTAAAACATTGCCGAAAAGTATTATCTGTGGGAAATTATAACACACAATATTGTAGAATCTCGTCGTTTTGAACACGGGTGGCTCAAATAGCCAAGAACCGCTCGGACTTAAGAACCTACAAAATGTTTATTAATCCAGTGCCTTTGTTACTTTTATTGGTCTTTAGAACTTTGAAGCATCGATATTCTACTGTATTTCGAAAACATCTGATACTCTTCTACGGTTGATGTGATTGATGTATAAATCCGGATTTACATTCGTTTCTGGCTCGACTCCTTTAAATTAGTAGCAAACATGTTTGTGGAATTAATGGTGCGGCAATGGAAACGCGGTTATGTAATCATAACAAATTACGAGGATGGATTTAGTAACAAGTTGTGTGCTTACGTTGAAGAAAGAAAAGACCAACGATTACAGACATCCACTTTGACAACCATATTGAACACATATGCAAATTTAATTGATTATATACAATTAAGACACTTCTAAAAGTCTTGATTAGTTGTTACTTTGTGAAACGAGGTAGTTTATTGTGAGGTCCCTAGTTTTTTGTGCAAGTCTTTGTTCTTATTATTTTTCTTAGTGTCGTGTTACTTTTAGTTAGCATCATAAATATGTTATTGTGCCGTGATGCCATTAAACCTTACAACATATTGGTGTCGACAAAGAATATATTTCATAGCTGGATCGTTCTTTGTGTTTTCAGCAGGATTTTACATATATAGTCACAGAGAGAACGTAAATTTGATAGAATTGTTATCCATTATATATTAAACGTGTCACCATCAGTGTTTGAAATAAATATGTATAAATATAAATTAAGGTGTACACTCTCGCATAACCACACATACACATACATATCGTTAGATTCTTGATAAATCAGTCAAACTCTACAGTATACCTTGATTTGAAACTTTTGATAACTTTCTATGTTCAAACATAATTTTAAAAAAAAAACAAACAAACAAGTTCTGTTCATTTCTAATACCGTGGTCCATTTGAAACCTGTAGTTTTCCACGTTTTTATCAGCTGCTTATGAGAATCAATAGTCTTTGTCTAAGATGAAAGAATGAACAGATCTGCGCTAGAATAAGCCTATAAAAATAAAGTTCCTGTGAAACATTACATTTAATTTTAAAAGGTCTGCATTGGGCACATTATATAGAATTGAATGAATTACATTAGGTCACCGTTAGTTTCTTATTTGGTGGTATAGTATAACTGAGTATATTGCGCTTTCATTTGGTACATCTCTCTCTCTCTCTCTCTCTCTCTCTCTCTCTCTCATAGACCTTGATTGACATGAGATAATGAGAGCAGATATTAGGGTGGCTTAAAATGAAACAAAGCACCGAAACATGCAAATAATTTACTGATCATTAAATATTAGCACAGATTTAATCCACAGTACATTAAAATGTTACAGAGAGCTCTGCGACTTTCCAGTTTAGCGCCCTCTAGTGGAAAGCATGTATATATTAACCAAATATGGCAGTATATCATTTTCTAGAGCCATTAAACGAACAAATAGTCAGTTGATAAATCAACTGCATAAATAGAAGAAAATAAATGTTAAGGTACGCCTCTTTATTATGTATTTATCTTTAAATGTTATTAATAATATAAATTAAAAATTAATAATTGTTTATTATACCGATCGTCGTCGGTTGTTTCATTTTTGTGGCAGGGTAACGTAACATAGTATACAGGTAGTATCATAAATGAATTACCAAGTCTGTTTTAAACTAGTTTGCAAGAAATTGCGTGGCTATTATTAAAGTTATTTTATCATTCTCTTTTTAATGTTACGTTTTTTAGAAAATGTATACAATTTTCTTTGACTTAAGCGACAGTACTATTTTAGTACATTTTTTTGTTCATCCAATTTTTATCTGATGAATCAATTTTTGAGATTATAAAACATCTTATGCTCAATTTGAAGTGTCGATGCTCAATTTAAAAGCAAAAATTCTGGAGGCAAAATAGTTCTTGACATGTGACATGATGTCACAATTTTTCTAAACGTGCCTATTAAACGAAAAGATCGTTAGTCATTTCAGCTTGAATCTGAGTTGAGCAGAAAGAAAGCAAACGTAATCCCATGAATGATTTTACAGAGGCAGTTAAAATTCATTGAATAGTGTCCGTTTTGACGGTTATAAAAACCATATATACTCTAGAAGTTTTCCCCCGGATTACGCAATTGGGTGTTGGACTAAAGACAGACAGACGGACAAACCCATGCCAGTTTAAAATAGACAGCAGATTGTCAGCAGCACCATCATATATGCATGCATTTAACCGCAATATTTAATTTCAACATTTTATTCAACAGTATTAAATTTAATTCACCAGAACAAATCACAATATTAAAATAAAACAGAATGAATAATGAACTAAAATTTCACAATGCGTTCAACATTTAACTAAAATATTTAGCATTTTTGATCACAGGTTGTAAGATATAGGACATGTTTTAGCTTTATCTGGCGTGAAGACATTGAATGACCTTATTATTTTTTTGTTAATTGAAACTAAATTGAATTATGGATCTAAAGATGTGTAAATAACGAGAGTATTATTAAGATATTCTCGGGTAATTTTGAATTTCGACTAAGATATAAGCAACACTTTCTATAGACATAAAAATAATGTACTGAGGAATATTGACTAGTGTATTTGTCAATACAAGTTTATTCGTGTATTGACTCCACACATGAATATTAACAATAAATAAGGGCATTTCCTATTGACCTTAGGTTATTCCAGCGTACAGGAGTTCCTTCCATTTCCGGAACTCTGTTCCGAAAGCAAATTTTTCTCGTACTTTTTGTATATAGTCGTGTTCTAATGTCAAAAGTTTTCTCTGGGTCGAAAAGTACCATAGCACCTTTCGTTATTGTTTCATTGATATAATATATTATACTTTATATTTAAAATTGTGTCTCTTCTTCCCCCATACAGGTTTGTTTAACATTCATTATATTCTCGATGTCTTTTTTCTTATTCGTTGGTTAACATTTCATTTAAGATATTATAGTCTCTATTTAGTAGAGAGCTTGCTCTCCAATATTTTGTTATGTCCCCCCCCCCACCTCTCTCTCTCTCTCTCTCTCTCTCTCTCTCTCTCTCTCTCTCTCTCTCTCTCTCTCTCTCTCTCTCTCTCTCTCTCTCTCTCTCTCTCTCTATAAATAATGGTTATGAATCCTTCACTCATTGTGTTTTACATTGGTTTCTTACTTAAATAATCCCTCTCCAGACAACGAAACCGTCTCTTCTCAACTACTCAATTGTACAATTTACCAGTCACTCGTCACAAATACTGCACATGGACTCACGTAATCGTTTCACACAGTTAGGTTCTAATAAGGACTACTGGACTCCAACAACATTTATGGGACTGAACTGAACTATAAAATTAAACCATACCATGTTTTTAATCTCAACAGCATTGCAATCTGTGACGTCTGCCCTCGTTAATTAGTCGGGCTTAGGACACCGACTTCTCCAAATCAAGTGATCACTAAATTATATGAACTCCGTAAAATAGAGAGCTATATGCAAATGGTGGAGACTCCAAAATTTAGTAGTCTCAAAGATGGGTCTATGTAAAAACGTATTAGCTCAGATGTTAACGTAATATAAAGTCTTACATGATGTATTGTGCTCCACTAACTTTATCTAGCTGCAAATTTCTTGAAATCGGCTCGACGCGTTTTCCACCATTTTCTCCTACTGTTTTATAGATAATATCCAAGAGTCGTTGTAATTAAATTCCTCTTCGTAGAGGTTCAATTAGTGCAAACATTTGATAAAATCTATCAACGTTTTACTGTTGTTCATACCCAGTACCTATCGTTGTTTCTTATCGACGATATTCGTTATGACTTCATTTGTGGATGGACTTTATCGCACAGAGATAAAATATCAGATAAGGTGGTCCATTGTAAGAACTCTCTAAAAAGGAAACAGAGACGCCCATCTATATGCGTAACGTATAATATTCTGATCGCATGTGTTATGTTCAACCTCTTTCATCTCACCACGAATTCGTCGAAATCGTCTAGACAAATTTTCTTCTTAGGTTTCATACTGTTAAGATCGGTGACTTTAGCGGACTTTCAAAAAGGATTTAAATAAAAATCCTCATCAAACATCGTCATAAATGCTTTTGGGAGTTAAATGTATATCTATTTAGAAGATATCGTTTGATAATAGATCTCAAAATCATTTTGTAGCAGATATGGACTGAAGAGGTAGTCGTCTAATGTATTTTGTTAGAACTATCATATATTAATCTCCGGATTCCCAAAACTCGGGTCAACGAATTTTCTTTAAACGCTTCCAAAAAATGGAATAGATCCCTAACTAGATATTGTCCAAGAGGCGTTTAGATCAATATGATATAGCTAGTGGTTCAACAATTACAATGTTTTAAACGCATCCAAATTGTGCCTCTTTTTCATAACCTCATACCCGGTGCTCGTAGGCTGCTCCATCTTTCGTTGATTCCTTTAGATGATATTCGTCAAGACATCTTTTGTGGATCGACAATGTCCCCTAGATGTAGAAAGTTAGAAAAACATCCATATCAAAACTCGTTAAAGAGGAAACGTATGGACCGCCAGTATAAGTAATAATCTTCTTGTGGAAGGTGTTGTACTCTTGTCCCCTTCTTTATGGAGCCCCGATTTCTGGAAATCGGTTAACGGGATCTTTTAAAATTAATTTGGTTTTCTTTGGAACAGATTCCTGAATAGAAACTATCCATCAGACATTGCGACCAACATCGTTAATGTACGGGTTTAATTCGTACTAAGTATTGATAGATTTGATCCACACTGAGCGTGTTTATTACACCCACCTGTATGCTTGTTTCCCCAGTTCCAAGGACTTCAAGACAACAGTCAATATCAAATGATTTTGTTTGTTTGTTTGTTTGATTAAGATTTTTAACGTAGCTTTGACAATTTTTCAGTCATATGGCTACGATGTTTGCAGCGAAGCAGTTTATAGTGATGTCTAGCACTGGGGCATCATGCCGCAGACAAGTAGTATGATATCCCACCCATTCACATTATCCTGACACCAGGTCGACCAGTCCTAACACTAACATCTTAATGCTGAGCGACAAGCGAGGCAGCTGTTAGTACCATTTTTTTTAAACTTTTGGTATGACTCGACCGGGAATCGAACTCACGACCTCCCGCTTCCGCGGCGGACGCTCTAACCACTAGGCCACCAGAGGGGTTAATGTCAAATGAAGGCTAATTCCTAAATCCGCAGATACGTGAAATAATTCCTCTATAAACACATTCTGACAGAAAAAGATAAATTTCCATTTCAAACATGGAGAGATTGTTTGGTGGTTTCACGTTTACTTGAGTTATTAGTAAGCTGTTTGAATCGAATACTGATAGTTCGCGTCATGCACAGCAGTATTTGACCCAAACGCAGGTAATTACTCCTGTCTCAAATTACTAATTCTGTACACCCAACAATATCATAAAGGCTTTTAATCTTCAATAAGTAAGTTATAATCAATTACTTAATAAAATGTGAAGAAAAAAATTGAATAGCCAACTGGATGTGAATATCGTATAAGTAACCAAATATATGTAGAAATAGTTGAATGGGGGAATAAGTAACTGGTTACTTGTTCAATCGGTAATTGGTTACTGATTCCTTATTCAATCGTAAATAAGGAGTAAGTAACCAGCCTAATGTAAATGAAAAGAACCACCTACCAACAGAATACTACTGGCGAGCTTTCACACATACCCACATTGGTATAGCCCTGAGACCCAAATCCAGGTGAAATGTCAGTGATCAGTAAAGGCGAGTGTTTTACACTACTCACCCAGTAGGGGCCCCAAATATTCTTTCAAACGGCGACTACTGAAAAATACACTACTATTCCATAGAGCCAATGCAATACTTAAACGTTTTTTGCGGACCAAATCATCAACACGTTTCTTTACACGAACTTGTGTTTTAACAACGATCATTTTGCGGATAGGAGAGTCTACATCATCAGTGATGTATATATTTTTTTTAAAGCTGATACGACGAAATGAGAATCACACAAGTCTCATATGTAGGGGTCACATCTAAAATTATAATCATGTAGACTTAAACATATGTGCTAATTGATACGAGACAAAATAATCTTTATTTGATTTCTATTTCTCGAGACAAAATAATGCCACTAACCTCCCAACCCCAATAACCGGAATAATTGATACAATTTCAGATCATTACACACACACACACACACACACACACACACACACACATGATTGACTGATTAATTGAATTTTAACGGCGCACCAGCACTTTTAAGCTATTTAGCGCCATACAATAGGTTGTATTTAAAAAAGTTTAAAAATACGAAAGGTTTAAGATCGACCAGCGATATAATAAACCAAAATAGTTCAATATAAAATGGTAAGATGTTGGTAACAGTAAAATAAGAAGCTTCCCAGTCAAAGGGAGATGTAAATGGTGTATGTTGATGAAAAGATGTTGAAAAAAAGGGGTGCTATTTGCATTAAAAAAAAATGCTCTAGGGGAAGGCATACAAGTTATCGTTTAAAAAAAAGATTTACTTCCTTCAGGAAGTCAAAAATACAAGTGGTATGTATAGTATCAAAAAGTTCCTTCATGTCATGTACATTATAATACTTATCACGCGTAGGTTGCAGGTCGGTACACATGATTATAAAGTGCTAGACAGTGAATGGTTCATTGCAAGATCTGGTGGATCTTCACCTTTTAGTATGTGGTAGTGGGTTATGTATGAATGACCAATTCTGATTCTTGCAATGACAACCTCCTCCCTACGGATAGTTCTGAAGGAAGGAGTCCATTCATCCAGGGTTGGTTTGATGTCATGAAGTTTGTACTTTTTGATACAAGGTTTAAATTCAGTAAACGGTAATTTAAAATCCGATGGTTCTTGGGATAGAGCCATCTTAGTAGGACGGTCTGCTTCTTCATTACCTCTAATACCAATATGGCTAGGTAACCAACAGTATACTATATTGTAGGAGGTACTAAGCTCCGTATGGCAAATGATTTTTTTTTTTTATGTGTTTGCCACTAACGAAGGCCGCAACAGCCTTTTCATCAACCTTTGATCCATCAGTATAAATTTTAATGTAATTTGTAAAATCGTTGAGGAGTAGAGTTCTGGAAGATGGCAGGGTTTGTCTCAGATTTTATTTTCATCGTGTAACGTAAAAATCACTTTGAGTTGCTTAAGGAGAGAAGGTGGTGTTTTCGAGACAAACGTTTTCTGAACTGTAGAGAGATTAATTTTGATATTGTCAAGGTTGGGTGATATTCTGATGCCTAATGAAGGTATGGCATTTGGCTTATTTTCATATAAAGTTTTGTATTTTGGTTGAAAAACAGCCGAAAAAGCAGGGTTCAGATGGTTTGCTCTTAATTTGAGAGCGTACTGTGCAGAAAGCATTTCTCTGCGATGCGATAAAGTTGGTTCATTCGCTTCCGCGAGAAGGTTTTCACATGGAGATGTCTTAAATGCTCCAAGAGCGAGTCTTATTCCCTGATGATGTATTGGGTCAAGCATTTTCAAATAGGACTTCCTAGCTGAACCATAAACAACGATTCCATAGTCTAGTATGGAGTGGATAAATGTTCTATACAAAGTATGGAGTGGATAAATGTTCTATACAAAGTATGGAGTGGATAAATGTTCTATACAAATTGAGGAGGACCTTTTTTTTCCATCAGCACCCCAGTCAGTGTGCGCAATTACTTTAAGTAAATTTAAAGTTTATAAGCATTTAGCTTTCAAATTCTTGATGTGTGGAATAAAAGTCAATTTTATATATATATATATATATATATATATATATATATATATATATATATATATATATATATATATATATATATATATATATATAAAATCTTCGACAGAAAACTGCCTTTTATTTATACATTTGTGTGTGTGTATATATATAAAATCTTCGACAGAAAACTGCCTTTTATTCCACACATCTATACACACACACACACACACACACACACACATATATATATATATATATATATATATATATATATATATATATATATATATATATATATATATATATATATATATATATATATATATATATATATATATAGCCGAAGAACATAGATTCACAATTGACGAGATATATTTTCACTTAATTTAAAATAAATTTTAAATAAATTTTAAAAAATTCTGATTTTCAGAATGATGGAAGTAATGCAAAATCCTATTATTTGTTAGAATCGGTATAAAAATGGTACGTTAGTCCCATATGATAATAAGTACGTGAGACCTTTATTAGTATTATATAATACGTTAAGTTTATTCATCATTTGCACCTTACGCTGACATAAAAACAAGGGACTTGTATATGTTATGCAATAATTTATGTCGGGTCTATTACCACCCTGCACTGTTGCGCGTTTAAGTCAGTATGTAAAGACGCTAAGAATATCCCGTTCATACATTTCTTACGGTGAATAATATACGGTGCACTCAGAAAGACGGCCGTTTAGCTGTGAACGGTCACGGACCAGTGCGGTGAAGTGCTTAGAAGTATTACAAGTTTTAACGCGACTTCCAAGAATGATTGATCTGTAACTTACGTTATTCTATAGAACGGGTAGGCCAACAATACGGTATCTAACAACAAGCTAAAACATACACGCGAAACATAAAAGACATTCCGGTTTTGTATTGACAATAACTGAATCACCCGTTTTAGAGCAACGACAGCACAGATGGAAAAACACAAGAAATAACAACAGACAGATGATTTAGAGAATATTTTTTATCAGATTAAGAAAGAAAAACAACGATGGATGTTAGACTGCTGGGTATACTGATCATTCTTTACATAACAGGTAACTCTCTCTCTCTCTCTCTCTCTCTCTCTCTCTCTCTCTCTCTCTCTCTCTCTCTCTCTCTCTCTCTCACACACACACACACACACACGTTCATACATACACGCACAATTTAATAATGTGAAATTTAGGAAAAGAACTAAGATACTACTTTTATATTTCAACAATCAACCTATTATCATTATGTCACCCGTAACGGTATAAAACAAACGTTCTTTTTAAGTGACGAACATCGTTTGTTCGGTTATTACGTACAATGGACTACAGTTTTGTGAGGAAAGCATGTCCTTAAGAAATTTAATATTTAAGATATTGTATATACGGGAATGGAGAAGAACAATTCACCCATTTTTTAATATAAAAAAATCATTTGTTTAGTTTTGCAATAGTTTAATAATAAAAAAAAATATCGAACTCCTGGCTGTGAAACCTTTGACGTGAAATTGTGATGTCAGGATACCAGGGTCGAGATTCTATCCACGTACTTGCAAATGTCTGTTTTCATGGACTTTTGCGCACATTATTCATAAATAAATATTTAAGACGAACAACTAATTAAGGGTGCTGTGAAATTCAAATTTGCTATAATCTACAAGCTAACAATTTATAACTTTTTTCGGAAAGGTCAGTTATGTATGGTAATGTTTTAAATGGTCAGTACACGTGTAGCCGTTTTACAAATAGCCTTTATGTCTATTTGTGTTATTAAATCATTTGTGGCAATATTCATTTGTGATTTGTGAAACCGTAAGATCTTTATCGACTGGATGATGACATGAGAAAGGAAGAAGAGAGTGTCACATATCAATTATCCTGTTGATACCTTCAACGTGTCATATTTAAATTTCACAATAGTGATAAAAACAAACAACACAAACGCATAAAATTATGTGCAACTACTTTCGCATTTAATGCATGCTTCTTCAGGCACATGTTTTGAAAGAAACGGATGACGTCTTTTTAAAAAAAAATAACAATTACGTCATTACGTAACGTCATAAATCATATGCATCGTCATAACAATTATATATATATACCGCAGGCCTTTAAATCAACGATGAATTTCCCCTCATTCATTATACATAAATGTCATATGAAGTAACGATAAAAAGTATTAATAGTTCCTGTTTTCTAAATGATATTTAAATGGTACACATTTTCATCGAAATCCATTGTTGTTCTTTATCCCCTCTCATGCGTAAATGACATAATAATAAGCACACATCTGGCGTGAAAGAGGAAAAACTTAATCCGCTGGACGAAAATATGAAAATTGAACCAAGTATCCTACAGAAATCTGGTTCGTCGTAACGTTATGTTTACACTTTTCATGGTATCTATCCACATTGTTCAGAATATAAATCATACATAGTTGCAATGGACAGTGACACTAGACCTTTATGTTAAATTTGTCGGTTACGAGGCACACATACTGTATTATGTTTTAATCCTTTGTTGTTATTTCTTAAACCTATTGTAATATTCTAAAAATTAATGATTAATTATTCTCTCTCTCTCTCTCTCTCTCTCTCTCTCTCTCTCTCTCTCTCTCTCTCTCTCTCTCTCTCTCTCTCAAACAAACTATATATTGGTGAAAATCCATGAAAATACGAGCGATGGGGATATGAATGATGGTAATGTTTGTCAATCCGGAGAGAGAGAGAGAGAGAGAGAGAGAGAGAGAGAGAGAGAGAGAGAGAGAGAGAGAGAGAGAGAGAGAGATTTTTAGTCTCTAGAAATGTTCATTAAAGCAGAGCGGTCAATTTCTTAATATATTTTAAGTACCTCTAGCTGGTTCGTCATTTTACTTAGCTTGTATTCCACGCTAATATACATATGCCAGTGGGTTAATACAAGACAGTACAATTCAGTGTATGAGAAGCTAGCCGTGCATGCAGTGCACTCCTTTCTTCATTAAAAACAAAAACAAGAATTATGTTTAAATCATGAGTGTCTCTTATATTGACTTAATAAGTGTGAATAAAAAAAGAAGAAACTAATTTTAAAAAAAACCAACCAACTCATCAATGCATTAAGACCATCAGGATACAAAGTATCTAACTGAGCACGCATGCACAAAAGAACACAAGGCTGAGCGTATGCTTGCTCACACATTCGTTGGGCACATACGAGAAAACGTATGCAGAAATCGATTGACCACAAAACAGATGTACATGTATAAGTAATTTCATTAGAACACTCATATATTTATTTCATAAGCTCACTGATTTACCTATGAGAAGGAGCTTACACGCAATCGTAGAAAAATCATTGAATGGGAAGCTCCTGAGCTTTCTTCAGAGAGATTGACCTTTGTTATGCATTGCTTATAGCCATAATGCATAGATTGACCTTTGCTATTTATCTTTTTCTATTATAACTACTTTTAAATTCCTTGTTATAATAATACTGTTAGGCTCCATGTAAAATATATCATGTCCTCTGTGTGTGTGTGTGTGTGTGTGTGTGTGTGTGTGATTACAATTCATCAACCTGAATATTTTATATCGAGTAAGTTAATTTTTTTCTGCAATAGCATTGCTTATAGCCATAATGCATAGATTGACCTTTGCTATTTATCTTTTTCTATTATAACTGCTTTTAAATTCCTTGTTATAATAATATTGTTAGGCTCCATGTAAAATATATCATGTCCTCTGTGTGTGTGTGTGTGTGCTTACAATTCATCAACCTGAATATTTTATATCGAGTAAGTTAATTTTTTTCTGCAATAGCATTGTTTATAGCCATAATGCATAGAGCGTCATTACCGGGTACAATTTTTATAACATTTTCAGTATTAAAAATACAAAGTATACAGCCTTTGAACAGCAACAGTTTGTGTTTACAACCCGTAATTTATTGTAAAGTAATCCTTTTTACTTTATCTGGTGACGTATAAACGTTAAGAAAAACTTTGTATTTATAATGACGCAACCATACTTAATGATCCGCCATGTTTTCCCACCACTCTTTCATCGTTATAAAAAAAAAAAAGAAAAACAATGTGTTAAGCATACCTTCTGGAATAGAATTTTGTTGGCAGAAACTTGGAATAGTTTAATTGCAGCAAACAAAGTTTGGCCCTCAAGAGCGATTTCCTTTTGACACATCTGATGAAATGCATTGTTTGCATGTATGCCGCCGGCAACCCAATATTGCATCATTTTATATTATCCCGTAATCTAACCGGATGGATATTCATGGGCTATTAATGAAGTTACGTAAGAAGTTAGGTAAAGGATAAAAAGACACGCCAGACTGTTCAAATTCTTACCTTCACTTATTTATAGCGTTGGGAAGGGGGTGGGTGGGGTGAAAACACATTAGTTTTGACGCTTACTAAAATGTGCTACGCCTACGGGTAATATATTGAAACTATTCGAAAGTCGTTTTCTTCCATGTAACGACCATTTAGTGTAGAATACGTGTAGCTATATTATTCCGGCTAGGTCCAAACGTTTTGCGTATGTTACATCCCCAGTGTGTGTACCCCAAATTGTTTACGTCCTTAGTTCGCTTGATGTTTATGTTGTTGTTGAAGGTGTAATTGTTTGCATTTTTATATTGCACGCACAGAGGTTCTTGACTATTTAGATAATTCACTGGCTGTTTCTTGTTTTCTTTGATTTTACCGTTTGAATTTTGCTAAGATTACACAAGTGCTGGCACCTTATTTAACGTCTTCTCTTCGACTTATTTGTTGGTTTTATGTGTTCTTAATGGTAGAAGTATACTACTGATCTAGAAAAATACTGACCCTGAATGTGCGACCACCTGATCTCGAGTACAACTCTGGTTCAAATTCGAGACCGCAGTGGTGTTAAGCTAGTATGTTACCGCAACTCTCTGACCACTTAATACCACCCCACGCGGCATTGCACCTGTCTCACTGGTAGCATTTAATCTGGCTGCATACATGGAATTGGGAGAATATCTACTTTTAATGATATTTATTTTCCGTTGTAAATCTCATTCAATCAAGTCTGAATGTATGCCACCCTCTTAGACCGAATTTAAGGTTACACCAAAATTTATGTTACTAGGAAATTTCTATAATAAGTTTGTTACGAATAAACATTCAAAATCCAGTAAAATCGAAAGGAACTATATTCTTTAGTTGGACTTGATCAAAATGTATTAGAAAACATATTTTATTCTAACCAAAAGCTAGAAATTAGATTCACCCTAACGCTAACACAAATATGCAATTGTCAGATGAAAAAAAAAAACAACGCAGATTTGTTCAGAAAATATATGACCAGAGCTGAATAATATCAAATCAACAAAATGTCATTTGATAGAATGTCATTACTGGAATTTGTAAATGAAGATATTTTGCCAGCTAATAAATAAGGACTACTACTACTACTACTACTACTACTAGAACCACATCTACTATCATTACTAGTAAAGCTGCTGCAATAATTTAGTGAATCAATCTGCATTACCTCCATAAGGAGATTTCATTTAAAAATAAAGGAAACATGACTAAAGGTGAGAAATTTAACAGCTTACAATCATGATACTACTGCTGCTACTACAACCGTTGACAATTGTTTTGGGTGGGGAGGGGGATCCAGGTATAATTTGTTGAGATCACCTGAGTCTAACCCCCTTACTAACGTTATGGTTACCCGAAAGCTTACTTTGTATCATGACTCGCATGCTTACTATGCGTCCTAAATTCTATGATTTCAATTAGTGTTCCTGTAGTTTCTAAGTTATATTTATGCTTTTGTGTGCTTTGTAAAGCTGCATATTTTAATCTGAAAAGGTATTTTCCCCTCCCCCAATTTCACATCACGGATGTAAATTCAATGTATCTTCTGCAAAATCTGTCGTGTCCAGTTCTTTATCAAATGTTAAGTTGTATAGGTCTAATTTTCCTTTTATTTTCATTGCCAGCAGAAGTTGATTGTGATTTGTCGGTTTGTACATCATGTTGATAAGATTTCTGTATTTTCTCTCTGTTTTGTGACTTTTGCCCTTTTTATGTCTCTGTTATTTATCTTTTAGCTGTTTCTCACTTGGTACTTGGGGTGTTTGTTGGTTATTTTTGTGTGTCCTGTCTTGTCTTTTACTTATCTGCGGTAGTGGTTTCTTTTTTTTTTTTTCCTTGGTATTGGGTTAGGTAGCTGTGTGTCTTCTTCGTGTTGTTCTTGTTGTTCCATTTCATTTTGTCTGGTGTTATTGAACATTTCCGAGGCGTGTCGCCTATTTCCCCACAGTTGTTGCTCAATAAAATACGCAACCTTTGTACCACGTTATTACCAGGACGAAATGTAAAAAAAAGGTCTTTTTAGGGTCTTGAATTTTTCTTTCACAACCTCTAGAATTCTTACTCTGTTTTTAATAGAAAATCTAGGGTGGGGTCATTTCTTGCCTTTGTCATCTTTATTTGAAATTTCTTCTCAAACGTTTCAACTGTAGCTTGGAGTGGGATCTTTAATGGAATTTCTGAAATATGAAGCTCCGCAGTCCTTTTTTATTTTTGGTAGAAAAGGCGGTAGTACCTAATGTGAAGTTTCCCCGTTCTAGACTAGCTTCCCATTTGGCAACCTAGGTTCGTTTCCTTTGGTTCTCATGATGTAGGCATCTTCTTCTTTCCTGTTTAACGAATCTGTAAGATTTATTAAGTTTAAGATTGGTCAGTACTGTTATCACGCTAAGTACTTTTTTTTGGTTCTATTTCTCTTATATCTATTTCTTGAACTCCTCCTTTATAAGTGCACTCTAAAAAGGCTCCTTCTAGCATGAAATAATTTCTCCAGTTCTGTCACTTCCTTATGTCTCAACAATGAATTTGCTTTATAGTTTTGTATAGTTTCAATACAAGTATGTATACCTTGTATACAGTTTTATAAAAAAAATATTTTTTTTAGTCCATTTTGTAAAATAAGGTTTCATTATTCTAAGTAAAATTCCTGGCCGTCTGTTAAGTTTGCTTGGATGACAAATGGTTTAATATATAACGATGAAGACTGATGAGAAATATAAGTGATTGCTATTCAGGTTAATTAATTAATATATCAGTATGTAAGCTACCTGGAAGTTTTTAATGACCTACGGTATGCTAGGTATGTTGGATTAGTAGTCAACCTATTCACTTATTTTGAATTATCGCACATCTGTGCATGTATCACTGTTTTATGATTGCCTAGCAGACTATTTAATTACTCCTAGGGAAAGGAATTGGAGCCCCTCCCCCCAGGCATTTATATGCTAAGAGAGCACTTCTTAATTACAGTCAGCATATAGTGTGGCTAATTAAAGTCCATAATTACCTCAATGTAGGGCTTGCATGAGTCCCAACATACTCATTAATTCATGTTTGCATCCACCTGCCCAATCAGATCATACTGTAGCCTCAGTAAATTCAATGTTTAGATAGCTTTTCAAACCTTTTTAGGAATTTTTCATCGTCAAGTAAATTATGCGTATCATTAGTGCCTCGCTATATGAGATGTTCCAAATGCAGTGTTTTGAGTGACAACTGGTTAAGAGTAGATACTAGTGTCTGTTGGTTTCGAGTAGATGATTGTATGGAGTTTGTTTTCTACTACTTCGTTTATTTTCTACTAGTTCGTTTATTTTTCCAGGAAAACGTGGTTTGAGTTGGAAACTTGTATCGTGAATTTTATGGAACGATTGAAATTGTTTGACACCTGCGCGCACCTTGGGGATAGGGGTGGGGTGGATGTATCCATGTAGACCACACACACACGTCGGGGGTCAAACAGTACCTTCCGAGCTAGCGTGATCATGTATAGAATGCCTTCGTGGGGTTTGCTTGAGACCGATGTTTCCCCTTTTTGTAAATGAATAGTCGACGTCAATTGAAGGTCTCATTTTTTTTCTTTAGTTCGCTCCAATACTATAATATTTACTCTCTATTCAAACTAACGAACGTGAATTCACGAGACTATAGTCGTACACATCATGGTTTTTCTTACTTGATATTTATATAAACTCTTATTGTGAGCCGTAGATCAGCACTTGTTGATACGTCTTATGAAACTCAACACCAAATACACACATTATTTATATCTCCACACTACCATAAAATCAAGTCCAAACTGTACATCATACATACATACATACATACATACATACATACATACATACATACATACATACATACATACATACCATGACAAAAGACGTCTCAATCACTGTCTGGAAGTTAGAATTTACAGGATCCTAGAAACTAAGTTTACAGTATACAATTTACAGGGTACATGTACTAGAAACTGTATGCCCAAAGTACAAAATGTACAAATACTAGAAGCTGTAAGCCCACAGTACAAAATGTACAAGTACTAGAAATTGTAAGCTCACAGTACAAAATGTACAAGTACTAGAAACTGTAAACCCACAGTACAGAATGTTCAAGTATTAGAAACTGTAAGCCCACAGTACAAAATGTACAAGTACTAGAAACTGTAAGCCTACAGTATAAATTATACAGGTACTAGAAACTGTTTTGAACACGGGTGGATCAAACAACCAGATCCGCTCGGACTTAAGACACAACAAAATGCTAATTAATCCTCTGCCCTTGCTGGTTTGCTTGGTGTTTATATTTTTGAAGCATCGATATTCTACTGCATTTCGGAAACATCTGATACGTTTCTACGGTTGATGTGATCGATGTATAAATCCGGATATACATACATTTCTGGCTCGACTCCTCTAAATTAGTCGCAAAAAAGCTTGTGGCATAAATGGTACGGGAATAAAAACGTGGTTATGTAATCGCAACAAATTACAAATTAGTAACAAGTTATGTTCTTACGTTGAAAATAAAAAGACCACCGATTACAGACCTCCATCTTGACAACCATATTGAACAGATATGCAAATTTAACAATTGATAATATACAATTAAGACACTTCGAAAAGTCTTAATTAGTTTTTGCTCAATGAAATAAAAGAGTTTATTGTTATGTCCCTTAGTTTTTTGTGCAAGCCTTTTTTTCTCTTCTTTTTTTTAAAATCTCGTGTTACTTTTAGTTAGCACCATATATATGTTATTGTGCTGTGTTGCCATTAAACCTTACAACATATTGGTGTCGGCAAAGAATCTATTCATTCTGTGTTCAGACATTATAGAAACAGGTTCTGTTTTTAAGTAATACCGTGTTCCATTGTAAAATATGTAGTTTTCCACTTTTTTACCAGCTGCTTATGAGAATCAATAATCTTTGTCTAAAATGTTTGCATGAAATAACACATCTGCGCTGCATGGGGCACATCAGATAGAAGTGACTTAATTACATTATGTCACCGTTAGTTTCTTATTTGGTGATATAATATAACCAGGGCCAGCGCTTCCACTAGGCGAACTAGGCAATCGCCTATGGCGCTGGGCTAAGGGAAGGGGGAGGGGCAGGAAAAAATTAAAAATTGGGTTTTATTTCGCGGGTGGGGGAGGGCGTGAGTGGGAAGGGGGGCGCCAGATATCTGATGTCGCCAAGGGCACCAAAATGTTTTGCACCGGCACTGAATATAACATAACTGAGTATAGTGCGCTTTCATTTGGTACATATTGTTCTCTCTCTCTCTCTCTCTCTCTCTCTCTCTCTCTCTCTCTCTCTCTCTCTCTCTCTCATAGACCTAATTGACATGAGATATGAGATAATGAGAGCATATATTAGGGTGGCGAAAAATTAAACAAAGTACCGATACATGCAAATAGGTTATCGATCATCATTAAATATTAGCACAAATTTAATCCACAGTACATTAAAATGTTACAGAGAGCTCCGCCGGGACTTTCCAGTTTAGCGCCCTCTAGTGGAAAGCATGTATTTATTTACTAAATATGGAGGAAAATGGGGTCATTTTTGAGCCATTAAATGAACAAATAATCAGTTGATAAATCAACCGCATAAATAGAAGAAAATAAATGTTAAGGTACTTCATTCTTAATATGTATTTATCTTTAAATATTATTAATAATATAAATTAAAAATGAATAATTGTTTATTATACCGATCGTCGTCGGTTGTTTCTTTTAGGTGGCAGGGTAACATAACATAGTAAACAGGTAGTATCATAAATAAATATACCAGGTTTATACTAATCTAGTTTACGAGAAAATCGCGTGGCTATTATTAACGTTATTTTTACAATTTTCATTGACTTAAGTAACAAGCATATTCCTGTGCATTTTCTTTTGTTAACCGAACTTTTGTCTGATGAAGCAGCAGACAAATTCCAAATGTTTTGAGATTATAAAGCAACATATTTGATGTTTCCATGCTCAAATAAAAAAAAAATTCTGGAGGCAAAGTAGTTCTTGATATGTGACATGATGTCACTTTTGTTCTAAACTTGCATTTAAAGCGAAAAGACCGCTGT
The DNA here is from genome assembly GCA_029339505.1 of Unio delphinus. Classification (NCBI taxonomy): domain Eukaryota; kingdom Metazoa; phylum Mollusca; class Bivalvia; order Unionida; family Unionidae; genus Unio; species Unio delphinus. The sequence continues at coordinate 5,001,246 of JAQISU010000263.1, read as the reverse complement.
TATTTCGGCTTATATCTGACTTGAACAGAAAGAAAGCAAACGTAGTCCCATGAATGATTTTATAGAGGAAGTTAAAATTAATTTAATAGTGCCCGTTTTGACGTTTATGTAAACCACAATTACTCTAGAAGTTTTCGCCCGGATTGCGCAATTCTTTTTTACAAATAAAGAGACAGGCGGACAAACCCATGTCATTTTAAAATAGACAGTAGATTGTCAGCAACACAATCATATATGCATGCATTTAACCGCAATATTCAATTTCAACAAATTGAAAGAAGAAGTTATATTTTATTCAACATTATTACATTTAATCACGATTTTTAAATTCACTAGAACAAATCACAATATTAAAAGTAAACAGAATGAATAATGAACTAAAATGGCACAATGTATTCAACAAAGCACTAAAATATTTAACTAAAATATTAACATGTTTGATCGCAGGTTATTATATATAGGACATTTTGTAACTTTAGGTGGTGTGAATATATTGAATGACATTATTTTTGATAATTTTAACTAATTCGAATCATGGATATAGCGAGAGTATTATTGACATAGTCTTGGGTGGGTACTTAGAAATTTTGACAAAGGTATACCCAACACATGCTTACTGACATAAAAATAAGGTACTTAGGAATTATACCTAGGGATATACCCAACACATGCTTATTGACATAAAAATAAGGATTTTAGGAATTTTTACTATATATACCCAACACATTAACTTAAAAATAAGGATTTTAGGAATTTTTACTACGATATACCCAACACATTGACTTAAAAATAAGGTTTTTAGGAATTTTTACTAAGATATACCAAACATATTAACTTAAAAATACGGATTTTAGGAATTTTTACTAAGATATACCCAACACATTCACTTAAAAAATGGTGACAACAGTTTCTTGAACATGAGGGTTGACATTTTTGGCAACATCACGGTATTGAAACTTTCTTTGTCCCTTTGTACAGTGATTACCATGATGTCATTTGGCAGCACAAACACAGCTAAGTCACAACATTGACTTCCCCAAATGTTCAGTTGCCCCCCTGTCTGATAGAAATAATTATGTTTTTCACTAAGCTTAACTTCACCGTTTTCTTTTTTTCAAACAAAACGGCGGCTGATCAATCTTCTTCCGGATAGATGTTTTCTTTCGTGTCAAATAAACTAAACGGACGCTTGATCAATTAAGAAAAAAAATATAGTTTATATATAGCTTCTAATACACAAAATGCACGACATATATTAAAGTTTGATTTTACTCCATCAACTCATATAAACAGCATAGCTAGCAACCGTTTCTCGTCATCTAAACTAATACAGTTTCGCGTGACCCTAATATTCTGCCTTATTGGAATATCCAGCACGTATTATCCGTTTGACGGCGCTCAACTGGAATACACCGATTTGTTTCTATTGTTATGGACTCACTGATCATTGTCAAATCAATCTGTCACGCATTTACATGGAAGTCCTAATTATCCAACACTAATGTAGCCATACATATCATGTTTCCAACAGGTCAATATCCCACACATTGTTCAACTAACGTTAGGTAATACTCGAGAAATGTAACTAGATATACCCATCTATATAGATATGCATTTACATAGGTATGTGCATTGTTTTAGTGATCTGAATGATACAGTTCCACTTTGGGTTCAGTAATTTTCCATTCAGCCAATCAATTAGTCACCAGTATTGTTTATTAGTATTGGTATTAATAAATATTAGATGTCGGATATCCTGAATATCGCATATTTTATAATTCGAATGACCGTATTTTGTTTATTTTCAACTGTGCAGTAATAAAATATATCTCCCTTAACGTTTGCTTCACCGCCCCCCCCCCTCCTTCCCCCATGCAAATTAATGAGGTCGATTTCGCATGTATGGAATTTATCACTGCATTAACATCTTCAGAAAATGTAGGAATAAAAGAATATCATCATCATCATCATCATCATCATCATCTCTCTCTCTGTCTCTCTCTCTCTCTCTCTCTCTCTCTCTCTCTCTCTCTCTCACACACACACACACACACACACACACACACACGGTTTTTATCAGCATTCAACATCATTGGGTTATCAAATTTGTGCAATCTTCTATACCATATTGTTATTTTTACACTGACATGTACATGAACATGCATCTCAGAAGAACGTACGTACATACATAGAGGAAAGAAAGTCAGCCAGTCAGTCTGTCGTACAATACAATACAATACAATACAATACAATACAATACAATACAATTCAACACAATCATTACGTTTTACAGATACATACATATGCATGAAAGTTCTATAAGATCGCGCTAGACTTGTCGAATATCGTTATAATCACGTGTTTTATTTTTCTGTCATGAGTGTTATAAATTTCAAGTGTACTGCTTCTTTCTCTGTAACTATCCATAACACCCTACATCTAAATTACTGAAGCAGGTGTCATCTAATATGTCTTTGAAATATTAGATGCATTGAACATAAACATTGTTTAGCGTACTTCAAGTGGGCAATAATACTAAACATTGTTTATCGTACTTCAAGAAGCAATAATGATATATTAAAAAAAACATTGTTTAGCCTACTTCAAATAGCATTAAAACGGTGCGTTGTTCATATACCGAATTCGGTGAGGCTAAATACATAATCTTACATTAGTGCCCTTTTAAAAATCAATTTATTAAACAAGTTGAATAATTTCATACTTATCCCACGAAGCGTCAGTCGTGCGCGTCAACGCCACGAAATATCATCAGGATGTTGTCATTGCCTCGGATCACATTAGGGATGTGTACGCATCGATGGGTAACATATATCACATCTCTATTTTGTGCTGGTCATCAAACAATATTCTAGCTGATAATAAACATGGACGAGAAACTGGCCATCATATACGGCAGTCAGCCCAGTTATTGGAAAGGCTATACAGCAGGGGTGGGCAAATTGCGGCCCGCCGACCACATGCGGTCCGCCACAGTTTTTTTTTGTGACCCGCCAAGACATTCAGAAAACTCCGCCTTGAACTGAGATTTGCTTCCTGTGCGCGACCGAAAATTCGTCTCGTGTTTTCCATTAAAGCGGCTACGTCAATGCGCGTGCGCAGGCAGTGTAGATACGCACTTTTCCGGTTGGTCTGTTTCATTTCAATTTTGTCTTTGCAACAATAAAATCTATTAATTTCCAAATTAAGTGGGGCCATGAACCCTTCGAAAAAACGTAAAATTGGTGATGAATCCCGTGTATTTAATGAAGAATGGACACACAAATATTTCTTTTGATAATACAGGCAATAAAGCAATGTGTTTACTGTGTCATGAAACGATTGCTGTATTTAAGGAGTACAATTTGAAACGACACTACGAAACAAAACATAACGAATTTGTCTGCAAACTTTCCGAGGAAGAACGCAATAAAAAAAGCTGCAGAGTGTGTTACAAAGCTGAAGAAGCAACACACATTATTTACAAAGCAATCAACACTTCAGGATAGTGCTACAGAGGCCAGTTTCATGATAGCCTACAACCTCGCTAAACGCAACAAGCCTTTTTCGGATGGCGAGTTTGTTAAGCAGTGTATGGTAGATTATGCAAGCGTCCTGATGTGAGAAGAAAATTTGAAAACGTTTCATTGTCAAGAAGGACTATAGTGCACCGCATTGACTAAATCAGTGACGAACTCACAGAACAGCTGAAGACTGCGAGCAAAGATTTTGTTTGGTTGTTTTTGTTTTTTTTTGGCACTGGATGAGAGCACAGTTAACGAAGACACTGCGCAGTGACTCATTTTTATCCGTAGAATTAATGAAAATTTTGTCATCACAGAGGAATTACTTGGCCTGGAATCAATGAAAAGTACAACCACTGGTCAGGAATTGTTTGAGTGTGCTGTAAATGGTGTGGAGAAAAGTGGTTTGTCATGGAATAGAATGGCAAGCATTACAACAGATGGGGCCAGAGCTTTTACTGGAAAAAATGTGGGTATGGTTAAGCTTTTAAAAAACAAGTTACAAGCACAAGACACAGGCAGTGATGTCTTGTCATTTCATTGCATTTTGCATCAGGAAAGCCTTTGTAAAGCTGCACTGGACTTAAAGCATGTGGTAGAATCTGTTGTAAGTGTGGTGAACACAATCAGAGCAAGGGCACTCAACCATCGACAGTTCAAATCACTGCTTGAGGATATGGAGGCAGAGTATGAAGATGTAATTTACCACAGCAGTGTGAGGTGGTTGAGCTTGGGCAAAGTGATAAAAAGAGTCTGGGTATTGCAGAATGAAATCCTCTTATTTCTGGACATGAAGGGGATTTCTTGTGATTTTGTGACCAAAATGGGATGTGAGGAGTGGAGATATGAGATGATGTTTGCAGCTGATGTATTTGAGAAATTGAATGAACTGAATGTGACATTGCAGGAAAAGGGGTTGTTTGCACATGAAATGTGGAAGCATGTAAAATCATTCAAAGCAAAACTAGGTTTATTTGCAAGGCAAGCAGGTGAGGGCAAGTTTTGTCATTTCCCTTTACTAGGAAAACAGAAAGTGCCTGAAAATGTTTCCGCTAAGATTAGGGATCATTTGCAGAGTTTGGAGGACGAGGTCACAAGAAAATTTCAGGACTTCAAGAAAGTTGAGCCTAAATTTAATTTGCTGTCTTATCCTACCACTGCTGATATTGATACAGCACCTGAGGAGCTGCAGCTTGAACTAATTGACATGCAGTCAGATCACACAGTGAAAGAAATATTTAATGCTGTGACATTAGTTGACTTTTACAAATCTTTGTCTGCTGACAAATTCCCATGTGTGAAGAAATTTGCTGGGAAAATTTTCTCTATATTTGGATCTACATATATTTGCGAGCAAACTTTTTCTTGCATGAAGATCAACAAGAGTAAATATAGATGCTCTTTGGCAGACATAAACTTGCAGGCAGTGATGAGAATCTCAACAAGCAAACTTCACTCCTGATTTCAAAAAAATTGTAAAAAAGTGTGATAGGGTACACTTGTCTCATTAAACTGATTCTATAATTAAATGTGCTAGCAGCTAGAAAGCTAGATGATATGAAATTAGCACAATAAATAAATTGAATAAAACTACCACTATTGTTTAATTTTTATTTATTGATTTTTATGATACAATTTAAACTTTTTCTGAAATGAAATGTAATGTTAACTAATGAATACAATCATTTTAAACGGTGCGGCCCTCCGCTAACCTCCGCTCCTACAAAGCGGCCCCGAGCCAAAACAATTGCCCACCCCTGCTGTACAGCTATCGAAAGTTAGCGAACGCGTTAAAAGTTGCCTCAAACGTACCCGTAGCGCAATTGGTTAAGCAAGAGTAAAGGCCAATTTACCTACCCACCCCAATGAACATTTCCCATGAATGGCTTGATGTTTCAACACCAACGAAGTTCACAAGTTTGACATCTACTTTCTTCCACATGATCAGATGCGAGAACCAGCAAGGCTACTCACAATCAAATATGCACTGACCGTGGTAAATGTTGTCAGCAGATACAAGGACGCAGAGCTGTTGATGTCCAAATATTCGGACGCATTCGAACGTATCTGCGCACTTTAATCGCGAAAGTTGCAGTGGTTTCTGAACATGGATCCAAGCAAAGAATTGTTTGGAGCCGTTGCTGTGTTCTTGACAAAAAATAAATCATGTGCTGGTTCGCCGTTTACATGTCAACAGTCATCGCAATCAAACTATTGTGAAACAATTGTACGACTGTACCGCACACATATGGAACGATTAGTTGTGACCGGTATCGCGAGTGGATGACGCAGCTTCGATTGGTGATAACGACGTTGACAAATTAATTTACGCGTACGATCGAGGGATAATCCGCCGACGCGATTTTGCAAAGCAGCTTAGCTGTTTACCTCCGCTGCCTGCCCACACCCTTCTTGTGTGTGTGTATGTGTGTGTGTGTGTATATATATATATATATATATATATATATATATATATATATATATATATATATATATATATATATATATATATATAATCAAGTGAGTCAGAAAATGGACGACGTTGTGCTACTGACCCCGGGATTTCCATTGCTATGTTTACAATCTGAGACCGACTCTATATTCACGGGCAACCAACATGGTACCATCTGGTGCCCCTTGAATAAAGTCCTAGTCTCGAGTGGCAAAGCCTCCAGGAATTGGTTGTTGTTCAAATGGAGTTTAAAGTCAATCTCGCTAGTACCTAGATATATTTATTTCTGCGATGTCATCGTTGTTTCCCCATGACGTCATCATTGGCATTTCCGCATTCACGTTGGTAATACTCAGCTACGTAGCCACGCTGACGGTGTGACTTGGCTGCGATACCACCTTTCAGACATAGTTGAGAACCGAGCCAACACATAATGCAAACATGTGGGATTTGCAGTGTTGTTAATGACATTGTAAAGTACACGCTTTAAAAAAAAACAAATGTACCTTTGCATCTAGTATGTCGCGATGCCATCGAAATTCCTATATATATACACGCAGATTGTATATTTTAATATAAAATACTTTTCACTGATTCTGTATGCATCTTTTTTATCCAATACTTCATTCGTTTTTTCTTAGCATGTGCATACAGTGGTATCTGAAAATGTAGGAGATAATCTATATGTTGTATGTTAGAATTTTGTTGAGTCCACCAAGTGATATGATATTTTTGTGTTATAAACCTTTGAACTTGTAAATCTGGCTTTTATAAATAAACATGCTGGCGAATTTGGAATCTGAATTCAATTGCAAGCGTAAATAGAATTTCCCTAAAGTTGGTCAAAAACAAAGAATATGCTCAAATGGTCTATCGAGCATTTTACCAACTCCAACATAGCCATAGTTTTACGTTGTATCCAACAATATTAAACATTTGAGAATGTCTGTATATTTCAGCTATTACTTTTGTAAATATGGACTTAAAACTGGCTTGGGATAATTTCTTCCATTATCTGCGCTGCTTCGTTTCTGCGAGGTCATACATCAGTTCGTATATCTCATGAAAGTCGAGTGGGGAATGCAATGAAAATAAATTACACCCATATGGCATTTTCGAAATGATTTGCACATTGTGGTGATCATCAAGGATCTTCAGTTTGAATCTCAAGTGTCATCGATGGACCTTTCTGTGTATTTATTTTCTTCGCTGGTTGTCAGGTTCTCTTCGTTCGGCCTTGATCCACTTAACGTATGTGTCTTAGCAGTTTCTTGCACTTTATCATACAGTGCTATATCTGGCTCTTTAATATATTCTTTGAAACGTTTTTGCCCTGCCTGCTTTCAACGCGATCCCGTAACCTAGTTAATACATCAAGATGCTTCGGATACATCTTAGAAAAATGAAAAAGTTCCTTTTGGACCAATCATTATACATATTCAAGCTAAAAAGTGCTTTAATATTTTTGTGACATTAAAACGCATCACTGATTTGGTAATCTAATTCCTGTATTAACTGCCGAGGTGATTTCTTTCACAAACGTACACGTATTAAACTGTACGGTTTCTAATGGCATTAGACCAGAGATTTCTGTAATTATCTAATAGTGAATTACTTATGTGTCAGTGTTTATTGATCTGTCCTAGTGAGTGGTATCATAATTGCGGTGGAAAAAGCCACGCTTTCCTATCTTGGCTCCCCATCCCCTGAATGCCTTACCGGGAGTTAGCGGTCTCACGCGAGCTTCAGAAGCGAACCTTTCAGGTGATACAGGGGAATACAAATAATCACCAAAGGGACAAAGTTTATTGCGAATCTAAAATGGGTTTGGGTTGGGAGTTATTATAGGTAGGTGTGACTTGAAACCCCCATTGTGACACAATATTATCATATACAGCATAAGACTGATAAACTTGGCATGCTATTGTAACCGATTATGGTAATGCGGCGATTAAACTATCTACAACAATCCATCTCTCTCTCTCTCTCTCTCTCTCTCTCTCTCTCTCTCTCTCTCTCTCTCTCTCTCTCAATCTCTCTCTCTCTCTCAAATGAAAACGAGAGGTGAGGAGAGCAGACACGTTCGTTTAATTCATGATCTAAACCCCGATTTATGTAGTACTACATAAATACAGAACTGTTATTATTTAAGTCAATGTGAGGCTTAATATTTATCTTAGTTTATAATCAATGGGGAATCAAATGAGCAATATGCAATTACGGTGATGATTTCACACGTGTTCTGTGCTGTAATTTGGATACTTTATACAGAATGATAAACTTGCGTAAACTTGTATGACAACCGTAAAGAGCCCATACTGTATGTTTTTAATGATTTAAAAGGCTTTCAGTGTTGTAATTGTACTGAGAACATGATATAGCGTGTCAATGGATAATTGCATATGACATGCTGTATTGTGCCTGTGAAGAGTGGATTTCTATAATATCAGTCGATTTAATTTTAGTTTATGGTGATTGTTTTTGAATGAATATGCTTTCAAATTTGTTAGATGCTATCCAGTTTGTTAGAAAAATTACAAGCTCCGTTTGTGCGATTTTTTGACGAATCGTTACGACTCGTTCAGGCTAATTTGCGTATACGGAATAAAAGACAGCACTTTAGATCATGTTATATCATGAACTCATTGCAATCATACTGTAAAAAGCATAGAACACGCCTTATAAACTCATATTAATTGCATGACTTATGTGCAGTACATGTATATAGCTATACTGCACTTAATGTTCTATATCAACTGACATTCGTTTAATGTTTCATATAGGTATATGCATTTGTTAAGTGCTGATAAAAAGCTTTCCAGGGCTCCATGCACTTAAAATATGGTGCCCAATTTGAAACTCAATAAAAATTATATTATAAGCTAGACAGATTGGAATATACGAATGTTACCATCCTTCCGAATCAAAATACCCGCACATGCAGATTGAAATGGATATATTATTCAATCAAATGTATCATCAACAATTAATTTTGAATTGTTTTTGGTGCCCCTGTTGGGCTGCTGCTATAAGTACGTGTTTAGTGTGCTGAATGGGCAATCCGGATATGCATTTGGATTTTGGGTAATATGACACAGCGGCGACACCAAAGGTAAAAGTTTCGTGTCAGAGACGGCCAGTATCCATCCATTACATACATACATACATGCATGCATGCATGCATGCATGCATGCATGCATGCATACATACATACATACATACATACATACATACATACATACATACATACATACATACATACATACATACTTACATACATACATACATACATACATACGTGAGTGTGTGTATTATTTCGACTCTGTTGTCTCAAAAAGAATGACAAGCAACTGGCGTTGTTAAATTCAAGAAACCAAGACATAATTCATATCCAGAAAACGCAAAGCGAGAATGTTAAAAAAAACTTAAGGTATTGCAAATTAAATCCCAAATAATTCTAGAATTACAGACAAAAGTCTTAATTAGTTAGGAATAAGCTTTGGTGGAAATCCAAATTAAATCTAATGCTGGAAGTGTTAATGTGCCTGTGGTGGCACATGTAGAGGCGATGTGCCAACAGTCTTGTTAGATCACAATAACACAATACAAGAATATATCATTATTTAAATATTCACTATTAATTCAAGTCCCTATTTCCACGAATGTTATATTTGACAAATACTTGTATTTCCAGTGAATAAATAGTTTCAGCAAATATTTTTTTTAGTCCAAATGAACTACTGGACACAACAATACAACAGTTGATTCTTCTTAGATTGTAAAGCACGTATGAATAGTTTATTGAAAAACAAGAATATATAGTCGTCTACTTGACATCATGTCACAATTAGCATTTTTACCTAATGAAAATTTACCTTCTAGAAGGTTTCTACTGTTTGCAAGATAGTTATTATTAGATTATAAAAGTGGTGACTATTTTAGCAACATATTAGTTGTTTACAGAATTTCAAAAACAAATACATGACTCGGGTCACGTAGAAAATGAACTCGATATAAAATTCGATCTATTGCACTCACTGAAGATACTAAAACTAATTATATCCAAATCTTTTCACATATCCCTCGGAGACTTGCTATTATAAAGGATCCCCGTTACGAATATACAATAGTTCGTCCAGACAGTTAAAATGTTTTCAATATTACATAACTACTGTACAGTTTAAAGAGGATTTTTTTCTTCCTATACAGCATCGCTTTCTCTACGTTGTCCCGAACAAATTCATCTCAGTTTTGGAGATGAACACGACACCATGGTAGTCATGTGGTCTATCGACGTACAAATCCGATGTCAGGTTGAATATGGAGAAAGTCCAGATTTACTACAGCATTCTGCCAGAAGTAACGTGAGCGAACTTCCGGATTGGAGCTCAAATGCGTTAAAATACATTCATAAAGCGGAAGTCAAGGTGAGCTATAATTTAAAATTATTTTAATGCTTTGCATGACGTTAATGTACTGGTAATAAATAGTAGATTGATTTCTCATTAATGGGAAAATTTGCTATCAAATATTCGATCTGCCTCCTTTAAGTCTTCTTCTTAAATAGCCAATTTATGCCCATATTTTTTTTTTGGTAAAAAGCCGAGCCTCCTGTAAAGAATCATACATTTATCATTTTACACTTTATAACTGGAAATAAACGAGTAAACGGGTACAACCGACCTGCTTAGCGTGCTGACTACCTAATATGTCAGACGCACCAAGCATCATAAATATTGTCACGTGAGGATAATCGGTGGATTTCTTTTAAATTCGTCACACAATAGTATAGTTATCTTCTGGCTGACACTTGGACCCATCTGGTTATCGTTTTTGTTCATACAGAGCTTTTCCTGTGTTTTGAATTTCTTTCTTTTTCAAACTTGATTAGACTTGCGCTTTATTTTGAGTGCAAAATACCCAGAAATATTTGCTAAAACTTAAATACGAAATAAACTGGATCTAAATGATTTCAAACAAGCATGGGCTTCCTTGGATGACGTACCTTGCCTCGGATTTATAATATGTAAACCTCGGATAATGGGCTTCCTTGGATGACGTACCTTGCCTCGGATTTATAATATGTAAACCTCGGATAATGGGCTTCCTTGGATGACGTACCTTGCCTCGGATTTATAATATGTAAACCTCGGATAATGGGCTTCCTTGGATGACGTACCTTGCCTCGGATTTATAATATGTAAACCTCGGATAATGTAGCTATTGTAAGGGAAAATGTTTATATTTTCAGCTTTTCCATTTTCGGTTTCTTGTCAACGATATCTTTTATTTCATTTTTAGAATTTAAAACCAGAAAGACGATACTACTACAGGGTTGTGGCGCTTGACGACTCCGAGCTTGCCGTCATTAGTAGCAGCGTGCATAGTTTTATCACGTTAACAAACTACACCGTAAGTATTCTACTTTGTGACGGACCCAAAGGGGGCGGGAAGGTGGGTCAATCAAATAACAATAGGCCCGTCCCCCTTTATATGCTTTACTGTTTGTCATTGAAAGCAAAAGAAATAAAAATAAAAAAAACTTTTTTCGACTTCAAACCCCACACAAAAAGTAATTAGTCCGCCCCTACTTTACTAATGTAATTTATAAACACTTAAAAATACAAACTGACAAGCTTAAAAAAAATTATAAGAATTTTTTAAAAGCACGCATGAAGTTCGATTTTACTACTGATTGTTTTTTGTTTTAGCTTTGTATTATTTGGATCGCAGAGATTTTGGACTTGTTCCATCTAATAAATTATTAGCTTTTAAATAAATAAGTTTTTTTTTTTGTCCGTACACATTTCATAACAGGGTATAGTTTCTGATGCAAAGTATCCACTTCACCCAGAGGCGTAGCGATATTTTGCGCCCGGGGACGAATTATAAAACTGGCGCCCCAGCGATCTTGTGACCGATTTCTTACCCTTGTTTACTTATTATAATATAACTTTGTAAGCCTCATTTTGGCGCCCCTGTACCTTGGCGCCCGGGGACATATGTACCCCCCTGCCCCCCCCCCCTCCAGCTACGCCTCTGACTTCACCTAGACAAGGAACACCGTGTAATGGGCTTTGACGAATAAACGAGGCTTGTGAATCCACATACATGATATTTTTAAGGACTTTAATTTTGCGTTTATGTTAACGAAAATTTCATGATCATATTCATAACCGAGTCCATATTTGCAGGAGAAACCACAGAACTACCTGATATATGGAGATCTGGGAGCGGTGGCTGAGTACCCGATTTACCGGAAACTCGAGGAAGAAGTAGCCTCAAATAGTTATATTGCTATCTGGCATGTTGGTGATATGGCATACGACCTTACAAGTGAAAATGGCCAGGTATGTATGTATGTATGTATGTATGTATGTATGTATGTATGTATGTATGTATGTATATATATATATATATATATATGTGTGTGTGTGTGTGTGTGTGTTATCTACTATTCAAATAGTTTGTCAGAGACATTTAGTAAAATACACTTTAAATTTTAAGATGGAATGAATGGATTTTTGTACTTAAGAATCATATATATGTGTACTATGTCTTCTGACAAATTACTTTCATTTTGTTCCGTTGTTACTGTCAGCCATTCAGCGACCTTTTATGAAATACCGTATTAAATATATAGCCACAAATAGCCTGGTTCCTTATCGATATTGAATACATGTATATTGCTACAAATAGTTTGGATCCTTACCGATATTGAATATACGGCACCAAATAGTCTGGTTCCTTACCGATATTGAATATACCGCACCAAATAGTGTGATTCCTTACCGATATTGAATATACCGCCACAAATAGTCTGGTTCCTTACCGATATTGAATATATCGCCACAAATAGTCTAAATCCTTACCGATATTGAATATATCGCCACAAATAGTTTGGTTCCTTACCGATATTGAATATATCGCCACAAATAATCTAACTTCTTAACGATATTGAATATACCGCCACAAATAGTCTAGTTCCTTACCGATATTGAATATACCGCCACAAATAGTCTGGTTCCTTACCGATATTGAATATACCGCACCAAATAGTCTGATTCCTTACCGATATTGAATATACCGCCACAAATAGTCTGATTCCTTACCGATATTGAATATACCGCACCAAATAGTCTGGTTCCTTACCGATATTGAATATACCGCCACAAATAGTTTGGTTCCTTACCGATATTGATTATACCGCACCAAAAAGTCTGGTTCCTTACCGATATTGAATATACCGCCACAAATAGTCTGGTTCCTTACCGATATTGAATATACCGCACCAAATAGTCTGATTCCCAACCTCATAAAATAATCATTTCCTTATGACCATTATGATCTGACTTGAATAAGAAGCTTATATCATACACGGATGAATTTGATATCGAGCGAAATCCATATGGTCGGCTGAGATTGCTACCTCTCTAGAGGCAATATCTGTGATTCAGTTTGACTGAACTTGGAATAAGATCTAGAACGAGATCGGTAATGAGAGTGATGCAGTGATGTAATGAGGTAGGCAATCTTGTTTCAGACAGACTTATTTTCTGACCAGTCTGGAAGCCACATTTCTAGTCTGATTTTGTTCAGACGTGTAGAATAAGCGACTATGGTTAAGATCACCGAGATCACCGATTATTTTGTTCATGAATGACGCTTCTTACGATCTCATGTGACCATGTTATTCAAAGGAAAATTTTGTCTATTAAAGGGTAGAGGAAGTAAGTCTTCATTTATGAAAATTGTACCCCCTTTATGGACGCCCGTACACACAGACCTAGATTTATCCTCTGCTCTCGGTTGTGGACATCAATCAATTAAAATTTAAAACAGGGCCTTAACGTTTGTAATTTTAAATAATTTCTCATCGAAGCAAACTAATTTTGTGCAAAACAAAAATAACTAATTGTTAATCTTGAGGTGACGCTTCATAAGGAATATATTTTGCACAATTATACGATAGGTCAGGAAATATCTACTTTGATAGTTTATCAAACTTACAAATGATGTTATGCCATTCATAAAATATTTTACATAAGTATTCCACGTGCGGGCACAGCTTCAATTGCCGTAGTTAAGATTTTAAGATCTCTCTCTCAAACTCAAAATGTTGAAAGCTAGTTTTATTTTGCTTCAGGCTGGAGACAGATTCATGCGGCTTATTCAACCTTTTGCCGCCAATATTTCCTACATGACATCCCCAGGCAACCATGGTGAGTATATAACACTGAAGAGGCTGTCAAAATACTATGCTCATGTGCGTGTGTGTGTGTGCGTGCGTGTGTGTGTGTGTGTGTGTACATGCATGTATGTATGTATGTGCGTACGTGTGTGCGTACGTGCGAACTACTCTGAATAATACCAGAATACCCGAACCACCATGACCATTAAGAAAAACAGTTTTATGTCGTATAATAAGATCATTCACTGACAGTGCTGATGATGCTTGTGATAATCTATCATTGCGGTAAGACACACTATGAGGTTTTAATCTTCAAATTCAGCATAGTTACATACTTGTTCATTGTTTATTCTCCATTGACCCCAAAGAGTTGAGTCGCTGTTCGAAATATTTTTAAAAACATTTTTAAAAAATAATTATTATTTAATTACATAAAAGAAATCTGTGGCAACCCAAAAAGTTTCATTTGGAAATCGGTTAATCATCAGTATTATTAATGCATTTGCATGCATTGAACACCGGGGCCCCGAGTGGCCAAGTGGTCGAAAGTTCTCTCCGTTACGGATCAATGCCATCTCACCTCTGACTGCGTGAGTTCAAGTCTAAGATTCGGCTAACGTAGTTATGTGGGAAAGCTTGCCAGTAGCTTCTCTTGGGTCGGTGGTTCTTACCGGGGGTTTTCCCGGGTTGTTCCTCCACCAATAATACTGACCGCCATGTATAGCTTATTGTGTGCTGAATGGCGTTAAACCCTACAACAACAACAACAACAACAACATGCATTGAGGATATAAGATGAGTAAACTGGGATAAATCATCGTTGTATTAGCTGACGATTTTACCAAGCATGGTTCCATTGCGTAAATGTGCACGCCCCCTGCCCCTGGACGATGATAATATGCACCCCCCCCCTGCCCCTGGACGATGCTAATCTGCACGCCCCCTGCCCCTGGACGATGCTAATCTGCACGCCCCCTGCCCCTGGACGATGATAATCTGCACGCCCCCTGTCCCTGGACGATGATACACCTTTTGCTGCTGTATCTACGATTATAAAATCAACTTCAGCTCTGTCAAAAACTATCCTTGTACAACGGCGCTTATTATCAGATGAGGCTCCCTGGGTAAATTTACCAATAAGTTTTTGGCTTGTTTCTTTTGCAAACGATATATTGTCCACCCCTGGCAGCCAGACTTTTTGTGACCTATATGAAATTTTCGCCGTACGCATTGTCAACGATGTAAAATCACCGCATTAATCATACAAGTCAATAGAAATCTTGGAGCCCAACCATATTTGTCTTTAGCACAACATTCTAGGAGATCTATCTCCATATATGGTTTATTAAAGTGACGACCAAATCAAGCAATAATAACCAGATGAATGTTTGCTGAAAACTCAAATGATTCAATCTCGGCAAATCCAGTTAAATCCACTGCTGGCAGCGAACGGTTTATTACAAATCTGGTCATTTCATGTGTTGGATGACCAAATCGTGAGACTTGCGGCTCACATTCAGCCACTCAAAGAAAATTAGCGTGGACAACAAGCTAAAACTACATCAACGGGATTATATTTTGTGTTTCCGAGGCCTCCATGCCCTAATCTATACATGAACACGAAATTTCATCGAAAAGACCCCCACCACCATCACCACCAACGTGAATGACACCATGATTTGTTTGTTCTGCGACACGAGCAATCACAGACAAGATTGTAAAACAATTATTCCGCAATTTCATGTTACGTCAATTTGTGTATCGACAATGATATATATTAGCGCCACCCGTGTCATCTGATCATGGAAAGATTCTTCGCGATAATTTACCCGAAGTCAACGCGAATCGATCAAACTGGATTCTGATTGAGATGCAAACATTCAGACTAATACCTGATTGTTTTTGCTAATATTATAAATTTCCTCTAAGATATCTATTATATTGCTAATAGATATTGCTAATATCTAGTTTTTCAGCGAAAAGTTTGTTACGCTTGCAGATAAATCGTACAAAACCTCTCCTTGGTTTTTGTTTTTATAACACTGCTATGTCTACTACTTGCTCTACGGTCGTTAACGCGCTCTGTCCATTCATTCATTTATTTTATTTTATTTTATATGTGTATCTGTCAGTTAATTTCCTCGTGGGGCGTTCTTAAAACGTTATGTGGCCCACTGAGCCGCACAATATAACACAGTAGTCATGCTCATTTAAACGTTAAATGCGTATTTAAAAAAAAAACAAAAAAAAAACAGCAGCCCCATTATATGATTTTTCATGACCTGTCAATACCCGTCAGCATGCCCGAAGCAGAATTTATATCTGCAAATGGGATATGCAGGCTGCGTGCTTATGAATGTTGAACTGGGTAGAGTTTATCCCATATTATCCATGTTGGGCCATCACGATGGCCCCATCACTTTCGACAATAAATTTAATTCTAAATATACACCAATTATCATCATTAAAATTTAAATGTGCTATCAAAATCTAACCTGGCCGCTGCTGGTTTGGTCATAGGTAATCTTGCAAACTCTTTTCTCCTAGTTTTTAAATATTTAATCTGATTTCGTAAATTTTCTGTCTATTTTTTACTTAACAAAGGATGGTATAAAACCGGTCAGATTTTAATACTGGTCTTGCAATTGTTTTGCTACATTCCACTTACCCATTAAATAATTAAAACAAGTTTTTCTCTAAATGAATATTATCCCCGAATATAAAATAATAATGCCACGAGCAAAATATATTTTATATGGGTTCTGATTGGCTGGACAAACCCATGTGGAAAATGTATTGTTTCAATGAGCATCGTTGATCTCATTTAGCGAGTGTCCGCCGAGGAAGTTTAGGACCAAATGAAATGGGGGTGAGAGTAATGGCACATACAAACTAGCAAGTAATTCCTCCCCGCGGAAGTTAAGCAGATGTCCATCTTAATATGTAAGACGAAGATGCAATAGTGACAACGACGGATTAGGAGATCGTAATTAAACAGGCATAGTGGACACTGACACAATCAAAGTTAAAAAAGAACATATCCTTTCTGGGCTAGCACAGTCCTCGCCTTGTATCCACGCGTAGTAAAGCTACCATCCACAACGTCCCAGACAAGATTTACAGAAATGTCGACGTGATATTGGCAGTGGTACATAACGACCATCACCTGTTGGATCGTTGTTTTGTCGGAGAATATCTGGAGGGCTCTTTATTTACCCCGCTGATCTTAAGAATGTATTCGCCAATTATGTTGGAACGCATGCAGTTGGTACGTTGGTCTTCGTGATCCTAAAACAAATCTAGAAATAATTTTGTGTATTTACCATTGTGGAGGTGAAAGGAATACCCCTCTCAATTACAGTTTCCATCACAGATTTTTGAGAGTATTCGACATACATTTTTACTGTATCAAAGATCCTACTATAATAAGGATTTCCTTTTTTAAGATTATCATTCGGATATTCAACTCCATACTGCTCAGGAAGCTCTCTCAGATCGCGCTATGTACTGTTATATTCCTGCACTATTTTATCGATAATGATTTAATAACAATATAATGCCCTTCCATTGTTTCTGACTCCGTCAATTTTGCACCATCGTAAAGCCATTCCGGTTTTTTTTAAAACTATCACCTGCGTTAATTATATCATCCATTCTGTCAGTGTCTAACATAACTCCCGATACGCTGATTTTGCTCTGATGTTCGACAGACTATGATAAAATCGTAATTGTGATCTCAAGTGACCGACTGGACTCTCAGGTCCCATCGGCGCTTTTATCCGTGTGCGGAAACTAACATATAATTATAACTGCGTTCATATCGCATTATTTTGGTCGGCGGTGGTGTTTCGTAAGCGATATTCTGCTTCAGATGCAAGCGTCTCACATGTAGTTATCACTGCGGTCATTATTATAGTTGCGGAATATAAGTGTGGCTTTGGCTACGTTGTGGATGGAGTCGGGATGGGTGCTATATCTTATGATACTGATAATAAATATCACTGATTATGGAAAATTTCTCTGATATTACACCGTCGTTTAATCCCGTTGACAGTATTGATGATATATGTATACATGCTTGCGTCGTCGCCCACGTTATTTCTATGTTCATGTAATTTCGTACCCGCACGTTTATAGCGATAATATTAAGGATACCAGAAGCACAAACAACAACAGCGACACCGATTTCTATCACTGGCGATAGCACGTGCGTCACTGATAATACCAGTATGTCGATTAATAGTGTTGTTACAACGACCAGCGAGGACACAGCATATACAACATCGATGACGATGATACGTCCCGCGATATTAGTTTCTTTTCTTTGTTTTGTTGGGTACTCGTCGATTATTTCTTTCTCCGCGATGCCTCCACGCACATGCTTGTTTTCTTAATGACACCAATACGTCGTTGGGGTTAATTGTTTGACTTCGGGATCCAATATGAATATATCCTCGGCAAAGGCGTAGCGATGATATTTTGCGCCCGGGTGACAAACTATAAAATTGGCGCCCCAGCGATCTTGTGACAGATTTATTACCCTTGTTTTCTTATTATAATGTAACGTTGCAAGCCTCATTTTGGCGCCCCTGGACCTTGGCGCCCGGGAACATATGTACACCCCCCCCCCCCGGCCCCCCCCCCTTGCTACGCCTCTGATCCTCGGCATATTGATTAAGATTGACACGTTTCCAGAAAATCTATCGGTTGACTGATGCCATAGATACGTTGTAAATATCCTAAATTTCGTAGAGCTTAACACAGCGAGCCGGATGACCTCAGCGGTGTGCTTGATTGTATTTTTTTGTTTGTTTTGACCATATCGCTGATCATGTTTCCATCATGTATACCACACTGATGAACGGAGCCGCGTGAATTACACCCGCGTAAATCTTTCTAACGTGATCAGCGATGTTAGAGATTACTCTGGATATATATGGTAGAGTTTATTTTTAGCGTCAGGATCTCGTTGTATTATTGCTATGCTATCCGACACAGGCCTTTCATCTCCGACAGCACCGTGACGTCTGTTAATTGCTTCGACATCTGACATCGCTGTTGTGGGTGACGTGTTTACGTTGACCACATCACCGAGGTTTGATTAAATTTCTGCGAGCTTCTCGCTGACGACCACTGGATTTCCAAAGAATTCATCGGTGACTGTAAAGACCTGTAAACGTGCTTACGTGGATGCCATACTCAGCTCTCAGCGTCTCTAATTTACTATCGGTCTTGGTGTCGCTACAATTTAATAATTTTACCACGTACATTGCTTTGATCTATTCGAGAAGACTAATTATCATAACAAAGCGTTCTGACCAACACTTATTTAAAAGGGTCTCTAGGTCAAAAGAAATTTCAATGGACAAGTTGATTTTATATTATTCAGAGTATCTTTTGAGAACATAGGACAGGAAATATAAAACAATGGATTTTGGAGAAATAATATCTACTGATATACAGAAGTAGATCAGTAAATATTCAAAACTCAACGCATGTGTTTGCATATTTCAAACTGTCCTAGTTAACGACGTGACAGATTACGGGTATCAATAGTCCCCGAAGTTGGCGTACCAATGTGGTCATGCTCCCTTAGTGGACCAAAGAGTGCCAATTCAATCGGAGTAGCCTAATTTCCAGAAAGGTCAATATATCTACTGGTGTGTCGTTAAACGTTAATACATAAAAATATCATCTCATTCATAATTTTGGAAGTGCACTGATATTCCATTTTGGAATTTAAAAATTTACCATAAATATTATCCTGGACAAACTTTCGAGTTGGCACGCTTACAATCAATGTCATATCATGATATGCTGCCTTTGTTTCCGTTCCATAGGTCACAGGTGAGCAAGTTAAATGCAGACGCGTGTTCTTTCCAAATCAAAATACCGGATCTGACAAAACGTACACAGTTTTCTGCTCTTTTAGAATATATATTAGGAATATTTTTTTTATAAAAAAAAAAACTTTTGTTTCAATATCGCAACTTTACATGCTGTCAATAGGTATTTTATTTACGACTTTATAGTTATTTGTTTATGCTGTACGCCAGTAAGTAAAAACCTTTAGTTGGACTTTATAGCCTTTTCGTACACCCACACACATTAATGTGATTTTATCCACATAATACTCAAAAAAACATCAGTACCCCCCCCCCCCAAAAAAAAGAGTTTCCAATTACGCGATTATTAATATAAGAGGTTAAGAACGACATAATGTACCTCAAGATTATCATGTAACCACGATGCTGATGGAAAATGAAATTGAAAAACTGTAAGACTTTTTGTTGATTAGAGAAACAAGATGTTGATTGTTTTATATGAATAAGGTAAGTCATCACATTTCTTAATATGAAATAGAAAATACCAATATTACTATTGTACACTGTGTGTTCTTTCACAGTTATAACATGATACACACAGCTGTACTAGTATGTTCCCTTTGACGCTTCGTAATAAAATTAAAAACTAGTTTTTGCGTTGGACCAATCGAGTTTAATTATCATATTTTTGTTTCTACAGAGATATATGGGGATTTTATGCATTATCGGACGAGGTTCTCTATGCCAGGAATCGAGTGGCCAATGCCACTCACGAAGATGTGGTACAGCTATGATATTGGATTAGTTCATTTTATTAGGTAATTTACTCCGTCGGAAAATCAAATTTCTTCTCTTTCTTCTTCTTCTTCTTCTTCTTCTTCTTCTTCTTCTTCTTCGTAGTAGTAGTAGTAGTAGTAGTAGTAGTAGTAGTAGTAGTGTAGGAGGAGTAGCAGTAGCAGCAGTAGTAGTAGTAGATACAACTCGTATTTCTCAGTAGAAAATAATTTGATTTCCGGGTTGATTCAGATTTCTTCCATCCATATATATCTTTCTAATGAAAATATAATGCCCTACAACATCAAGAATCAGCATATCTATATATGGCTTATTTATCAATCAAAAATATTTTTAATCGCGTCTTATACTTATATTAGCTAAAATAGATTTTCTGCTATCCTGTAACTTAGCTCAGTTCCCGGACCAACTGTGCATTACACTGCAATACACTCAGTTTAGTTACAGTGATACGTGCGAAACGAGCTAATGCCTTTGTTTGTTTACATTTTTTTTATCTAAACATAATTCAAGATTGGAAACATTGAACCAACCATAATGTTGAATATTTTCCAATCTATTGACCACTGTAAAAGATCGTGATTATAATTAGAATAAATATATTTTGTGAAATGATTTTCCATGTTTTTCGGAACATAAATGACGACCAGTTCAGAGGATAACCTGAGTCAATACAGAGAATAGCATTGGTTGTCCCAGTAATTAGTTAGAACAAAACCATTTCATAGCACGTGCGGTAAAACTGGAACACCCCTCGCAGTTCAGAATGAATATGATTTGTGATTATGGTTTTGACGTAGACTATACACAAACATTGGTGTAGTCCCACCAAGCCTATCTTTTTAAGTCATTAATTTGCGAAGTTATTGAAGTGCTGATGTTATTTGTTGCTAAACATTATTAGTTTACATGGGTTTGAACCACGGTCGCCTCATACCAAAGACTTTAAAAAATGATACAAGAGGTTAGTGTTAGGGCGCGTAGACTTGGTGTCAGGATAATTTGACTGGGTGTCTGCGGCATGATGCCCCAGTGCTAGACATCACTATAAACTGTCATACTGCAGACATCGTAGCGATGCGACTGAAAATTTTGTAAAGCTACGTTAAAAACTCAAAACACACACACACACACACACACACACACACATTAGCTCATATACGTAATTATTGTGGAAAAATGCGGGAATTCGATTATTTACTACAGTTTATAGTAGGGGAAAGTTGTTTTTCGTCTGCCTAGTTATGGTCATATTTTACAATGAGTAAACATAAACCCCAAGAACTTTTGCATCAGATTTGCAAAACTTTGAATGTACTATCACACTAGTAATCGCGGATTTTCGATCAGCCTTCATTTTTTAAAACTTTTTCTTCATCTACGTCTGATGATGCACACTTATTGCATTGCATACATCCTTTAATAGAAGAAGGAGTTTAAATAACGCTTTGAAAAAGACTCCATGATGAACTGTGACGACTTAAACTCTCGAAGCAAAGTAGACAATAGACTTAAATAATTTACAGCATTTCTGAGTAGAACTTGTTTTGACTTCGACACTTTGTCAAAGTGAATGATACTTCATTAGCGCAGGTATATTTCTGCATAAAAACTATTAATTGCTATGTGTTTATATTGCAGCTATTCAACCGAAGTCTACTTTATTCACAACGAAGATTACGCCTGTACTCAATTCGATTGGCTGTTGGATGATCTAAGAAAAACTAATCAGAAACGAGATAAAACACCTTGGATCATTGCCATGGGTCACCGTCCAATGTACTGCTCCAATAATAATGCAGATGACTGCACCAACAGATTTATATCACGTTGGGTTAAACATGGGTAAGATGCCGATTCTTCTGGATTTTTATCAAGCAATTTTGATCTTTTTAACCCATTTTAGGACACTTTCTCGAACGAATCGTTGATTTTTGAGAATTTAATAGTTTGAATTCCGCGAAAATGAGAAGTAAATAAGTTCATAAAAGTCTTAGCCAAGGGAATATAAAAACAACATACGTC
Source organism: Unio delphinus (assembly GCA_029339505.1). Classification (NCBI taxonomy): domain Eukaryota; kingdom Metazoa; phylum Mollusca; class Bivalvia; order Unionida; family Unionidae; genus Unio; species Unio delphinus. The sequence goes on along the minus strand of JAQISU010000263.1, from coordinate 4,978,437 downwards.
ATTGTGAACTAACATTAACTAGATCAAAGTCTTAGCAAAGGGAATATAAAAACATCATACGTCATTGTGAACTAACATCAAAGTCTTAGCCAAGGGAATATAAAAACAACATAAGTCATTGTGAACTAACATTAATTAGATCAAAATCGTAGCAAAGGGAATATAAAAACAACATACGTCATTGTGAACTAACATTAATTAGATCAAAGTCGTAGCAAAGGGAATATAAAAACAACATACGTCATTGTGATCTAACATTAATTAGATCAAAGTCGTGTAGTTATAGTCGTGTTTTCAGCTCAAATGCCGTAGATAATGGGAATCATGATGTAAATTATAGCTTTTGTGTTGAATTAATAACTATTGGAATAACACATACACACATAGTTTACACGATGTAGTCAAATAATCATTGTTAGTCATTTCTATAATGTAATGCCATGAACGTTGGAGCAATAGTTAAACAATTGCATATTTAGCTATTTTATTTCTTTTGCCGTCATCAGTATTTATTGTTTCTCAGGTTAGAGAGATTATTTCATGCACAAGGCGTTGACCTTATTATTGAAGCTCATGAACATTCATATGAACGCCTGTGGCCATTGTACGATGAGCAGGTATACGCTACAAGTTATGACGATCCCAAAGCTTCTGTTCATGTCATTTCTGGTGCAGCCGGCAATTTAGAGGGAGTCAATTGGATGAGTCGGAGACCAGGTTTGTAAATTCTGTGGAGACTAATTGTTTATATGGATAAATCTAAAATAGTTTCCCTCCTTTATGGATTATTACTATTTTTGTTTTATTTGTTTTAAAGAGGGAGAGTGGTATGTGAGGTTGTTGCTTTTTTTGTTGCTGCATTTCAATGTGTATTGCAACTGTTTTTGTTGTCATCGTTATTGTTGCTGTTGCTTTAGAGGTAGTATTGATGCTGTGACTTGTTTTTTCAAGAAGTGAGCTATGCTCTTTGAGTCAGTTTTATTACTACTAGTGTCCTCTTTAAGGGTTATATTTGAATTGCAAGTTTGGCTTAATCAAGAAAGGCTGATTTTAGGGGTGCAAGAAAAAGCTGAACTGAGGCCATTTGTGCCTCAATATGTTTTTGATTGAATCATATAAACACTTTTGATGTAATAGACATATATATGTATAGTAAGGATTCTTTCATCATCACATTCACTGACACAAAAGAAGTTCCTGAATTACGATGAAGGAAAGTGATATGATATTTTATTATTTGGGATGCGGTGATATATCTATATATTACTATATTTCAGATGCTTGGTCAGCTTTCAGAGATGATAAAACCAGTCTGCATTCCTACGGACGTTTGTTTGTTAAAAACCACACACATCTATCGTTTGAGCAGGTGTCAGCCCAGGATGATTCTCTGATAGACAAATTTTGGCTGGTCCAAAACGCACATGGTCCTTTTCTCAAAGATATCACATGCGAAGGCCCTAAAAGACACGAATCTTGCGTATGCCCTCCAAGGATCAGATATGTCCTCCTCATTGTAGGACTTGCATTAGGAATGCTTTGTGTCATCGTTGTTGGTATCATTAGCTGTTTCTGTTGTTGGAGACGAAGTAGAGCACAAACAGGTCACGTTACATTGCCTTCTCGGAATAATATTGAGCATGAACATTTATTGGTAGAGGGCGCTGATTCGGTATAATACCGACCGTAACATAATATTATTGTACATTATTTACTTTACAGCAGCAAAGTGATTACATTGGAAACAAATATATAATGATGATGCTGATTCTGTATATTTTAACCTGAGTCACGTAACGAGTTGCAATGCTTCTCAATTCCATGCAGTCCATAGGACAAGACGGAAAATGTTGGAGAACAGAACATACTGGAAAAAAGGCAGAGATTTTTTATACCACATGTTCCAATATGGATAGATGAAGTAAATACTCTTTTGGTTATTGGGTAAATCATCTGCCCCTGAGACCGACGCAGAAAAAGGGATAAAACTGCAGATATATGTTTTAATATCCGGGACTTGGTGTGCCTGAAAACGTCCAAGAGTTTTGTCATCATCATAAACTCAGGATATTGCAATGAAATTGTTTTGTCACATGAATGCCAAACAATAGAATACGAGCATAATCAAAATATTTTATCATAACGATGCAATGGAAGCACCAGCTGTTCCTATTACACCATACCTATTTACATGTTCCTGTGATTTAAATATTCATCGACATAATTACTATAAATGTACAAGCTATATTTTCCCTGTATAGCTGTGAATTACTAGAGAATGGTATTCAGATAAACGATGGGTGCAATAGTTTTACATGATGTACACATGCGCCTTCCATTTAGCTTTCATCTGATTTGACATGATGTTATATTTTCTTTTAATGCAAATGTACGGAAAGACTATTATGTGATGCTATGTGTATAACTCCTGAAATATTTAACTTAGTACTGAAATATTTAACTTAGTACTGAAATATTTAACTCAGTACTGAAATATTTAACTCAGTACTGAAATATTTAACTTAGTACTGAAATATTTAACTTAGTACAATTTAACTTAGTACTGAAATATTTAACTTAGTACTGAAATATTTAACTTAGTACTGAAATATTTAACTTAGTACAATTTAACTTAGTACTGAAATATTTAACTTAGTACTGAAATATTTAACTTAGTACAATTTAACTTAGTACTGAAATATTTAACTTAGTACTGAAATATTTAACTTAGTACAATTTAACTTAGTACTGAAATATTTAACTTAGTACTGAAATATTTAACTTAGTACAATTTAACTTAGTACTGAAATATTTAACTTAGTACTGAAATATTTAACTCAGTACTGAAATATTTAACTTAGTACTGAAATATTTAACTTAGTACTGAAATATTTAACTTAGTACTGAAATATTTAACTTAGTACCTCTTTGTCGAAAATGTGATATACTGCTTCTTGTTCCTTTTTGGTATCTGACATATACGTTTATTTTGGTCTAATTGGGGGTATTAGCAATGGGGCATGTTTGTCATTTGATTCATTTTGTTAACGAATGAATTAAGGAAATGATACGGAAGAAGATATCAAACCACTACCAGGGAATATATAGGTCGCAATGTATCGATAACGTCCATAAAAATACAACCATTATACATTTTAATTCTTAAAGAGTCAATATAGTTGCTAGAAAGATGTCTGCAGTACGCATAATGTATTCAACACCTACTTACGCATCCGCTTATATCGACAGAAAAGGAGCTTAAGTTATGATGTTTAGACGATCTGCGTCAAACAAACAAAAGTTTTTATTAGGTTCATGTCAGTGATGCTAATACTTGTGAGGCTGTATTTATATAAGATGTTTAAAAAGTAACTGAGATAGAATAGATTGTAGTATTCAAATAACCACAACCTATCTCCTGCAATTTGCATATCCCCACCAAACTTGATATTTTAAATGCAGATAACTAGGTAGATAACCTAGTTATCTTACTCATCATTTTAACACCAACTTGTTGGCGCTTCAATCCATACGGCTGACAACTCCGATGGTCTAGAGGTTAGAGCGTCCGCCTCGGATGCGGGAGGTCAGTGGTTCAAACCCCGTCAGAATCATACCAAAGATTTATAAAAATGGTACCAACAGCAACATTGCAAGGCGCTCAGCATTAGGAAATTAGGTCTAGGACTGGTCGACTTGTTGTCAGGATGATGTGACTGGATGGGACATCATACTACATGTCTGCAGCATTATGCCCCATTGCTAGGCATCACAATAAAACATCCACACTGCATACATCATAGCGAAATGATTCAAAACCTGTTAAAGCTAAATTAAAAATCCAAATCCATCGAAAGGGGTGTTTCTTTACTAACACGGCCGTGTTATTTACGTGGGGGAGTATTTTTATTCTTCACACAAAAGTGATTTTGTTCATCGCATTCGATAAGTTCCAGATAGTACCGTAAAGGGCTGTAGCTTTAGGCGTTACATATCTTTAAACTCAATTACAAATGAGTATACATTTTGCCCATTTTAATTCGTTCAAGTCTTATTTTAATATAGAAACTTTAAGACTGGACATTGCAAATATTACACGCAGACGGCACAGATTTTAAATTGTAAATATTACTAAAAATGGACTTATACAGGAATTTGACAGCAAGCAGGGACTTTCTTTACTTTAAAAACTTTCGTTTCAGTGGGAAAGGGAATTAAGATGACCGTATGAGGGACCCCTGGAGACAATCACGTTATAAATGATAAATTAATGTATAAAGTCTATTCATTTTTTATATCCTTAAAGCTTTTTATTTTAATAATTGCAAAGGGGTGGGGTGGGGTGGGGTGGACACACATTACAATATGATAGCAGAATACTATTATATTTCCTTTCATTAGCATTTTAGCACTCTTTAAAAATGTTTCTCATTTACACATTTTGCACTTGTTAATAAAAAAAATATGCTGTTTTGTCAGAGTTTGATTTATATGTAAGAATCTTTTTTTTACGCCAAACGTTTAAGTCTTTGATTATTCATGTGCAACTGACATAAATAAATTCTAAAATGGTACAATAATTAAGACTGATTAAAAATTCCTAAACTTCTATAAAATATTTAACACAGGTAAACATTCCCTTAAACGACCCCTTCTACAATCAGGCTTTATCATTAGACTGGTTACATGTTTTAGTCCTAATACGGTTATTCTAATACTACTGAAACCTCTTTGTATCATTAACCTCTATCAAACGGTCAAATATTTTGTCTCAAAGGTATCCAGTTTTTGGTAAGTTTAACGTTTTTTTTTATTAAATATCAATACAGAGTATTCCATCAGATTCCTTGATGTATGTTTGTAATGTAAGACTTTACATGGTAAAGCGATCTTAAGTATTCTTCTATTTTATGCGTCTGTTTTAGGAACAGGTTACTATGAATGATTCTTATAAGTCGTACTATAATAGAATGTATATCAGTTGTGTGGTAATTTGAGGGGTTTTGGAGTTGTCCAGTAAGTTAAAGAACATCTGTAGATCCGTTATTTATTTGATCTTAGTCTCTAGAAATACAGTGCAGAATGGGTAACAGTAGTAAAACTCCTTCATAGTTAATATTGTTTATATATTTAAAATAAAACAGTGCCGACACAGTCCGCTTGATCCCATAGTCGGCCTCGTTTTGATGTTTTCTGGATTCACGTTGTCGATTAAAAACAGCCAAAACAACACAATAACGGCGCTACCTCTGTCAAAGCTATAAACATACTATATATTCATTGTTTGTCTTAAATTTTGTAAACGATATTTTAGTAAGTAAAACACAAAACTGGCGATGCTTGCTGCGTTTTGATGGAAGCGAGGCGCTACATATGCGTCATCTGAACTGCATTATCTTCAAACGTGTTGGCCCTTGTATTATGAATGTGGAGATCTAAAAAATTTACCAGATCTTTCATGGCTTCCTTGCTAACTCTGAACTGAAATGGACCAACAGCAGAAAAAAGGAAGAATCCATGAAAAGCATTCTTATAATGTTTCAACTTCGTCTTGACTTTATCATCAAATAGTCTGTGCGCGTACATTATGGCTTCGTCACGTAGAACATCATACTGTGCAGTGATAATATAAGCATTCGGAATACTCTTGACTATCTTGGCCATCATTGGAGAGAATCTGTTATCTGTAACCAAATCTACGAAAGGCGTTGAAACTAAATAGTTGCTTCTTGTATTTGGTACGCTGGATCTCTTTGTCACTTCGTGATACTTGGGAAGATACTTTTTGGTTTTTAGATAATTCCCAAACTCTGAATTTCTGACATTTTGCAACACATGGTAATTTTCAAGAACCAGGGGTAAGTGTGCGAAGTCGGTCACATTTGAATACATCATCCAGTTCCGGACAGATCTTTCCGGTGAGGAAATTCCAGTAAGTGCATCCCTGTTATCCAGATAAGATGGAGTCTTAAAGTCCATTATCTGAAGTGCAGGGTTTATGAGGATTTGCATCAATACTTTCCCAGAGAATTCTTGTGAAATTGCGGCGGCTAAATTTCCTCCAGCTCCGTCACCAGCAATTACAATTTTGTTAGCTGCCACTTGGTATTTTACGGGGTCCTTAAGAATATTGTTAAGAATAGATACACAGTCAATAAACGCCGCTGGAAATGGATGGTGTGGTGTTTTTCTATATCTGAAAATACAGGTATTTGTACATTATCTTTATAGTGGCGATTTCTCTTTTGTCGCTATTTTTTTTTTCCAGTATTGGGGCAAAATACTTTAATACATGTTAATTAAACCAGTATTTCATACAGAGTCGACATTTCAAATTTTTTTTTTGGGGGGGGGGAAGGGAGGAGGCGGAGCTGGTGAAGGCAAAACTGGACGGGCTCGTTAATTTTCTTAAATAGGCTACACCAGTTATGCAGCACAAGCACATTTAGAGAGGGGAGGGGGCAAATACCCACGCCCCCATAACGTCCCTGATTTCTTTTTTATACCAATTCATTTTTTCTTTATTTCCTTTTCCCTTTCTGTCTACTATGGGAAGAAAAAAAATTAAATAAAGGTAAATACTGTAAACCCTGTATTATACTTTCATGCAATTAACAAGGAGGCGCAAATAAGAAAACCAAAAACATCGACAACAAGCTATAGAATGTTGGCTTCAAGTATTAATTTAGTCATAATTAGTTTTTCAAATGAATCGTGCAAACTGTTAGTGACTAAACATAATGACAATGTTGCTATTCAACATTCTGTCACCCATACAATATCATATACCTATTACACATTACGACAAAATTACGATTAAATACAGTAAGAAAATTATTTAAATATCTGTCAGCTCTTATCATAATAACCATACTATAATCATGGATTTGTGTTCATTGTACATCGAAATACAGTAACAACGAAATTTGAATGCAGCTTTTGTTGCATAAATAGACTGACATCTTGCCTAGAACACACATAAAGTCACGTTTTAATGCAGAAATAAACGAAATTATTACCCTGATCTTTACTAAAATGCTCCACAATCATTAATTTGGTTGTTTAACGCTGTTACACCATGGAATCGGTCACGACCGTTCTCTCATGTTGCTCTTGTATCGTGTAGCTACACCCCAACAATGCATGAATTCGCGTATAAAATGCGTTAACAAAATACACATCACTTCATCTTCATAAGAAAACAGTCATCAATTTGACAAAATGAACAATTTTAAGCATTAGATGTATAAACTAAATTTGGAGAAATTTTTTGTCTTAAAACTTTTGTACAGTTGCATAACGGGTTGATGACTGAACAGTCATTGCGGGTCATTGTGCGTAACAGTAAGCGAGTCGAAATGGGTGAGACTGGGTACCATACTTTATTTTAGCTATCTCATCATTTGTTGTCAGTGACAAACATTTCACATTATAAAATACCAGTCATACACACAATGTCTTGCAGTGTTTTTTCACAGTGGTTTAGAACAAAAATGGTGCTTCTGTCGCGTTTACCTGTCTGTTATTATTCATACTTCAAAACGAAATCAAAATTCATTTACTTGCTTCAAATACTTTATTTCTGTTCTTATCAGGGCTATAGGTGATGATTTTTTTATTTGACGTGGTATTTTTCGGCAGACTTGAAGGTTGATATCTACGTGACCATATTGAAACGGACTTGACCAATATATATCAACAGTAATAATTTACCTCCCTTGCTAGCAAGAAAATTTGGTCTGCAGACTTGCCAGTATAGGCTTAAATTTGTTCGGTCAATTCATTAAACGACTGTTCAGTCATCAACCTTTGCGCATTGAATGAAATATTTCCAAGATCCAAGGCATTTGTTTGGAAAATTGAAAGGCCAATATAAATTATTTTCCCCAAATTTCTCCGTAAAAGGCAGCTTCCGTTGTCTGATTAGATTAATATAATCCATTAGCAAATATCTGCAAAAATCTGGAACAGCAGTGGCGTTAGAAATTAGGTTTTTGCTAGGTTTTCATGTGGATATTAATACTGAACTGAACTTGAAGAAACTGCTGATAAGTTAGTGATTTATAGGCTCATGCTTTGATACTTAGACCACCACAGACCACCATTACAAACAATTTTGTTTTTACGCATTACAGAGCTCAACAAATAATAAAGTGTATGGTAAGAGTACCGACTTAGAAGGGGTTTAGGAATGATGTGCTGCTGTGGAGTATCAATGTAGTTAACCTGTGTACCTAAATCATTTGCATATCGGGCTTTTGTAATTTTATCCTAACACTCGTAAACGTCATGTACATTTACCTCAAGCTGCCTAGCTCCTTATGCAAACGATATAATTCATGTCTCTCTCCTAGGAAAAGTAATGATCATTGTATTCTTACCTCCAGAGAGGCAGTTGTGGGTTGAACCAAGATGTGTCTTTATGAATCCTGTTTTATCGCCCAAAAAAATAGCACAGTGGATGAATGTACTTACTCAATTGCTATGATTTGCATTTTCGCTTTTGAGGCAAAGTTCTCCAAATAGTTGTAATAGGAATCTGCAAATAGATTCATTATTACTAATAGATTAACAATAGTGTAGAAAGAAAGAAACACCTTCATGCACGCATGAGCACACATATACAAACATACATACAACATACATACAACATACATACAACATACATACAACATACATACAACATACATACAACATACATACAACTTAATATTTTCTTTATGCCCGATCTTGTATTTTCCTTTTAAGTGAGTTGTCCTGCTTACCTGTTTACAAAAGCACATATATTATTGTTCTGCTCAACTATTTTCAATTCTTGGATCTTCCCCTAAACACTTTTACCCATATATACATATATATATATATATGTATGTATGTATGTATGTATGTATGTATGTATGTGTGTGTGTGTGTGTGTGTGTGTGTGTGTGTGTGTATATATCTGTATATATATATATATATATATATATATATATATATATATATATATATATATATATATATATATATATATATATATATATATATATATATATATATGTGTGTGTGTGTGTGTGTGTGTATGTGTGTTTGAAAATATAGTTCCGGGTGCACTACTATTTACAAGCGAATATTATGGTCAGCTTCATTTCATATGATGGCTTTGGTTCAGATTCGTCACGATACTTTTTACCCGGTCAAGCCGATTGTGAGTAAACTATATGAGTAACGGGTGACTTTTGAGAACATATTCCTAACTATATCCCATGAGAGGTTGTCGGCGCTCCACGTCTATAAAGAATGTTTGCAAGGGCTTGTGCGTCAGCCCCATGAAATATCACTATGTTGCAGTTGTCACATTTAACCTAAGGCATATTTGCGTATATTTGTGTGTTTTTTTGCCGGCCACAAGACGGGTTGCCTTGCATGTCAAGTACCACATCGTTTTACGCGACAAGATTATTATGTTATCGATCATGAACATCGATCTTGAAAAAGAACGCAAAGATGGACGACGAAGCATCATAATGCGGTTGATCGTATACAGATGGCGCAAACACGTAAGGCGATATCACACTAATCATCTCAAAATCATACTCATCTACAAATGAATTTTTCCGGATCCGGCCGGGCCAATAATCAGCACGCGAACTGATTTCGGAATCATGTCACTGTGATTGGGGGTGTCTAGGCTTCACCGAAGCAGAGAAGTCAATGACGGTGAAGTCTTTCCTCTTTCGTGGTACCATATTGTAGGTTATAAGTTATATAAATTAATCATGCCTTCATACCGCGTAGTACGCCACATCAACAAACATATAATGCACATTCAACTCAATTTCTAGCACGAAATAGTATTACTGGAATCGCTTTAAATTTTGTCCGATGTGAAATACAAAAATACGTTTTCGTTTGTGGGATCTTCCAGTTTCATCACTGAAGACAAACGCGTCTCACGTTGGGTCAACAAAGGTCATCTTGATATCACTGCAGTGTTCACGTGGATACATGGAGTAGAGTGGAGTAAATATCATAGTGAGAAACATGTCCCAGAATATAACAACTGTGGGACTGGAACGCGGTTGGATATACGACTAAACAATCACCGACCGAAGCCCAGAGAGGAAACTGTAAACAGAGCCAATGCTGCGTGTTACCAACAGTATCGTGCTTATAAGGCATCAATTGATATCCCTAAGTGGTAACGCCGACGTGGGTCTCGTCCATATTTTAAACGAAGATAATCCTACATCCAGATAAAGAATCGCCAGATGGATCATCAAAGGAGGTATGAAAGCCAATGCTTCATTTTGTGATGGTGATAACGCTAATCATTAGTCAAGTACACATATTAATCAAATACTAGTGAACAGACACGAACCCGGCCACAGATAATATAGTCGACGCAGGTAGTGGAAGAGTAAATCAGCAGTTAATGCATTAGCGAACACGGCAAAGGACACTCACTAGGTCGACCTAGCTTAGTTGGCCAAACAAGTGTTGTTAAGATTTACCTACTCGCACCGAGGAAATGTTCAAATAGGTGGTTTGACGTGAGGACTCCAACGAAGTTCAGCAAGACAAGAGTTTGTTTCGCCCATGTGATTCTGTATAGTTAGACGGGTTCAAACGCATCTCTGCATGTTCACCGTTATCATGGCCACGGTCTCTGCATGTGAACCCGGGAAAATACTCTTTCCTAGCCGTTTTTCTGTTGTTCGCGACACATTTGTCGGGTCTTTGTGGACATGTTAGCATACATCGCAATCACATAACTGTGGAACAATTCATCAGCACATTTGCGCAACAATGTTCGCAAACCAGTTCAATGAAGAATTGTTGATAAATCATGAGTAATATCTAAGTTGGTTACAAGGCTTTAAGTTCGGTCATAGCTTCGTTGAATTATGATATCATACGCGTGATAAGGCTGAAATCCGCTGACGTGATTCAGGAAAAGACTCGCGAAAAAGTCCGCTTGCAATAATAGAGCGGTTTCACCGAAACCAGTCGTTCACAATCCGGTTCGCTATTTGTATTCCCCGTGAGAGTTATAAGTAAACGTTGTGCAACTCATCCGGTATGGTCAGGAGGTATATATACCAGTTGATATCCCGGGAAATCAACACGCTACTATCTAGCATTTGAACATTTGGTTCTCACTGACGAATAAACAATAAAGCTTCCTAGAAGAGCACATGTGCGAGAAGAACTACAATTAGTTCCCGTCAATACGGAATTACCTTCACGATTTGCTTACCAATCAGTGAAATACGAGAAGTCTCCTGAGTGAGAAGACCGAATTTCCTATAGTCAGCATTTCTTTATTAACAAGTTATCTTAAATCAATCACTGTTTTCTGCCGCGAGGTTACCGTCAAGACCGGAATTCAGTGACTGCAACGAGTCACTGAAGTCTGCAAAAATAACATACGGGACATTCACAGCGGTGAATTTGAAAACAATATTTTCAGGCGGTGCGATGATTGTACGCCTTGGTTTGTCACGAATTCCGTCACATTCTATTCATGGCCGTCAGGCAGCTGCTGGGTGCTAATTACATTCATTTAACGTCTACATCATATACGCATGCAAAGTCTGCATGAAAAATACCTCCCATAATTATGCATGTGCTGATACCCCATTCGTAATAATCTTTGTCACACGTATTTTCGCACGCAGGACATTTCATGTATTAGATCGCCCATTCAAAACATCGGTTATCATATTTTTGCTTCTTTATTACTCTTCTGCGTTGGTAGTGAAAGGTCATAAAATAAATTAATAGAAAAGAGCTAGACGCAACAAGCGTTGTAAAATTCAATCAATAATCCATTTACATAGCAAAGTGAAACTTTAAAACAAAAGAACTTAATAGTCTTGCGAATTCAATCCCAAATAATTCCAGAATTACAGAGACAAGTTCTAATAATTAAAATTCTGACTAAACTTTAGTGGAAATCCAAATTAAATCCAAAGCTGAAGATGTTGATGCGCCTATTGTGGCTCGAATAATGTTGATATGCTAACAGTGTATTGTTGGATTAAAATAATACAATCGAAGAATTGGATCCTTATTTTAAATTAAAACTCCGGTCCCTTTTTCCAAGAATGTTATTTTTGAAGAGCACTTTGTATTTACAGAGAAGATTCACTTGATATAAATAATTTGAATAAATAAACTTACCGTAGAAATGAAATTTTGGACACAACAATAATACAAACGATTCTCCTAAGATCTTAAAGCGCGAATCTATAAATTTTCCATTAACAAGATTTTATAGTCGTCTACATGACCTCAGGTCATCATTTGCATTATCTAAAAATGAAAATTACCTAATGGATAATAACCTTCTATAATCACCTTAATTTTTACCCCCAAAAATTTTAGTTATATTTTTAGAAGGTCTGTTACTAAAATTATAATATATGATGTGGAATATATCAGGTAGGTCAGGTATATTTATCAGGGAATTCCAAAAACCGAGACCCTAACCCAAATAAATTTTATTACGCCTATTAATAATGATCCTAATATCAAACTTATAAACTTACATAATATTTTTACTATATTAGTTTTTTTTACCGGAATTAAATGAATCAGTGATTCAAGTCAAGTATAAAATGAACTTGATTTAGGCTAAGGTCCAACCCAACATACAATTTTATATTATAATTGTATATAATAAAATAAATGTTAAAAAACTTTAACAACAATCCAATCTAAATATACATAACAGCTGGAAAGCCCCTGCGTTAGAATGTAACTCGATCCACTGAATGACTTCCATTAGAAAAAAAAACAGCAATGTGAACTTCTGAGCGTCTGGATAGAGTCCATTTCGAACCTTCTTGGGCGTAGGCTTCAAATATTTCAAGATAACCAATACAAAACCTATATCGATTTCGTTCTATATGCCATCAGTGTCTGCACGGTTCAACATCACAAGGGCACCACTGCCAATGAGTCTGCACATTCTTCTAAACCCATCTTTGGAAACGGCATAGTAAATCCACAAAGAGAGTAAAGGTTATATTACCACCTGAGGTGACTGTGTGCTGAAACGTTGAGAGAGATGATCGATTGAGATGTTTCACGGCATATTTGCTTGGAATTCTTGCACAGTAATCATCAAAATCACGGACGTGCATGTGCAGCTTGAACTCAGGGCATCGGAATCGTTGACGGTCATTGACGGCAGCTTCAACGGTGATAAACAGCTATGATACGGCGGTGGTTTTGTTCATCAAAGATCAAACGTGCGATATCGGTTCGCGTGACCTTTGGAGAAATATTGTTATGTTACTTTGCTGTCGTTTCATGAAGTTGTCTCATGGCGAGACCCCGTTGCCCGCCGTTGTCATACCGCTTGGTATACTTATTCTACGGTCTCGCGCGAATAGTTTAAGTTTATTCATATTATTCTACGTTTAAAATGATTTTTTCTTGATATAACAGGTTGCATAAAAGTATCAGATATATTTACGGTACATATACACGGACTGACATTGTTTTTTGTGTGTAAAGAACACAATTTTTCGGAGATATGCATGTATGCTGACGGAACAATCATGGCCATAGACAGGATGTTGGGGATATGGAAAAATGTCATTGTTATGGTGAGGAGGTAGTGGATATAGAAAGAGTTATGGTTATAGTGAGGAGGTAGGGCATTTAGAAAAAGTCTTGGTTATAGAGAGGAGGTAGTGGTTATGGACAACGTTATGGTTATAGAAAGGATTTAGGGCATATGGAAACGTCATGGTTATAGACAGAAGGTTGGGGATATGACAAATGTCATGGTTATAGAGATGAGGTAGTGTTATGGAAAAAGTCATGGTTATAGAGAGGAGGTAAGGAATATGGAAAACGTCATGGGTACAGAGAGGAGGTGATGGTTATGGAAAAAGTCATGATTATAGACAGGAGGTTGGGGATATGGGAAAAGTCATGGTTATAGAGATGAGGTAGGGCATATGGAAAAAATCATTGTTATAGAGAGAATGTAATGGGTATGGAAAAAGTCGTGGTTCTAGAGTGGAGGTAGTGGTTATGGAAAAGTCATGGTTATAGAGAGAAGGTAGTGGTCATGGAAAAGTCGTGGTTATAGAGAGGAGATAGTGGTTATGAAAACGTTATGGTTATAGAGAGAAGGTAGGGCATATGGAAAAGTCATGGTTACAGAGAGAAGGTATGGCATATGGAAAAGTCATGGTTATAGAGAGAAGGTAGGGCATATGGAAAACATCATGGTTATAGAAAGAAGGTAGTGGTTATGGAAAACTTCGTGGTTACAGAGAGGATGTAGTGGTTATGGAAAATGTCGTGGTTATAGAGAGGATGTAGTGATTATGGAAAAGTCATGGTTATAGAGAGAAGGTAGGGCATATTTGAAAAAAAAAAAACATTTGGTCATAGAGAGGATGTAAGGCACAAGGAAAAGTCATGATCATAGAGAGGAAATGGTGCAAAGGAAAAAGTCAAAGTTGTAGAGAGGACGTTAGAATTAAATCTTCACACAAAAAACAACATATTCACTTCTATCTCAAATACACTTAGAATCAACTCACTGACAGTAAACCAAGCCCAACCGCCGCCGTGAATGTACACCACCGTAGGATGGAGGTCTTTGGTCAACAGAGTGTCGGGCCGAAATATAGTAATTGGAACATTACCTATCACATGTTCAGTAACCTGTAATAGAATTTGCTATATACTACGAATTACAGTAATTATGAAAGATATATTTATATATGCAAGCATATGTTACTCAAAACCAAGATATGTAATATGTCTGCATTGAATTTAAAATGTAGACGTGTATGTGCATAAGTTTTACATACATACATACATACATACATACATACATACATACATACATACATACATACATACATACATACATACATACATACATACATACATGAATGCATGCATACATACATACATACATACATACATACATACATACATACATACATACATACTGATCAGACCAAGCTGCTATTGAGGTGTATCTTTTTGCAGGACGCAAACTCAGCAATAATTAATTTACTTTTGATGCAGTATAATAAAACCATAAAACACCAAACCTTTAATGTATGTATGTATGTATGTATGTATGTATGTATGTATGTATGTATGTATGTATGTATGTATGTATGTATGTATGCATGCATGCATGCATGCATGCATGCATGCATGTATGTATATCAACCTATGACTCAGCCAAAAAGACAATCACTACAAGATAAAAGAGTACAAATATGTTGAATATGTACAAAGTTGGAACATTAATACTCGGCTGGATTTATTAAATTTATTCAGTTGTAATGAAAAGTCGGAGTTAAAATAGCCCAATCAAGGTAATACATTATAATTGGTGACATGCTTGTAATTATGTATGACAAAGAGACATAGTGGGTGAACCGTCAGATAAACAGAGAGAGAATGCAAGAGTAAGATGAAGATCAAGGACAGACATATACACAAAACAAATTAAATGAAAGACTAATCAATGATAGAGACAGAAACAAAGAAATGTTTGTTTATATGTCTGTCAGTCTATAACACATAAAAAAAACTCTCACATTAACACCTTTATGGCCACTTCCAGCATTTCCCAGCAACAAACCGAAAGAGATGCTAACAATCGATTTAACTGCGGGCCAACCAGACAGCTCTATCCCAACCAAACGAGAGTAGTGTAACTGAAATATATGATCGTGGACACAACAAGATGGATTTTAAAGTCAAACCATTTAATTGTAAGATAGTTCAAACGAAACAATATTCACGCTACATTGATATTATTTGTTACTGTAATTTGTACGCGCTGTTTTTAGCGCAGTCGGTGACAAACACGAACTTAAAATAACGCTGATGGATATTTAAACGTCTTAAGAAAGTATGTATGTATGTATGTATGTATGTATGTATGTATGTATGTATGTATGTATGTATGTATGTATGTATGTATGTATGTATGTATGTATGTATGTATGCATGTATGTATGTATGTATACGGGTTAAAGGCACAATAAAAAAAAAGTACTGGTTATATAGTGTCAAGTAAGTTTCGAACTCCCCAAACGGACATAAAAACAAAATGAGAGAGAGAGAGAGAGAGAGAGAGAGAGAGAGAGAGAGAGAGAGAGAGAGAGAGAGAGAGAGACTGTCACATCATAAAAACATCTGAATATTAGTTTTGGGGTGGGGGAAGAGAGGCGTGTCTAATTTGACATCATCTGCTTTCACTATTTGATAAAATCTACTCCGTATAATGTAAATAAATGCTTAATAAATATTTTCCCGTGCAAGTTAGTATGGTAAGTCACGAATGAAAACATTATTATCAGTTTTGTTTGCGGCTTTAAATACAAATATGACGATAAGCGATGATATCGCCAAACTGCTAATGTCCACAGCCAGAACATTTTAAACTGGATGAAACGGAAGTCAGTAAATTGTAAACTTCTCTGAATACTGTCCCATGAGGCACCTGGGACACGCAGATGAAATCATATCAAATCATACAGACCAACTCATATCAAGTTACGCAGATCAAATCATGTCAAACCACGCAGATTAAAATTACATCAAATCACGCAGATCAAATCACATCAGATTACGCATATATAATCACTTTCAGTCACGCATATCAAATCACATCAAATCACGCAGATCAAATCACATCAAATTACGCAGATTAAATAACATCAAATCGCGTAGCTCAAATCATACTGCTCTGTTGAATTATGTTTCAAAATATTTCTGAACTAATCCCTAAACAAAGTTCTGCGAAATCCAGGAGATTTAGTCTTCTCTCATTGGTCTGTTTTTTGGAGTATGCACCACATACTTCTGGCCAGTCTGCCTGGAAGGGGAACAAAACACAAATTTTAAAAAAGACACAAAATGCACTTTATTCTGACAAAAAAAAGCTGCAAGGTACAACAGAATTACTCAAAACTTACAACTGCATCAGCGATCCTTCCGATTTCATCCAACCATCGAACAAGATGCGGCTCGTCCAGGTTGGAGGGAATCTCTCTGTTCATGACTATGTAAACTCTGTTTGAAACAAGAGCGGTGAACAAGGCAAATAGTATGGCAGCCTTAATACCCATGTATGTCAACTGGAGGGAAAGAAAAAAATACAAATGTAAATTGCAGATATTGTTATCATACATTTTTCTGTGTTGGAATATATATGCATGTGTTAGAATATATATATATATATATATATATATATATATATATATATATATATATATATATATATATATATATATATATATATATATATACATAAGCCGAACCAAATATTTAAAAGATACAATATTAATATATTAATAAGGATGATTCCCATGCTTCGCCACATCGATTGTTGTTGAATACCCCATCATCATCACCGTATGTATTAGGTCTACTCGAAATGATCTATAAACCCTACAAATGCCTACGGTAGCAAAACCAAAGGGACATAATTTTAAAAAAAATACAGAAATAATGAAATGAAAAAAAGCAATATACACTCTAAAAAGAGAACTTTCTTTGAATTTAGCAAGTAGATAAATAACAGTTTTCAGATGAGTACTCATCCTTTTTGCAAATAGATAAATTTGGGGGTTTCACACGACTGCACATATTTTATCAATGGCGTCATTTCAAATTTTTTTATTGGGGAGAGGAAACTTGACGGGCTTGTTAATTGTCGTACATAGGCTACAGCAATTTTACAGCACATGCAAATGGGGGGGGGGGGGGGGGAATTTGCCCTCCCCAAATAACGTCCATGTATTTTAAGCAAGTAAAGAAATAATGGGCCTTACACGAGTGTTCACGTCTTTTTACATACTTGTGCATTTGCCACTGTTCTGTAATCGAAAGAATTAATGTATCGTAGAGCCGCAAACATTTAGCTTTTTTCACCGTTTGTCACATGAGCTCGCACTTGTCCCAAAAGGAAATAATCGCGAAACTCGCACGTTTCAGAAGCCGTAACTTCAGATTGGTACAACGTAGAAAAGTCAATGATGGCTTGATGAAAAGAAAAATATCTCAGGAGTAAAACAAGTCATCTATAAATGGTCGTGTGCTTTTAAATATGGAAATAGCAGAATGAAATCGAAGGTCATGGGTGGAACCAAGTATTTGGAAGTTACGAACCTTCTCTTTTTATATAGTATGATAGATAGGGTCCTATGTCAGAATGGGTCATTGAGGTAATTTAAGGTATTTTTGTCACTCTGTATGATTTTGTTCCTTTAGATTATTGTTGTTGTTTTTTTTTTTTTTCTCTCACATCAAGCTCGCGTCGAGCACCTGTGGGTTTAATAAACGCTGATAACACATGAATTGTGTGATTAGACATGCTCGTACCAAAATGCAGACGAAAACACTTAATAGCAATACAACTACAAATTGAGGCAAAATGTAGTCCATAAATCAGTCTCCAAGCCTGAGCTGAAACTGGTGGAAGGATTGAAGTCTCGTTGAGGCAAACGAATCTGTCCGCAACACATTAGTGTACATTGTAACACAAGTATTTTTCGCAAATCATGAGTACGGTCGGTTAAGTAGGCCTTTGGCAACATGCACAGAGTGTTTTCGTATGAAATCCTATGTTTGGCTACCTGTAAATCCAAACAACCCTACCTCCTGTCACTCTTTCGAATTTCATGGCTACAGCTGACTGTTCCATCACACACAGCAGCCAGTCATACATACGTGTATTTACTGATACTCGATCACTTTACTGATACTCGATCACTACATGAATGTGGCAGCCACATGATAAATCTAAGCACACGAGAGGAGTCACAGGTTATTGTATATAGTATGCAAATAATTTATATATTCACTTGTGTATATAATATAACTTGTGGTAAAATACAAAAAGAAATTTAACACTGACAATACGTTGTATTATGTTTGAGTTAACCAAACCTGAAAAAGTGATAGCATTGTCAATTAGCTTCTGCATAAGTTAACACGTGACAACATATTTTTTGTTAAAACAACGATCACTTCATCTCCAATTACTGCACAGAGAGAGAGAGAGAGAGAGAGAGAGAGAGAGAGAGAGAGAGAGAGAGAGAGAGAGTCACCTTCAGCGTGGATCTGGTCAAATTTTGCAATACTATTCAACTAATACAAGATAGGTTATGCCTGTACAATCATGTATAAATATATTTATCATCAGTTCTAACACCCGTGGTTGATATCTAGGGTTAAAGTCAACGTATTAAACGGAGATGACAACTGTTAGTTACTACAATCCCCTCGATTATCCATCAAGGTTATTTTCAAGAGACGTTCATCAATTTATTTTATAAATATGCGGGCGATATATACACGTCTATAATTAGAACATAATTTAATATCAATCTCCGTAAATTAATCTGATTCTGTTTTACGTGATGCACTATTGTAGTATCTAGAATAATAATAATAATAATAATAATAATAATAATAATAATAATAATAATAATCATTAATAATAATAATAATAATGATCATTACTATTATTATTATTATTATTTTTATTATTATTATAGAAACTACCAGCACTATCAATCATCGCTACCCATGACACCCAAATATACAAGTCTAGCCACTCAAAAGAAGTTGATGCTACCATCCATGGAGTAGAGAGGTGCATTTCTGATATGAAATCATGGATGACGTGTAACAAGCTGGAAATGAATGATGATAAAACTGAGGCTAGTCTGATCACAACACAAACACTTTCTCATTCACATCCTTTACCTCAGACAATAAATATCAGCAACACCAACATTAAATTCTCACAGTCAGTACAAAACCTAGGTGTTACTCTGGACAGTACTCTCACATTGCACCAACATGGCATGAACACATGCAAGGCTGCATATCTTGAGCTGAGAGCATCAGTTCCATTTGTAATATCTTTCAGTTGATGCCACTAAAACACTTGTGTGTTCATAAGTACTTTCAAGACTGGACTATTGTAACTCAATTCTGTCTGGTTCGTCACAATATCTACTCCAGAAACTTCAAAAAGTCCAAACACAGGTGCACGGATCATCTTTAGAGTACCTCGATCAGAGCACACCTCACCACTGCTTTGTACCCCACACTGGCTATCAATTCGATACAGAATCAAACACAAAATTTGTTCTCTGTGCTATGTTTCACTGACAGACTCCAGTCCAACATACATATCTGGCCTCACTCATGTGTATACACTAACAAGATACTTACGCTCTTCTTCTGACTCATTGTTCCCACTGTGAAATCGAAGTCATACGGACAACGCTCTTTTGCATACCAGGCCCGGCGATGTGGAACGAATTGCCCATTGATATTAGACACAAAGACACAGTGGTCCCTTTTAAGAGTGCTCTTAAGACTCACCTGTTTCGACACAAACTTAGCGACCTAATCATGTTTTGTATCTTATATGTTTTCAGCATGTTTTTATGTTTTCCAGTTTCATTGTTTTTGTCATTTGTTTGTTCTGTAGTATAGTCATATCATTATAGATGGTGTAAAGCGCTTAGATCTTCTAAAGATTAGGCTCTATACAAAGTCCCCTTTTTATTATTATTATTATTATTATTATTATTATTATTAGACTATACATGTGCGTATCCGGGGTTAGTCCACTATGCATTTGCGTCATCGGTATGTTTGCATCGAAGATATGGGTTTATTCTTTAGCTGTGACTTGTTAAAACTGTTGTATGGGACATATGAATGTATTTAATATTCAGTCAAACGCAGCTGATATTTTCCTTACTTCTCAAATGGAACATAAGTGCATGGTCCTATTTCTCATGCTCTACTTACTGAATATACGCTCCATATGATCCAGGCATATTATGGGAAGAAGTACACACTCTGCTTGGAAGCAAATTTTAGGGCAAGCTTCACAGACTAATAGTAATTAAATACATTCAGTTTTGTACAGAAAGCGCATGGATTTAGAGAACTTTTAATTCTATTTGTATGTTTATATTTAATACAAGACATACTTGATGCATCGAACTTTAAGTTGTAATTAAAGCATTATTTACAAGAAATCGAAGATTCGGTCTCTTTAAAACATGCAGACTAGTTTTTAAATATTCATTTGGAGATATTTAAATTTTTAAAAAAATGCTAAACAATATTGCGACAATGTTCTGTTTTCATCTCTTTTTTCTTCTCTTCTTTCTATGTGAACAGTCGTAAGAATTTAAAATGTAAATATACAGTTCCCTAATATACAGTTCACTTATGTGCCATAGTGTTGAAAAAGTATCAACACTGTTGCATGATGTAATTTTTCTAAATTTCCACCACTGCGAAATAGCTGCTGCTTTCTGTAATACGTCTACATTATATTGCAAATGTTTGTCATTTTTATCTACAGATTTAACAAAGAAATCCGATTCCTCTATAATTTTACGAGACAAATTGTGGCAACCTGAACTGACTCATTAAAAATTATAATTTCACAGTCTATATTTCTTAAACTATGAAAGTGAAAAACTTCTAGGTAAGTTTGGTATTTTAGAGTCTTTACATTCTGGAAGATGCCGCGAAATGTACATAAACTGTTCGTCGCTACTTACGGTACTACGTTTATTGTATCCAGTGGCAAAAGCTGTCATTTTCACCCAACATAATAACTACATTTCTTAAAATTACAAACATATTTTTTTAAATAATTTAAACTGTTTCGCCAGTAAATCATTCAAAATATTTTGTAAGTCGATTATTGTTGAATATTTTAAGTTGTAAAAGTAGTTCCCAGCTGGGTGTGCCATGTAATGTGTGCGATATGGAATAACAGATTGAATACAGATCAGCCGTATAAGATTAAAAGCCAGCACCGGATCGGAGTATTATGGACACTTAGTAAATAGATCCATGGATTTGTGATTCTATCCCTTTTCGAGGAAAGTCATGGTCCTTTTGAACTTTTGGAGTAAACAAAAAACACCAACAATTGACTTGTTCTGAGCCTGAATGTGTATGCAATATAATTATCTTTTCTTCTAACTCTGCTCCTAGTCATCGCGACGTAGCACATTATTCAAATTGATGACGGTGCTGTTGATGATGATTACAATGGCGATAGACTGTGTGACATAATTACCATCATTCCGTTTAAATATGAATGTGTGTACACTATTTTCCACTGTTTAAAATGCCACTGTTCATCTACTATTTTCATATTAACTTTTGTGTCCAGGAAATAACCGATTTAAAAAGAATCCATAATTTTCACAATAATTTCACAGTTTAACGCTTAATTTACATTAACAATTTCCCGGGTTTTCTGCGCACGAAAAAAAACGCGCATAAAATTGCATATAAAATTTAATGAATCTTTGGCGTACATTCTGTATGTTAGAAAAAGGGCTGGTTTCACTTTCTGTAATCCCCGTTACCACCATAAAATGACAAATGTTATTTCTATCATTTGATTAATGAATGAATTAACTTCTCACGTGACGCTAACTTTTCTACGTCATGAATTACGTCATTATCTGTGACGAAGCAGCAAGATGACATTGTAGCCATGAACATGGGGAGTTTAACAAAGCGACTGGCGTGAAGATTTTTCAAGTACATTTAAATAGCGAATAGTAAGTATCCTCCTAAAATAAAATTCTGTATCTCTCTTTAGACATCCCAGTAAACTTATTTTATGCTAGACCGTGAATTTCTTGAATTTCTAAGTTAAAAAGAGATAATTCAGTGGAGTGAATTACGATAAATAATTTCACTGCCGCGTCGATAACAAAATTGGCGTCAAATTTGATGTTATTCTTAGATTCATACGTAGCTGAGTGGTAAAATGGCTGCCTCTCTTTCAATCCGACTCCAGTACAAATCCAAGAAGACAATAATAATATTTTCTTAATATGTCATTTTTCTTTCAATTCAGAAGGAGAATTATGTGAAGAATCACAAACGACAGCAGAACATAAACGGTAAACCGCGGATATCGCGCGGAATTCAGTACCAGATTGTTATACTGTTATACGATATAATACGTCTGAGCATTAAATAAAAAGAAAATTTACTACCAACGAGTGAATCCTGGATAAATTTCCATCTCGTGGGTGAAAAACTTAAGTATTTTTAACCACTTAATGAAATATATCCCTCATTCACTCGTGTCAAACAAATATCCACTATGAGTCTATGTAATATAAAAAGAGATATCTTAATATAACATGTTAGATGGAGGAGGGGGGGATTAGATATTATCCTATAATTCAGAAATGTCTTATTTGTACCGGAAAGGCTATTTCTATTGATTACAGCATTAATTGTTAATTTATTGCATAACGTAAAGTACACCGATCTGCAATCTTATTGGAATAGGGGTAAGGGTGGATGTAGCTGATACATTCCACTCATGCTACCCCCGTTCCAAAAATATTAGGTAACATAACATAACAAAGATACGATAGTTAATCTTGGATGTCTGAATTGGAGGTTATAAACAAAAAAATATTTGTAAAATGAAATCTTTTTTTTGATTCAATGGCATAATTGAGGCATAATTGTCTTTAAGTGTGATTCTAATTAAGAAAATAGTACTGTGAATGGAAACTTAGTCAAAACTATATTTATTACATTACAAAAGTATAAATATGCACTAAGTGTGTAGTCGTGACTATAATAAGAGAATGATATTTACACCCACCCCATCGCCTTCAACGCCACCCCTTTTTTTCCTTACCTACTGATTAAACGGGTAGTTTTGAATCAACCAGGCTAGGTTCGAGGCCATAAGCAGACAATCATTTGCCATAGCCTAGATCTAAAATCAACAACAACAATAATGTAGTTATATCAACAATATACAATACATGTGAGATAATTAAGAGTCCGTGTCCTTCATTAGAGTTTAAAAATAGAAATAGTGAGTGTTCCAGTATTTATCGGCACTAATTTAATGAATACATTAATCTTTTCCAGTATAAATGCTCACCTTACGATAATTGCTACATTACACAAGGTTTACAGTATATTGAACTTAAAATTCATATTATTATTTAAGATATATAAACAGCTGAATTGAATGTACAAAGTGTTGAGAGAGAGAGAGAGAGAGAGAGAGAGAGAGAGAGAGAGAGAGAGAGAGAGAGAGAGAGAGAGAGAGAATAACACATTGTAATACTTTATCTAAGACTAGTGATGATGCGTTTTCCCTTTTTTGAAACTCTGATTCGTTATGTTTTCAGATGTTTTTTTTTATTCAGTATGTGGAATTAACAGATTTAGTCGCTTTATGCTTTTTGTATTTTCAAGCTGGTTTTAAACTTTAGTTTGGTGTTACCATTCAGTATTACATTTACAGTAAATAATACAAAATAAGTAAAACTCAAAGTCGTTATACCGAGAATAATACACAAGGCAGGCCATGCATAACGCTTTAACTAAATATAACTGTTTCAAACAAAGGAACATTGGAATTATTTCCTTATCGTCAGAACAATATTTCCTGAAAATTCTAAATTAATTAAGAAAGAAATAACTGACGGTACAGCAACAATACATTTTGCAGTTTGAACGAATAAATAAAGATAATGAAACGAAAGGAACGAAAGGAATGAAGAATACAAAAATTGTTGAAGTTTGGTTGTGTTAGTTGAATTGGTGCTTATACTTGATGTGTAGACTAATGACATGTCGCTTCAGATTCTCGTACCTGTTGTAGATCCGTCAATTTCAATCATACAAGCTTGTCAATTGTTTCCTTCGTTCTGCTTGACAATGTTTACAAACTTTGTGGAAACATCCTTAAAATGCTGGAAACCAAGAATGTTGTGCGCCGAGACAAAAATATGAATTCTGAAATCGTGGTGAAACACGTAATGCACATAATGCGAGGTTTAAAAGTCTTATTTTTTTAAGTATGGAAAATAAATAAATTACTGCACATATAGCTCGAAATTTTCATATAATATTGGGTAGATTTTTATATAATATTTTGTTATAGACTATTCTTCATCTATCTCACTTTCCGGATACGCAGCCAAAATGTGCCCCAAAACACAAAACAGATTGCTGGTCGCGCAAGCATTTAAATTATGATTTTCAAAACTTTTCTTTAAATAAGTCAATAGCACCAAGCTTTGCATCCACGCAGACTAGCTAAACGCAGACCACCCCCACCCCTGGGCATAAACACCTCTTTGCAATTCAAAGGAACAGGGCCATTTCATGGCGTAGTAACATAGTCTCTTAACATAAAACATTGCGATTACTTTCTCAAATAAAATGCATAGTTACACTGTAACTACCTATTAACAGCAAGAAACTATACGAATGCACACACACACACACACACACACACACACACACACACACACACACACATAGGATACAATATTAATTTTGTTTATCTATTACAGCTGTTAACATGTAAGTCTTATTTACTCCAGAAACTTCAAAAAGCTCAAAACACAGCTGCACGGATCATCTTTAGAGTACCTCGATCAGAGCACACCTCACCACTGCTCTGTAACCTATATTGGCTATCAATATTGGAATCAAACACAAAATTTGTTCTCTGTGCTATGTTTCAATGACAGACTCCAGTCCAACATACCTATCCAGCCTCAGCCATGTGTATACACCAGCTAGATCCTTACGCTCTTCTTCTGATAATTGTATACTCATTGTTCCCAAGGTGAAAACAAAGTCATATGGACAACGTTCGTTTCCACACAAGGGCCCGGCGAAGTGGAACTAATTTCCCCATTGAAATTAGACACAAAGATACAGTGGTCCCTTTTAAGAGTGCTCTTAAGACTCACCTGTTTCGACTGCAGGGACAAACTTAGCGATCTAATCATGTTTTGTATCTTATATGTTTTCAGCATGTTTTCATGTTTTCCACTTTCAATGTTTTTGTCATTTGTTGTTCTGTAGTGTAGTCATATCATTATTGATGGTGTAAAGCGCTTAGATCTTCGACAGACTAGGCGCTATAAAAAGTCCTCATTATTATTATTATTATTATTATTATTATTATTATTATTATTATTATCTTTCAGCATTCAATCATGAGGCATGACAGCTAGGCCTCGAATAGATATTAGCCATGTTCCAGGCACGGAAATTAACAGCATCTCAGCACGAAAAGGACCTGTCATCTCTGAATCCCTTTTCAATAGTGAGCAATCAGGACCAGCAATTCTTAAATCCCTATTCAACAGCAAAAAAGAGTGTAAAGAAACGCTCTAAAAGGTATCTACAGGTGCTTAGGAGTAAAATGCGCATTGGGAAGACGTGTCGTCGGAGTACAGAATGCTATGTCATCAACCAGTCGCTGCCATCACGATCTGACAATGTCATCTGTGCAGGATATGCAATATCCAGAAAGAATTCGCATGATAAAAATCTTTCTACAGAAACAACAGACAAAAAACATTTCGATCAGGTTTACAAAGCTCATTCTTGTGAAAATAATATTTGCAAAGTACATAGCTGGGAAGCGGTGAATAGCTCATTAATGAAACCGCCGGATCTGCTCCCATTGGTAACTCATCTTCAGCATATGTGTAAAGGAGAATTCCTTTTCCCTATTACACAACCAGAAAGCAGACACACTCTTATGGCATGCAGTAGGTGTCTAGCAGATGAAAGCGAAACAGCTGGCGAAGTTACTGGGTGCCATCGGCTGAATCGAAGATCTACTCTATCTTATATAAACGAGTCAGAAAGTAATAATCATAATGGCTTTATGGATGACATAACTTCAAATAATTTCAGTTGCCAATGCGAGATTCCAAAACCCTGTATTGCAAACTATAGAGACAAGTGTCGGCCATTAATTATAACCACCAACTGTGAAACTGCTCGCCAAAAGGATGTCTTCTTTACAGCACAGAATTCACCTGTGGAATCAAAAAGCGATAGTTCTTGGTATACTGCATTCGAATCTCCGCGCACGTCGAGCATTAAAACCTTTACAACTGAATGTATCGCAGAAAGCTTTGAAACTGAATATCTCATAGAAAAATACATCGACTCGCTTGCATTTAAAGACGATAGAGAAGAGTCTGAAATCTTTGCTGAAATTAACACGAACAGCCAGAACTACGATGTACCTAAAACTAGTAACGATGAAAACTCAATCGTGAACGACATCTTGATGGGAATTCATGCTAGAAAAAGTTGTAGTTTACCAGATGTGTTACTGGATAGACTGTCCAGCAGAAATCAAAGTGGGATCAATATAAACGTAGAAGAACAAGCAAAGCCCGAGCAATTACACCAAACAATACCAATAAATATTTCTGAGTGCCAACATGCTGTAGAGCTGGCCATGGATTTACGATCCATAGAACCGCCAATTTTGCCCTTGTCCGATATCATATATGAACTTGATGAAGAGAAAGGACAACGCATATGTGTTGGAAAGGGCAGTTTTGGAGAGGTTTTCCTTGCGAGATACAAACATTCATGTTCTTCTAATAGACTTGTAGTAGTGAAGGAGTTCGAAGAAGAATATACAAGCGAAAGGGAGGTTTATGAGGAGGCTCAGCGTCTTCTCTATCTCAAAGACACCGGTTACGTGCCCGTTTGTTACGGTCTTGTGAGGCTTCTTCGTTATGCCAGTCCTGTGCATGGAATCGTTCAAGACTTTGTAGGAACCGGCCTTACTTTAGAGACCCTACTATGGGAAAAACAGAAAATTACGAAGAATATGTGGTTGACCATTGGGTTTCAATTATGTGATGGTGTTGCGAGCTTTCATGCAAAAGGCATCTTGCTTAATGACTTAAAATCAAATAATATCCTTTTAGAACAACTAAGCTCAGTCGTCAGTTTGAAATTCATCGATTTTGGGCTGTCAACAGATTTAAATGGCAAACGATACAAAGTTACTAATTCGTTGGAGGATTACGTCTACCTGGCGCCAGAAGTGAGGAATGGGAACGTAACAACCAAGTCATCGGATGTGTATTCATTAGGATACTTGTTGGATCAAATTCACACGTTTGGAGAAGCAGACGACTTAGAATTCGTTGCAGATCTATGTATGCAGGAAAGGCCGAATGATAGATTGGCTGCTGACTTTGCAGCCGCCTTGCTATATGAAAAATGCAATAATATGTAAAAATTAATTCAAACATGTTCTGTACTCTGAGACACATTTTGTATACTTTAAAAGTATGCATTATGTTGAAAAATGGCTTTAGGAACTTTGTCAAATTTTAACATAATAAGTGATAAAAATGTTTGAATTAAAATCTTCCATTCCAACTACTGACATTTGCATGGAATATGTCACACGCTAATTATAACATAAAAGGTTGCAATTTTTGTGTAAGTTGCTATCAATTAAATATTTGTATCGTAAAAAATGTGTATTTTCAACAATTTGAAAGAAAATGTTCTTTTAGGCGTGAATCTTTCAAAATAAAAAAACCCAACAACTTCGGCTTGTATGCCACAAAGAGGTAATATTCATGAAATTAAACTTGCACACATATTTAAAAAGTCAACTCTTAATTGTTGAAAGGGCGTATAATAGAGATCTACTAACAATCATTTCAAATAGTTCCCAATACTCCTTTAGTAAAAGACAATTTTTCATATGTCTTTAATAACCATTATTCGATTAGTAGTGTGTACAAAGGAGGTTCTAAAAACAAAATATGATATTTGTTGTTGTAGAACCTAATTGTGAGGCATCTTGTAGCACAAAAAGTATACGTATTACTTACTCTTGAACGTGATTTCGAACACAATGGAATGTGTTCGGGTCGTTCTTATTATATTATATCCGACTATCCGCCGATGTGGACATCCCTGATTTAGTTTTTGAAAAAGATTGTGATGCCCTAAACTAATTTATCGTCATAGCCGGTTTCACCCTCGCAAACTTTTGTTTTATCAGTTCGAGATCAGCGAGTAATGTATCTTTCACATCTCTAATATCTTTTATGACCACACGCCAAGGCTGTAACCCCATCTTCCATAACATATCGTTTATCATCGTAACAGGCCCAACACGCTGTGTTAAGCGAGTAGATAAATAAATTATCTGAAAGTGCCCATGCGTGATAACAATGCCAAATAATAATCACGTGTCAGCGATTTCAACGATATTGTTTTATTCCTCGAGCGCGTTGTAAACATCCGCGTCTGCTAAGTTGACCGAGCGCATTTAACTTCGCAAACCGACAAATTCCGCTACACGCACAGAGTTATCCTCATCCTTAAAGGTTTTAATGACCTTCTTGTTAGAATCATCATGAAATTGGCTCGTTTTAGGATAATCTGAAAAATAGAGTAAACTTCTGTCCGAGAACATGTCATTGTACACATCAACAGTTTAATTTTATAACACAAGATGAAAGTATAAGAAATTAGTTTGGCTTAATTGCCCATATAACAGTTTGATATGCCCGTAATAAAAATCATACATGAGCAATTTGAATAGCTCAGACGCCATAAAACCAGAGAAGATGGGTTTGCTCAACACCAGTTTAGTTTTTTCTAAATGTTGGTCAAAAATGTTCATGCTGATAACAGTGGGATTGGCTATAAATTTATTTCTCAGCACGACATCATTGACCAATTCAATATCTCACTTTCGAATGTTTTCCATTGTTTTGCTAAACACGAGTTGTTAACCAGTTTGAAACCTTTTTCATGACGTGCTAAAATTGATGTAGATCTCTAGCCATTAGCGCTATCAAATTTTAGCCCACGATGAATTCTATTAGCTGAAACCCAGACTGGATGCACTGCCTGAGTTTCGGCTTTTGCTAATGAGGTTGGGTACTAGTTTATATATTTTTCCTCCGCGTTCTAATTCCTGTTTTGAGGGTTCATCATGTCGTCGGGCACCAATAAACGTTCTGGCGCTAGCAAGAGATAGTTTTGCTGGTCGTAGAGTTAAAATATCAATCGACTTTGAGAAAATATCTAGTGTCTTTATCGCTGTTCAGCTTAATCTCTGTAAATATTTCCGGATTCATGCACGAAAAGGTTTTCGCATGTATTGACTGTAACATCGCCCAACCATAAAGATTTTGATTATTCAAATACATGATGTAGTTTGATTCTTCGTTAGGATCATGATCAGGTAAATATTTGTTGTGGGGTTTTGAATGTCAGCGAGTAATGACCCTAGTCCCTCATCGAATTCCTTTTCCATAAAATTGAACATGTTGACGTCGATAAACAAATCTAAGGAGACCTCAATGATTTTCAGTATAGCGTCGATGAGAAACTTACCAGCAAGGATCTAATTCGTAATAATTGAGACACACGTACCTGAAATTTTCAAAAACATCAGCAAATCCGTGGTAAAGAACAAATCACGATAATCTCCCACGGTGGTCATCCCAAACAAGCTCCATACTTTAGCGCATGAGTGTAATCCGCCACAGTAATATGAGTCTAACAAGGAGCTGTAAAAAATCTTCTTCGGGTTGTAAAGACACCTTCTCAAGTTTACTCCAATCATTCTTGAACTCGTAAGAATAAACTCCTATGTGCGTCACATAATAAATATTATCCCCATGACGTTGATGCAAACAAGACCATGATCGTTTACACTTTTGAGTGGTAAATGTTAATAAAATTCCACCCACCCACCCCCACTTGCCATTTGTTTGTACTTGCCAGCTCATGATGAAAACGTTTGATTCATTAGTAATGGCCATCCTCATCATCCTTGTGAAATTATTAGAGATCGGTGCAAGTGTTATAATCCACAGCAATCTGTAAACCTGAACAGTTAGCGATATTCAGTGCATCTCGGAACCATGCCCTCTGGTATCGTAGCCAAACATATTTATTCCGATTTGAACAACGAGAACAATTTCAGTTTTGCTAAACTGCATCACACTCACTCCACTCTCCGCCCGAATTAATTTTATTCAATCTGATTGTTTAAACGTATTTTGATACGATGGGATTACCCGAATGCTCTGCGAAGGTGCCGGCAAGTGTCAGTCAAAAACGCTTTGGTGGCTTATAATTAAACGGCTTATGATAAAATTATTTCCGCTGCGCTTGCATGTCTGCCGATGTTTGTGGGTAAAACACATAAGACGTCAACTTGTCTGATATACTCACAAATTTCCTCAACGTCTTCAACACTGCCGTCGGAATCCACTAATTAAACATATCAAGAAAACTAAAGCATTTGAGATTATTATTTTTCTTTTGGTCGAAATTACTTTTGTATCCTGAATATTTCCTGATCTGCTTTTTGCAGTTCCTGTCCATAACAAGAATCTTTGATAAGTTCTCCTGTCGTATATTTTAGCGTGTATGGTCACATGTATTGATTTTGAAGCTTATCGACAATACCTACTTTTTCAGGCCAGTTGGGAGTGTACCCATTTTCAAGCGTACTTCTGCTTGCTGATTCTCACCAGGTCCCAAAACTGAAATTTGTGGGAAAAGATAATGTGTATAAAAGATAAAGCGAAAGTCACTTTGTTTCCGCCCACTTTTCCACGCTTCTGTAGGTGTCAGTTATGTATTACTGTGTCTGGTTTGAGTATATTTGTGTACAATTTCTGGTCTTAAAAAATCCAAATCTCTGTGAGTGTCTGAGCTTGTGAACCTTTTCCACGTATAATTTTTAAATGTCATGGTAAACAGTTTGATCACGATGGCCTTAACTTGGATTTTTGTACTGTATAACGTGTAATTTCATTTAGCCCATCCAAGAAGCCTTTATGCAAAATTCGCGGGCATGATCCTCTCATAATTTCCATGTTTCTTTCTTTATTGTCTTGACCACATTGACGATCGAAACTCTTATTTCATTTTTTAACGAAAGAACACACGCGAAAATTTGCTGAACGTGTGTTGATCGTAAACACATATTTGATACATTTATTATGAACACTGTACTCTCTTTTGTCGACTAAAACCGCTAGCCATATGTCATCTACAAATACACGACTTGACGCAACGGGCGTTCGGTGCTTCTTTGGAGCAATGGCGTCTAGACGACTTGTTCCAACTC
Source organism: Unio delphinus (assembly GCA_029339505.1). NCBI lineage: Eukaryota > Metazoa > Mollusca > Bivalvia > Unionida > Unionidae > Unio > Unio delphinus. The sequence continues at coordinate 4,946,459 of JAQISU010000263.1, read as the reverse complement.
CATGAATGTCTTCAATTCCCAGTTTCTGTTTGGCACCTATGATTCCTCGTACTCATCCGCGATCGTCTTGCTTTCTAAATATTTGAGGTCTAAAATCTTTTAATTCGTTTAACATCACATGTTCATACCCGGCTTTATTCTCTGGGTATCTCGAAAATAAATAGCTTGTCGCATCGTAATCGCATCCATGAAAATTATAAATTTCTTAGCTGGGTAGATCTTGATCGTTTTATAAAAATGTTCCACCAGAGAATCATACGGTCCCGTGTATTTATGGTTTGGTAATGTCCAAAAACCTTAAGGTCTCGGGAGTTTTCCTATTATTTTATGAATATTGATAGCTCCTCTTATAATAATACGTCTTCCGCATCAGACGCATCCTTCCACATACACGCATTATGTTCTCTTCTAATATCATCATTTCTTGTATTTAATTCACAGTGGTAACAATAGCAGTACATGGTTTGTACATAAAATTCACATAAAGACCTGGCCAGTACAATAAGACATCACCCGAGATACTTTAGCTTCACACACGGCGCATTTCGATTTCATCATTTTGCGATTATTTTTGGTAGTCACTTCTGCTTCTTAAAAATCATCGGTCCTCATTCGGTAACCTAATCACCAGGACATGTTAATATTTTGCACTGTTTCTATGCAAGATGTTTAATTGTGTCTCTCCGAAATGTAACCGATGCAGTACTAACCGCAATTACCGTCATTGATATTCTGAACCTGAAGCGAATTGTACATGGCACATTTTGGGACGCCTGTTTTCAGCTACCGAATCACATCGTCCGGAGGTTGTAAACCAAACTAGTCAAAGTATTCCACATCGTTAGGCAGAATCTTTGCCAAGAACAACCCAGTGCGTTCCATCCCTATCGTAATAATTTTGTATATTAATTAAACAAACTTTCATTCACACGAATTTGAAACTGATCTGTTGAAAACACTCCCCTTAAATTGTATATCGTAAGAACTAATTTTTTCGATGTCCAAATTAGAAAGTGGTATCACTTTGTCCTGGTAACGTCAATCCTCATCCTCTTGTTTCCCGAAAGGCCTCTTATAGTCACAGGAAGTTGGAGTCTTCGTCCCATAAAAATATTACCTAAAACCCCTAGCAATATCGACCCTGCTACACCCACTACATTAAAACCCATTCATTGACGAATTTGAGGATCAAAACGTTATTTTTTTCGATAGCATTTTTAGTCAGTGCGGCGACATGACGAAAAGTCAACACGAGCTGCATTTAAGACTATCAGGTCTAAACTTCAAGCAAGCATTGTTATTATTACCAGTAGATGTAGCATAAGCTGTTACTATCCACGGCATTACCGAATTGTTCTCTGAGCCATAAAGTAACTTCAGAATTCGAAATCGCATTAGTGTTTGTGATTGGGTAATAAATAAATGGATTAGGTCGGAATCGCATCAGCGATCCTGGAGACACATTAATTGTTGTGAATGAATCACGTTGGACGTAACACCGACAGAAGATAAAGAGCTTTGAGCGATCAGGCGGTTGATGGGTAAACTGTTGATATCAGTAATTTAATCAGAAATTCTCCTTTGTACACGCCGTTACGCATAACAGCATCAGCAGCATAACTAAGTACAGATCCGATCGTGAGCACTAAATTAAAACTAATCGTAATTTCGAGTTAGGGCGATCCTTGTATGCAGCACTGAACAATACGGTTATATTTCAATATTAGTCACAATATGACCCATGGCGGTTATCAGTCGGGAAACATCCTCAGCAATATCAGAAATGTTTTAACCACCAGGAGATATCGTGATGGTTTGCCATCCGACTAATAGGGTTACAGCGGCATAAAGAAACAACTTTTGTTGGTGATATTTTAAAAAAGCTTTAAAATTTCAGCAAAAATCAAGTCCGTGATATCGTCCAGCAGCATGGTATATGTTTATGTTTTATACAAAAATAAGCGTGATGCACACGGAAATCAAGTCCCAGTACAATATTTGGTATCGATCCCCTTGCCAGTCTTCGTCGTTGTCTGGCTGCAGCTGATACCGTGACTACTTAATTTACCCTTCACTCTGGAGCGTAATTCTAAAATAGGAATGTCGTAAAGTAAAAGCTAATCATATTTTTAACCGTCTGGTAGTACTCGTGAATTTTTAGATTTTCCTCCAAAATAAACATAAACAATCTTTGGATTGTTTACATTTTGGAAACAATTTAAGTTTTTTTGGGCCTTACCACTGGACTAATTTTCTTTCATTTTCGTTTCTTATCTTCTTCTTTCAGGTCTGGTTTACTCCAATCAGCCAGCATCTCCACGAAAACATGGTCCTAAAGATTTGTTTCTTCCGCGAGCGTGGAAAGTATTTCCAGGATATAGTCGTCGTGTTTTGCATTAGCATCCGTCATCCTTGCAATAAGTTGATTTTGTTTGGTGTCTGTGGCTATTGATCTTGTTTGGTGTCTGTGGCTATACAGGCTGCATCTAAGTTTGCAATGAATTTGACCTGCTCCATATCATGTCCTGCCACAGTGTTGCCAAGCGCTTCCATTAAAGTTTTCATATGCTGAAATTTGTTTACCCACTTGATCTTCTAAATCTTGCAGACTTAGCGTCGCAAGCTGCTCCACAAAGTTTCTCATCACATCGACACACTGACACGTGGATTTCATTTTCTCAAATAGCATGTTGTTATATAGACTGCGGCACAAAAACATTTACTACTACGGAGGAGGAATATACAATTCGTCAAAACCTTTTCAATATTGTTCTGTATAGTTTCAGAGTGAAGATGAAACGTCATGAAAGCACGTTCAGGGCTTGAAGTCACTGCATAACAACACTTTAAAGTGACACCCCTGATATAGTCATTTGCAATCGAGTCGACGTCGGGGTTCAACAGACCGGAAAAAGTACAAAATACATCAGTTTTGCTCGATGTATTTGGTTAGATAAAAATGTGACTGGATTAAGTAACTGCAATAGCAATGATTATGGCAGGATAATGAAAAAGTACTCGCAACTTTTAGTCATGTTATCTCGATCGATTTTAATATCGTCAAACACGATAATTTTATGTTGACCATCCATTGAAAGTTCTTTGACTGGAACGATCTTGTTGGGATCGGCAATCATAAAAATAGGATCTTTGTAACCGGTATTAAGCGATAAAGGTTCCAAGTTTTGGATACTCCCAACTTCCAACGCAGGTCGCCATTTGGAAAGTTCAGGTGAGACGAAGGTATACTTGAAATGTATTGTAACGTGGAGATTAGACGGAATCAACGCTAGATAGTAATGGTACAACTGCCATCGGATCAAATCTGATCGAATTTACTGTCACGATCTCATAGACAAAGTATTCTACGTTTAAGCTGATGGGGTTGACGGTAGAACCTCCAAATCCCGTATTATTTTACTTATAAAAAAATTAATGCTTTAGATGATTTTTACAATATTGCTTAAATTGTAAGGATCGATATCGATTCATACCAAGTTATTTGATGACACGCACCGTCCGGATCCGTTTTACGCTGGAAGCGATAAGCACGTGCTAAAATCAATCGATGACGCATATTCATCAAGTGCTTAAGCATAGCTGGACTGAGTTTACGCCGAATTTAAAAACAACCCTCAGGCTAGTTAGTGTCTGCGAGGAAAATGCGACAACAATAATTACATGAGGCCATCGACAAATATTTTGCTGTGTTTAAATTTTGTAACGATCAGGAATCTGATTAAGTTAAGCACATCGAGAACGTTATTCAACACATCATCCATAAGCTTCACTCAGATAATGTAGATGTCGTTGTTTAAACAGTGTTTAGATTTTAATCACGTCGATGAAAATTTTTTACCAGAAAAATTGAATTGAATCTTGTTAACGCTATTACCACTGAAAAGTGTATGTAAATTGTAAGGATCGATATTAGAAATGAAATATACAAATGAAATATACAAAGATATATTAGATTTTAATCACGTCGATGAAAAGTGTGCACACTTACCGTATGTGTCATGGGTATATTACAGTCGAATTTTGATGATGCTATCAGAAGAACCCATCACTGACCACGGCAGGCATCCACAGAAGCCACATATAACCCTTCCTGCTGATTTTATCCAGATGTGGGCACATGCTTCAAACCAATTATTTTTTGAACATCAAAATCAAATTTAGAAGCACAAAAAACAAATTTATAAATACAATTCGATCGTATTTAAGAGGTGGTATATTTCATACGAACGTTTCACAATGAGAACTTAAAATGGTGGATGACATTATGGCAGAATATATACCAAATTCTGCGACGAGATTACAAAAATTCCTACAATAAAAAATTTATGACGGATAAAACGTAACAAGAAATAGAAATGAATGTTAAATCTTCTGGAAAAAAACTCATTGTGAAATGCCATTTGAGATTAATTTTATCACTCCTTTATTAATCGCAAACGTTTTAGCCCCAAAATATAAAGAATCATATATGGTCAGATGACAGGACGAGCAGGACCAAAGATTAATTTTATCACTCCTTTATTAATCGCAAACGTTTTAGCCCCAAAATATAAAGAATCATATATGGTCAGATGACAGGACGAGCAGGACCAAAATGTCTTCCGACACCATTAGGTCCACGACGGCAGTTTTCACGTTGTGTGACAGTCTCTAAATATTCTAAACGATTATCAAGATTGTTACCGTTCATATGATCCAGACATAGCCCACCAGAAAGATTCATCAGTGACATTCAAATACAAAGTGTCATCAGTTTCAATGGAATATAAGTTATATATCAGTCAAGGCATATCACCATGGTTCTAATCATATTTGAAATTTTGTTAATCTTTGGTGTACACAATCACTTTGCTCACCAAATTCTGATTGAATAAAAGAATGAAGACTTTTCATCGGCGCATCTGTATTTCACTCCATCTTCGTATTTTCCAAAATATAAAATAATGCCGATGATTAAAGAGTCGTCTTTGTACAGGCCAAAATCCCTGTTATAGAATTTCTTATCGTAATGCAGAGAAAAAGTGTGTTGGCCCTAAGATGAACATTTCCTAAACACCGCTTCAAGTAATTTGCCCTTGGAGGCAAACAGGTGTCTGGATAATACTTGAGGATAATAATATTTGAGTTTGGTACTGGCACGCCAAACAAACAGGCATTTAAATTCCATGAGTAAAATTTTTGACGATGATATAACCATCAGGCGAGTAGCTAAAACAGACAATATAATCGATGTAAATAACATAGTAGATGAGTTTAATTCCAAAATACTTGTTTGGCATAATTCCTGATAAGATATAAAAAAACTAAGACACAATATCAGAACCTGGATAAGGGTAATTTTATCAATTCATAAACAAACACCTTCCAAGAAATAATTATCTTAACATATAATCTACACTCACAGAGAAATATTAGCACTGTAATATGTTATTTACAAAAAAAAATATTAGTCTGGAAGCTTCAACTCCTACCCTCACACAATACAAATGAAATATACAAACCAATTTTGCCTGTTTCTAACATGACTGATGTTACATAAGCCTGACCTACCAGTATTCAAGAATACAGTGTACATTGTATATTGCACTTAAAATAATTTTATTTAATATTTGCAAGGCAGTTTATAAAACTGAATTCATCTGAATCTGAAACTGATGGAATTTAAAATATTTGTAAAGTCAAGTACTACATTAAATTCCAACTATAACTATAACAAGTTAAAGGATATAGTTCACTCATGAAAAATACAAATTCTTCATTTGTTTTCCTTAAAATTTTACTTTCTTATCAGTAGTTAAAAACAATGCCTTTATGCCACTCAAAACAGTTTCTGTAGTGCAGACCATAGGGACTGATATTCTGTAGTGCAGACCATAGGGACAACTATTCTGTAGTGCAGACCATAGGGACAACTATTCTGTAGTGCAGACCATAGGGACTGCTATTCTGTAGTGCAGACCATAGGGACTGCTATTCTGTAGTGCAGACCATAGGGACTACTATTCTGTAGTGCAGACCATAGGGACTGATATTCTGTAGTGCAGACCATAGGGACTGATATTCTGTAGTGCAGACCACAGGGACTACTATTCTGTAGTGCAGACCATAGGGACTGATATTCTGTAGTGCAGACCATAGGGACTACTATTCTGTAGTGCAGACCATAGGGACTACTATTCTGTAGTGCAGACCATAGGGACTGATATTCTGTAGTGCAGACCATAGGGACTACTATTCTGTAGTGCAGACCATAGGGACTGATATTCTGTAGTGCAGATCATAGGGACTACTATTCTGTAGTGCAAATCATTGGGACTGATCAGTGAAAACAATGTAAAGGCTGATATTCATCAGTGCAGATCATATGAACTGCTACTGAGCAGTGTAGACCACAATGACTGCTATTACTCAGTGTAGACCATGCTGTTCAGCAGTGTAGACCATAGTAAATTCTATTCAGCAGTGTTGACTTTTAGAGACTGCTATTAAGCAGTGCAGACCATAGGGACTGCTATTAATCAGTGCAGACCAGGACTGCTATTAATCAGTGCAGACCATAGGGACTGATATTCAGCAGTGTAGACCATAGGGATTGCTATTTATCAGTGCAGTCCATAAGAACTGCTATTTAGCAGTGCAGATCATAGGGACTGCTATTTGGTAGTGAAAATATATTAAAGGCTGCAATTCCAAAATAATTCATAGAGCAAGCCCAAATTCATTTTGTAAGAAATCATTGTCTACAGCTGCACCATTTTTACAACCAAGACTCCCAAATTTTCGAACATAAATTTTGATACCTGAAAGATTCCAACATTAATTATAATTTCATTGTAATGATGAGGAAGAGTTTGTTCATGTACTACCTTTAAAATGTTATATGGCTATAAGCAATCATCTCAGAAACCCCAAATGGGAGATCACTCTTTTGAGATTCCTTTTGAACCTCTTACCTTTACAGAGTGCATGAGACCATAGGCAGCATTCTGCAAGTCTGACAGTAAAATGTTGTAAACAAAATAGCCACTGACTATATGCTGACAACAATAGCTATTGACTAGTAAAGTATGCATTGAAAAAAATAGGCACTGACTATGTACTGACAGAGATCTATCCAGTGACTATGTACTGAAAGAACTAGCCATTGACTATGTACTGACAGACCTACCCATTGACTATGTACTGACAGACCTACCCATTGACTATGTACTGAGAGACCTAGCCATTGACTATGTACTGACAGACCTAGCCATTGACTATGTACTGACAGACCTAGTCATTGACTATGTACTGACAGACCTAGCCATTGACTATGTACTGACAGACCTAGCCATTGACTATGTACTGACAGACCTAGCCATTGACTATGTACTGACAGACCTAGCCAATGACTATGTACTGACAAACCTAGCCACTGACTATCTACTGACAATAATAATGACTATGTACTGACAGAAATAATCACTATGTACTGACAACAATAGCCACTATGTACTAACAAAATTTCATTATTTTAATGTATAAAAAATACATGTAATGAAAGCAAAAACAATAAAGTTTTTCTTAAAAAACATTTCACATACTGTAATTTATCACCATGCAAACATATATTTTTTCCAACTATAACTGAAATCTATTATGAGATTTTTGTCAACAATCAGAGAATATGGGCTAAATATTTTTAGGTCATAAGACTTGCATCACAAAATACCAATCAATCAATACAGATACAATACAGTCTGTATTTACTACAACATAGTGGATATTGTTTACAATGTCAATGAGAACAAAGTGGAGTTACAGTTGGCAATATTGTTAATTCAGTATGACTGTCAATATATATATACAGCAAATTTTAAGTACTTCAATATTTTTAGCAGATATCACTCATCCCAAATGTAGGACAAACAAATCTTGGAAAAAAGATTTGATGTGCAAAAATATGTTTTCAATGCACTATGCAACTATACCAAGAACTACAAATTTCCATCAACAGCTCTGGTGACCTAGTGGTTAGACCATCTGCCGCAGAAGCGGGAGGTCGTGGGTTTGATCCCTGGCCGAGTTATACCAAAGACTTACAAAAATGGTACAAACAGCTGCCTCGCTTGACACTCAGCATTAAGAGGTTAGTGTTAGGACTGGTCGGCCTGGTGTCAGGATAATGTGAGTGGGTAGGACATCATGCTACATATCTGCGGCATACAAACAAACAAACAAACAAATTTCCATTTCTCCATACTACCATGTTTGATCAAAATTGGATGCCATTCTGGACAAGTCAAAATTAAGTTTTCCTCTGGTTGGTAGAAAGCCAATTCATTACTATGGAATTTACACAGACTTGACTGCAACGTGTCCTGTGAAGCATTACTATCAAGCTAAAGTGTTTCAGCCATTCAGCAGAGGATGAAATTAGTGTTACACCTAGGAGCAATGTTCCCTCTAAGCTGTGCACATGTGCGCTCGCACACAACTTGCAGAGTGCGCGCACACACATTACAACAGAGCACACAAATGTATGTTGTCGTGGATTACTGATGACCCAGTTTCTTGCTTGGTCTGCTGGTGGCTGCTGCTGGCACTATTAGGCTGATGCCTATAGCCTATATGTGTGGTGTGTGAAGTCTGTAAAGATTAAAAGTTTGAACTTGCGTTGCGGTATTAAATTGCTATATTAAGTCAACAGAACTCGAAACTGATGACGAGTGGTGCAAAGCACAAGAGAACAGCGGCAGCTTTCAAGTCTGAATGGCTTGAAGAAATTGTTGAAACAGAGACGCCAAAGTCTCAAAGTAAAGTGCGCGTTCAACTGTGTGAAATATTTACTTATGAAGAGGATGACATAGCAGTTTGTTTGTACTGCCAAGATGAAAAAACCACTGGAGAGTTTTTAACTGGCAAGTTTTGGGATGATGTGTGGAAACTTGATTTCTTGAAACGCCATAAGTAAGTCTCATACTGAAAGTGTCAGAAAACTGAGAAGTAAAAATCCAAATTTAAGGGGAGCACTGGTTACCATGTTTTTTGAGAGCCCCGCTGAAAAGGAGAAAAGGCAAATTAATAATGAACGGAAGCGTTCCACACCCGAAGAAATTAAAGTTCTAATTGACAGTGTCTTGCTGGCTGTTCGGATGAATATTTCCATGTTTTCTATTCAAGATATTAATGAGCACATGGCTAAGTATGTGACCATACCTGAAAGCTGGAGAAGCAAAAATTATGCATTTGAATTTCTGGAAATTATAAATATCAGTGTCCATCATAATCTTATGGCAGACGTTGCATCAGCAGCGTATCATACACTAACCATTGATGAAAGCACAGACATTTCTGTTAACAAATACTTACTGTATTTTCGCGCATATATCCCGCGGGTTATACCAGATTTTACAAACCCCGCAGGGGGGGGTGCGGGTTATATAAGGGTGCGGGCTATACCACAATTTTTTTACACATAATGATATTTCAACATATTGTTTGAAAAACGTAACTACATAACATATATTGTTCTAGTTTTGTTTTGCTAGGGTTGGATATTATGGCTACTACGGTGACTTTACAACAACTTACGGTATCGGGACCAAATCAACATTTCGGGATAAAAACTTAAAATTTCGTATCCGTCACGTTTTCATAATCAATATTTTCTGTTTTCAATCGAAATAACTACATTACCTAATTTTACCGCTGGGCCACGATCCACTGCTTCAGGTCAGCTTCAAGGTGAGGCCACTTTGCTTTAGGTCCGCGACAAGCACGTTTTCGTGGATTCATCTTCTCCAACGTTCCTTTTTCTTTTCTCCAACCTCGGATTACACTCTCATCAATATCAAATTTTGTGCCTGTGGCTCTATTGCCATGCACTTCAGCATATGCAATGGCAGTTAGCTTGAAGTCGGCTGTGTAAGACTTTCGTTTCGGCATTTTTTAAATTAAACAGAAAGAAATTATTTAAACTCGAATCTACACTTCACAAGAATACAAGATTATTTAAAAATGTCCGTGTTTATGTAGCCTGTAGTTGAGGCACAGCTCCTACGCACACAAGCACTGTGTACCGTGTTTTTCCTGACTTTTATTGAGCAAAGGTCGTCGGCTTACTTTGATGATGGCGCCGCTAAAGTCTCCAGTTGAAGGGTGAAACAAATACCTGTTTGTTATTGCTGCGGCAACTTCAGATAATTGTAGAACATTGAAACAGATTTGTTTTATTTGTTTAGTATATATCAGTGCTTCAAAGGTAATCAGTTCTCTTTGAAGTGTCAGCAAACGTATTTTTTCTTCTTCCATCTGGTATTTGTTTTTAAATTAGTGTCATCTGCTTGACTGTACTCATTTTACGTTCCTCCTTCTGCGGATTCGGATTTTGACTAGTCAGTTGCATAAAGTAATAAGGCCAGATATCATCATTAGCGGATTATGATTTAACAGTGCACTGTTAGTGTGGTTTGCCAGTATGAGACAAGGACTTGTTATTTTAACAATATATTCCAGTACATTGTTTCCTGTCATGGTGCCTTTGATTTTCTCTACTCCAAACGCAAGACTGTATATACGGTTTTTATCAGCCAAAATTGGTGTCGCCACAAATATCACCAGATGGTATATTTTGTCACCAAAACGGAAAACAGAATCGCAGTTTGCTACATCAGCAAAGCCCCGTGATCCTGTAATTGATTTTATTTCCGATTGTAGCTGTATAAATATATCTATGGTTGCGGGTTATACAAAGGTGCGGGTTATGTCAACGATTTTTTACACAAAACCCCAAAACCCGCGGGCTATATGAGGGTGCGGATTATCTGCGTGTGCGGGATATATGCGCGAAAATACGGTAATACTCTACTTCAAGTATCGGCCAGTAAATTCATCTCAGTATAAAACTTCTTTTGGTGGAATGCTAAAGCTGGATGCATGTGATGCTACATCAATAGTCAATGCCATCAGAGAATTCTACAGGAAACATAATCTTGACCTTAATAAAATGGTTATGTTTACTTCTGATGGTGCCTATGTGATGTTAGGCAGATTAAATGGCGTTGCAGCACAGTTGAAGAAGGACGTTCCGCACTTTGTGCAGCAGCATTGCGTTGCACATTGTGAAGATTTGGGAATTTCTGATTCATGGAAGGAACTAAAATTGATGAAAGAAGTTGAAACTTTCATGAGAACTGTTTACACAATTTTTTGTCGATCTTCCAATAAAAGGTCACAGTTTAAAGAATTGGCGGATCCTTCTGAATGTGACTCAGTTGCTTTTAGACCTCTGAATGAAGTGCATTGGTTATCTAGACATTTTGCACTTCAAGCAATCATTCAAAATTATGGTGTTTTATTAAAATACTTTGAAGAAGAGAAGGATAATGACATTGATGATCCTATTTCAAAGTACTGTTTTAAAAAGCTAAATAGTCAGCAATTCCACATAACACTGGAAGTTTTGAATGATGTGTTATCTGAACTAGCTTCTTTAACAATGGCATTTCAAAAACGAGGATTGACACCACTGGAAGCATATCATCTTGCACAAGGTAAACTGAACAAAATGCGAATGCAGTACTTGGGTGTCACAGTGAAATGGAGTGATAATGTTAAAAACCTTCTTGACAAAATCTCTGGAGAAGTTTCAGTGAATACTAACTCCATATTAACTTTCATTAATATGCTGTGTTTGCATCTGGGGGAAAGATTTCCAGAAAATGAAATTGAGGGATGGTTTGCGTTTGACTTGACTGCAGTAGCACAATGCAATTATGAATTTGGAATTGAACACATCAGTTCTCTTTGTTCAAAGTGCAAACAATTTCTTTAGGAGGAACAAGTTGTTATTCAGCAGTACAATGACTTCAAGTTCTTAGTCTCAGAAAAAATCAGAGGCAAACTGATAAACAGCTTTCCAGATATGGTGACTTTGGCATTTCAGAATGATCACTTTGCAGAGTTAGCGAAATTAATGGATATTGGTGGAACATTTTTAGCTTCCAGTGCAGATTGTGAGTGTGTTTTCAGCCTGATGAACAGTTTGAAAACCAAATTAAGGAATCGTCTACAGTTAGAACATTTGGAAATGATGATGCGTGTTAAGAGTCACCTTCAAGATGGAGGATCAATAGATCTTGATAAGATTTATGCAGACAGGTTAAATTTGAAAGATCGCAGAGAAAAACTTTGAGAACAATAACTGGTATGATGACTGATGAGTGGTATCAGTATGCTAATTCTCTCCTTCTAGGCTTCTATACACATTACATGAAAAAGCAGACTATTTCAATGAATAAATTAATTGACATTATACAGTGTTGGTTAATTATTGTAATTATTAAAAATTAACCATTTCGTTTAGTAGGCCTATAAACCGTTATGTAGCGCACAAAAATTTAAATTTCCTTCTAAATTTGCACAGTCAATATCTTTTGCCGCACACAGCCTTCGGAAAATTAGAGAGAACATTGCCAAGGAAGCAAATAAATCCCTGTACTTATTCCTACTATGTTTGATGAAAATTGGACCCATTCTTCCATAGAATATGTCAATAATAGTTTTTATCCACTGAATTACACTGTTCTTGAGGAACATTTCTACAAAATGTGATAAAAAGTAACTGATTAGAAATAAGAAAAGTTAAAAACAGGATTTGCACCTGTATAGAAGTTATATCCTTCTTTAACTGGCCACCACAGGCAGAAAATTGTTAGAGCAAGTTTGAATAGAACTGGCAAGACATTTCGAGAAAAGAGTTGAAAACAACAAAAGAATTCTGAACAGAGGATTGAAACAGGGTCATACCCAAAGCTTACTTGACGACCAACAATCAGGACAAAAAAGAAAAGTTGATGGAAAGTGTCATACCCAAAGCTAGACCATTAACCAGGGCAAGAAACAAATGTTGATGGATAGTGTCATACCCAAAGCTTGACCATTAACCAGGGCAAGAAACAAATGTTGTTGGACATAGTGTCAAATTAAAGCTTACATGACCAGTGTCCAAATTCCTAACATAACTGCTTATGAAATTCAACAGGTCCTTCCTAATCCTATATGTGTACAATATGATGCTGAATGTCCCTGGACGTATCCTGCTTGATTTATGTTCAGAACTTCTGTTATTGAACTTTCTTTTGTTAATTATTTTATCTACTTCTTTGCTATCTGAATGAGGTAAATAATACTGAAAAATGTTTTGTGAATATCATTTTATTACCAGTTATTAGTTGATACTATCAAATATTAATTAAAAAACCAATGTGTTCCCATATCTCTGCCATACCATAATAGTATCAACACTGGGCATTAAAAAAGAATGTCAGACAAATTGTTTTAATAATAACAATGCATGTATAAATAATAAATTATCTTAATTATCATCACCATCTCAAATCTGATGTCATTTGTCAGCTGGAAACTGTTTCCATCAAAAACATTAATTATGGCACTGATTTCAAATTAAAAAGTTGGTACAGTCTTCAAAAAAATATGAATACAGGGTGTTTATTCAGGTAGTCATGTCACCTGTTACCATAATTTAATAAAACATCTAACATTTCACACATACTAGCTGTTACTAAACTGTTCAAGACCACTCCCATGTCCCAAGTGGTTACAGCATCTGCCTCTGATGCAGGTGGTTGCGGGTTTGAACCCTCGCTGAGTTATACCAAAGACTTATCAAAATGGTAATTGCAGCTGCTTCACGAGGTTAGGAGGTTAGTGTTATGACTGGTCGGCATGGTGTCAGGATAATGTGACTGAGTGGAACATCATGCTACATGTCTGTGTTATGATACCCCCAGTGCTAGACATCAGTGTCAATTGCCACGCTGCAGACAATGTAGTTCACATAACTAAAATTATTCAAGCTAGATTAAAAATTTAAAACACACCATACAGTTCAAAACAGAACAGAGTACATATCAAATAGTCATACTAGCTGTCACCACACTGTTCACAATAGTACTGAATACATTTCAAATAGTCATAACAGCTGTCACCACACTGTTCACAATAGTATTGAATACATTTCAAATAGTCATACTAGCTGTCACCACACTGTTCACAATAGTATTGAATACATTTCAAATAGTCATAATAGCTGTCACCATACAGTTCACAATAGTATTGAATACATTTCAAATAGTCATACTAGCTGTCACCACACTGTTCACAATAGTATTGAATACATTTCAAATAGTCATAATAGCTGTCACCATACAGTTCACAATAGTATTGAATACATTTCAAATAGTCATACTAGCTGTCACCATACAGTTCACAATAGTATTGAATACATTTCAAATAGTCATAATATCTGTCAACACACAGTTCACAATCGTATTGAATACATTTCAAATAGTCATAACAGCTGTCACCACACTGTTCACAATAGTATTGAATACATTTCAAATAGTCATACTAGCTGTCACCATACAGTTCACAATAGTATTGAATACATTTCAGATAGTCATAATAGCTGTCACCACACTGTTCACAATAGTTTGAATACATTTCAAATAGTCATTACTAGTTGTCACCATACAGTTCACAATAGTATTGAATACATTTCAAATAGTCATCCTAGCTGTCACCACACTGTTCACAATAGTAATGAATACATTTCAAATAGTCATTACTAGTTGTCACCATACAGTTCACAATAGTATTGAATACATTTCAAATAGTCATACTAGCTGTCACCACACTGTTCACAATAGTAATGAATACATTTCAAATAGTCATAATAGCTGTCACCATACAGTTCACAATCGTATTGAATACATTTCAAATAGTCATAACAGCTGTCACCACACTGTTCACAATAGTATTGAATACATTTCAAATTGTCATAATAGCTGTCACCATACATTTCACAATAGTATTGAATACATTTCAAATAGTCATTACTAGTTGTCACCATACAGTTCACAATAGTATTGAATACATTTCAAATAGTCATCCTAGCTGTCACCACACTGTTCACAATAGTAATGAATACATTTCAAATAGTCATAATAGCTGTCACCATACAGTTCACAATAGTATTGAACACATTTCAAATAGTCATACTAGATGTCACCACACTGTTCACAATAGTATTGAATACATTTCAAATAGTCATAATAGCTGTCACCATACAGTTCACAATAGTATTGAATACATTTCAAATAGTCATAATAGCTGTCACCATACAGTTCATAATAGTATTGAATACATTTCAAATAGTCATAATATCTGTCAACACACAGTTCACAATAGTATTGAATACATTTCAAATAGTCATACTAGCTGTCACCATACAGTTCACAATAGTATTGAATACATTTCAAAAAGTCATTACTAGTTGTCACCATACAGTTCACAATAGTATTGAATACATTTCAAATAGCCATAATAGCTGTCACCATACAGTTCACAATAGTATTGAATACATTTCAGATAGTCATAATAGCTGTCACCACACAGTTCACAATAGTATTGAATACATTTCAAATAGTCATAATAGCTGTCACCACACTGTTCACAATAGTATTGAATACATTTCAAATAGTCATAATAGCTGTCACCACACTGTTCACAATAGTATTGAATACATTTCAAATAGTCATAACAGCTGTCACCACACTGTTCACAATAGTATTGAATACATTTCAAATTGTCATACTAGCTGTCACCATACATTTCACAATAGTATTGAATACATTTCAAATAGTCATACTAGCTGTCACCATACAGTTCACAATAGTATTGAATACATTTCAGATAGTAATAATAGCTGTCACCACACTGTTCACAATAGTATTGAATGCATTTCAAATAGTCATACTAGCTGTCACCACACTGTTCACAATAGTAATGAATACATTTCAAATAGTCATAATAGCTGTCACCATACAGTTCACAATAGTATTGAATACATTTCAGATAGTAATAATAGCTGTCACCATACAGTTCAAAATTGTATTGAACTTCATCAGATAGTCATAATAGCTGTCACCACACTGTTCACAATAGTATTGAATACATTTAAAATAGTCATACTACCTGTCACCATAAAGTTTACAATAGTATTGAATACATTTCAGATAGTAATAATAGCTGTCACCACACTGTTCACAATTGAATTGAATTTCATCAGATAGTCATAATAGCTGTCACCACACTGTTCACAATAGTATTGAATACATTTCAAAAGTCATAACAGATGATAACATACAATTTAATAGCCACAACAGCTATTACCATACTGCTTAATAACGAATTTATTACACATTTCAGATAGTCATATCAGCTATTATCATAGTTTAATAAAGAACTGATTACACATTTCAGATAGAATTGATTACACATTTCAGATAGAACTGATTACACATATCAGATAGTCATATCAGCTATTACCATACATTTTAATAACGAATTGATTACACATTCCAGATAGTCATATCAGCTATTACCATACAGTTTAATAACGAATTGATTACACATTTCAGATAGTCATATCAGCTATTACCATAGTTTAATAAAGAATTGATTACACACTTCAGATAGTCGTATCAGCTATTACCATAGTTTAATAAAGAATTGATTACACATTTCAGATAGTCATATCAGCTATTACCATAGTTTAATAAAGAATTGATTACACATTTCAGATAGTCATATCAGCTATTACCATACAGTTTAATAACGAATTGATTACACATTTCAGATAGTCATATCAGCTATTACCATACAGTTTAATAACGAATTGATTACACATTCCAGATAGTCATATCAGCTATTACCATACAGTTTAATAACGAATTGATTACACATTTCAGATAGTCATATCAGCTCTTACCATACAGTTCAACAAAGAATCTGACATGTTGTAACTGAAGAGTTTGTGTCACCTCTTCTTCTTGTCACCTGTATGAAGAACTTTCTTATCATCCTGCCAAAAAACAGAAAAGTCAAGTAAGTTGTTTAGTTCAAGTACAATATATATCTCGCTTATAAGAGAAGTATAACTGCAAAAACAGCACAAACCCAGATTTGCTGTCACAAAATAAGCTACATGATCTGGATCTTTGTGGTTTGTTAAGAATAATCAGTAGAATATACAATACAGAACCTGATTACCTGGGCACATTATGTGACAACATATCAGAGTCTATGTTGTTTCCAGCTGAAATCAATTATATGTGGTAGTTCACCTATCTAACAGCAATCAGTATGGACACAGATCTGATGTTCCATAATGCAAAGGCAAACCAGACTTTACGACATTTGCTGGAAATCAGGAATATTGAAATATGACTGCATAGACCTTGGTATGGTATGGTACTCTCATACCATTCCATTTGTTTGAACCCACTTACCAACATTACTGAAACAGAAGGCATTAAGGATATAAAAAAAATTCTAAGCTGATTGTTGTCAGAGGGTTCCCATTTAATGTCAGCTTGTTGATGTTTTAAATCAAACAGGAATTTCTTTATCAGAATAGTCACCATATTTGAATGAACTAGTCTATGTTTACAAGCAGCACTTGTGATACAGAATGCAGTCTATGTTTACAAGCACCTGTGTGATACAGAATGCAGTCTATGTATACAAGCAGCTGTGTGATACAGAATGCAGTCTTTGACAATCTCAATCATTTAAGTAAATTTTGGATTTATATCTCTTTGAAAACATCACTGTCCAAAGATTTTTTTCTCTTTCTGATTTATTCGATTGGTTTTAGAAACATGACTAGACATTGAAAATATTGGATTCAGACATCACTGCTTTTACTGAAATGGACTATTTTTGAAACCAGAAAAGTAGCAACCTGTCTGCTTGTTGACATTGGTAGCTTCTGTTTACTTTGAAACTCCAGTAAGTCAATAGTTTTACAGCCCCTTGACAAAAATCAGATTTGAAATTAAAATTCACAGAATGAAACTACTCAGTTTTGTGCATTTTTTAAAATCCTTAATCATTTTGGTTTTTAAAATCAGAAGAGAGGTACGAAGAAATGGAAGGGTGTGAGTAAAGGGCATTATGATATAGCAGACCTTGGAATATGACTCATTGCTTAGACCATGGTCTACTAGTACATTTTAATGTTACGGTAACAAATCTTGGTCTAAGAATGTTCACAGTAGAGTATGCATTAAAACAGGCACCAAATAGAATTAAATTTATATTATCAAATGGTATACAGTGTAATCCCACTATAACACGCTCTGTTATAAAATCAATTTGGATATAATGCCAGGGTATGGCTCATAAAAGTTCATATATACATGTATTTTCTCGCACACTAAATAAATTTCTTTCATAAAAGTATGAAAAAACATAAAATGTGAAGGAAGAGATTGCATTTGAATAATACAAGATGATCGTAGTGTGGATCCTGAAATTGTATATGCATTTTTCTTGTACATAAAAATGTATTTTTTTATTCTTAAAGTATGGATTATAACATGTAAAAAGTGTATTCTGGGATCGCATATGTTTTGGGCAATATCGCAAACTTTTTATCCTTATTGGCGGCAAAATATAGCATTTGGCGATTTTTTTTATTGCCAACATTGTTGGCTGTTTAAACTTGTATATACAACCATTGGTCTGGTTTGTTTGAGTAGGATTTGTAACATCTTTAAAAAATTTTCAGTCATATCGCTATGATGTCTGCAATGAGGCAGTTTATAGTAATGTCTAACACTGAGGCATCATGCCGCAGACATGTAGAGTGATGTCCAACCCAGCCACATTATCCTGACACCAGGCTGACCAGTCTTAACACTATGCTAAGTGCCAAGAGAGGCAGCTGTTAATACCATTTTTGTATTTCCTTGGTATGACTCGGCCGAGGATTGAACCCATGACCTCCTGCTTCCGAGGCAGACGCTCTAACCACTAGG
The DNA here is from genome assembly GCA_029339505.1 of Unio delphinus. Classification (NCBI taxonomy): domain Eukaryota; kingdom Metazoa; phylum Mollusca; class Bivalvia; order Unionida; family Unionidae; genus Unio; species Unio delphinus. The sequence continues at coordinate 4,927,551 of JAQISU010000263.1, read as the reverse complement.
CCACTGGAGCGGTTGCCCACTGGTCTTGAGTGGAGAAATTCAGAGGCCTCATGAAAGGAAGCCACAAAGTGGTTATAAAATGCACTAACATTTATATATTGCTACATAAACAAATTCTTTGTCCATATTGACAAAGTATCTAAACAGTGCATTGTTATATCATAATCCACTTATACTGACATTTAGAATGAGTTATTTATGTTGTGAGATATCGGCTTTTTTGTTTTTTGTTGTTGACATATCTGGAAACAGATCAACAGGATGAGGCATAATCTCATAATCTATCTTTTGTCCGATTTTCTGCCTCTCACTAGTAATTAACATATTTACACAGACTGCAAGTTTTATCTGGATGGTAAGTAAAATTCCTCTTTTTTCACACATAATTAAATCCTGTAGGATACTCACATTTTCTGTAATAATCCCTTTCATCAGATAAGAACACCTAAGTCTCTATCATCTATTTACACTTTGTTAAATTTCTGACGCAAGTGTGGAAGGCAGCATCACACTGCTACCACAAATAGAAAAACAAATTTAACAGAACAAACAAAACTTCACACACTCACATCTTACTTATTGGTTGATTCAACAGGCAGGGAGGAATAGTAACTAGAATAGACCAAACAATGCCAATTCCTTTTTAAAAATGTACCCAGATAAAATAGTTTGCTGAAATTTCAAAGGAAACAGATTACCTTTGAAGCACTGTGTGCTATGAAAATGTACTCAGCAAATGGAAAAAACTCAGTCTCAATCATGCAATACAATTATGTGATGTTGGCGCCACAACAAGAAATGGGCATTTGTTTGGTTCTTTAAAGTTGTCCTATAGTGGTGACTTCAATAACGCATGCACTCTTCATCAAAGAAAGCTGACTACAATCTTCAATAAAAACAAAGAACTTTTCTTCAAAGCAAGTCAGTTTTTTTCTTTAAGACTTAAATAAAAGTAATGGAACCTGATGGATTTTTGCATATTCCAATGTGACTGGAATATGTTGACTGTGCCTTGAAAAAATTTTTTGCAGAGAAAACGTTTATGCATATGAATGCTTCCAACAGTGACTTAAAACGCAAATTAACTTTTACAGACTTGGGATGTACCGAAAAGTAAATGTGCTTCATCATTAGTTACATGATTGTGTATTTTTTCCACTGAATTCAAACAAATATGACCTGTGACAAAATTACTGAATATTTTAAATCTCTGTGTGTGTGTGTGTGTGTGTGTGTGTGTGTGTGTGTGCATATTTTCAATTGAATCACTTGTATTGTGGATTCAATGTATTTTATGAGATTTGCCATTGAGTACAAGGTGTACATACTCTATACATGCCATACCATAGACATGTATATATAAACAGCATTCAAGTATATGTACACAGTCGTGGTTCTCTAAATAAAGTAAACTAGTATATACTCCTTCTGTTTTCATTACAGGTGTATTTCTCATTTAATATATATCGATTTAAGATGGTAACTGCCGAAAAAGCTCATTTTACTGCCCGAATTTATTACCTATCCTTCTCATTGCAAATTTTTGGGAGGTACATGCATCATTTTCTTTAGCTAACTAACCTGGTTGCTTATAACATGGTTCAGTCTATAGCACTGTCAGGTTCTATGTCTCCCAACTGCTGTGTTATAGCAGGGTCACACTGTACAAATATTTTGATAATAATTGATCAAATATTTTCTAGTATTAGTTCAAAACCAACACTGGCAATGCCTATCAATGTGAAACTGGAATGTCAACTTTATAAAGTCCTAATTCTAAAATTAAAAATAGGAACAGTTTCAATTTTATCAAATGATTTATCTAAGACATTACTTTTTGAAGGGGCATTTTTGTTTGAAATATGCTTCCTGGCAGTCACTGAATTGTGTTTCCTGTAGTCAGTTATCCCAACATGTAACACAATTATGTCTATCAAGAAAAAAATAGTTCAAATGCACAATATTTGCCCAATTTGTATGCCTTTTGTGTTCTAGTTCAAATTTCTGAAACATGTTTTTCAAAAGGATGTAAGCTTTACTTGCTGCCTTTTATTTATCTAAAATTATATCACCTAAATTAGGTGCTAGACTAATTGGTCAGTCTTCCGTTCCATTTTTTATACAAGCACTTGGACCTGCTTTCACAAAATACTTGAGCTGACAAATTCAAATATTGGTGGACAACATTTTCAGGGTAGGTAACTCTAAACAGTAATGGCCTCTATACAATCATAGTATTACTTTTCCCTTCAGTTTATGCTTGTTCTCCCCAAAAATAATTTTATTTAGCCTGATTATGAAGATCTATAAAAAGTCTATTGTTGAACACTGAAGATTTTATATTTCATTCTATGAATATGGGTGTATGTGGGTTGTAGAGATGCTCCAGGATTTTATCATTAGGGGAGAATTCCTCCCTTGTCACAAAAGTAAAGAGGTGGGGGGTAGAACAAAAATGAGGGGAGGAGGAAATGGCCATATTTGAATATTAATTCTTCAAAATCACCTCTCTTCATGTTGCACTCTGCAAGACCTCTGCTGAAATCAAAATCTTTAAAAGATCTTGCCTCTAGTTGCATAAGCAATAATCTGTTTTACTGTTTATGAACTTCATCTATTCCTTATCAGTGTATAAATATTGTTTTGTATTGAGAACTTCTGTTCACATTCCAAGGTCTGAAGGGTCATATACAACCAGCAGGAATGAGTTTGAAAACTTTTATTTACTATTGTTATGTACAATTTTCCACAGCTCACAGTTATGGTCTTTTGGAAATTTCCACTCGAAAACAAGATTTTTCTCTAACATATTTTGCCAAAGTTTAATTTTCTTGAAATAGCACTCTACTGACTGCTCTGTCTAATAAACTTATTCATAATGCTGTATCAGGATTTTAAGTCCATTAATGACATAGTCTTACTTGTTCAAAACAGAGATGATTTGATCAAATAAATATCTTTATATACAAATTTAATATATATTGGGCTAAACTGTGATGAAAAAAGAAATGAAAAGCGCATACTGTTTTTAAATTGCCTGTATTTTAATCTGGCTTGTTTGTCTGTCTTTCTAAAATTAATTTCAAAATACTGCTGAAATGAGGGTTGACAAGCATGCTGTCTCTATTTGTCAATCCAGCAAGTACATCGGACTTGTACCCAATACCATTTTTAGGTTCCAAATCACCGGTACCTCCATTAAGTTTCCAAGCTCCAAAAATCTAATATACTTCCAAATTTATATACTTCCTAACATTAATAAAGATGCTGGTGCTTCTAGACAGCCCTTCAACTGTTCCAGTGGCTTAGTTACAGCATTCACCGCAGACGCGGGAGGTCATGGGTTCGATCCCTGGCTGAGTCATAACAAAGACTTACAAAAATGGTATTAACAGCTGCCTCACTTGGAGCTCAGCATTAAGAGGTCAGTGTTAGGACTGGTAGACCTGGTGTTAGGATAATGTGACTGGGTGGGACATCATGCTACATGTCTGCGGCATGATGCCCAAGTGCTAAACATCACTATAAACTGCCTCACTGGAGACATTGTAGCAATATGACTGAAAAATTGTTAAAGCTATGTTAAAAATCCTAACCAAACAAACAAACAAACTAGAAAGCCTTTCGTTTAAATTTACATTTATAAAACTTTGTTAATGCAATGTTCACACTGCAACAGAATGCTTGTTACGAGGAATAATCTGTCAATCAAATTTAGTTTAATAACTTTCATTATCAGCTGAAAATACAGATGTGTCAAAAGTTATGATGAAAGACACATCGTGATAAGTGCTACAATATTTCTACCGGCTTATGTCACAACCAGCACTTTAAGAGTGATCAGCCAAATAAAACTGTACACTGCACTGAGTAAATTTTCATACACATGACTTGAAACTAATCTTCAGGAGTTCTCACCACTTTCCATGTGCAAATTCTGGGGTTGGTTTTGTATTTATAATACCCTTTTTAACAATAAGATTTTCTGGACTAACTAACTACTGAAAACATAATCTTCATTAAAAAAATTCTTTAATCAATTACTAGGAATGCTGAAGCAAACATTATTTGACAGAAAAACAGAAATATGTGAGAAAATTATTATTATTTTGTATTTGTTAATGTTAAATCGAGTGCCCCTGCTGCAAGTAGGAATTAAAACTAATTTAAGGTTAAGATTTTTTTGCCAGAAATTTATTTTTTATATGAAAAGAAATGCTGTGTTTTTTTGCAATTTGATGACAATTTCTATATTGGTGAACATAAAAGTTTGTGAAAATTGTTTTGAAACCCTGTGAAAAAAGGTTTTACCTTCTCTTTAAGATAGCCACACTGCTCTAAAATGCTTCTCGTGCAATTGTTGATGTGCTTGAATCTGTCTGACCCCAACAAAATGCCTCCAAACCATCTGGACACCACTACCATCACATTTCGGGCATCTAGTATCTGTTATTCAAAAACTGAGCTTTTAGGCTACTGCATTTGTATGGGGAAAATTTTTCATAGCTCTACTGTACGAATTGAGGAGTTCATACTTGCCCATACATGTTGTAAGCATTTTAATATATTCTCAATTTGCTTCTATATGTCTGAATAATAAAAAGAACACACTACAAGGAAAAAGGCAATGTAATTTATGATGGATTCCAAAACTAAATACACAACTGTAGTTTAATAAATACACTGATGCATTATTCATGTGAACAAAGCACCACATAGTGACCTTTGAACTTAAAAGTGTATTGCACACCATAGTTACTTGATTCAGTGGGAAACTAATGATAACTGCAGGGCTTGAATTTAACACAAAATTTTTTGTAGCCAGAAGGACTAGTGTACTGAGAAATTTACTAGCCCTGCCAAACATTTACTAGTCCTGTCCTCAAAACAATGTCACATACTTGTATTTAGATTAAAAACAATTTTGTTTCATAAATAGCATTATCATATAAAATGCAGAGGTACAGAAGTATAAATCCTAATTTAAATCATCAATCAGTCAATTAACATTTCTAATTTCTCAAGATAATCTGGATCATATTTCAGAAAGGGATCCAGGTGTCCTTTCTCATCCTCCACCTGTCCATGTCTTCTGAAAAGTCCAATTACGCTTTTCCCTAACATAAGAATTATTCCTCTCTTTTATGTCATTTTCATTCAACTTTTGCTTTTTTCCAGAGGCTGAACACCTTCCATAAAACGCCACATTTTGCCTGTCTTACAAGGCGGGAATTGTGCCTCATTTTGAAATACGAGAAGTTAGGAACCTCTGTATCATATCTCTTTTTATATAGTATGATAGAGAGGGTCCTATATCAGAATGGGTCATGGGGGTAATCTAAGGCATTTTCGTCACTGTATGATTATGTTTCTTTAGATTATTGTTTTGTTTTTTTTCTTCTTCAAATCAATGCTCACGTTGAGCACCTGTGTTACAATATAGCTGACGTGAATTATTGAAAGTATGAAAAGGAATGGCACAGCGTCCTTTATATAAGAAAGTCGGAGCAGTAAACACGTTTCAAAACACGTGCCTTTGGCCCCCCCCCCTTCCATTTAATTGGCCTCTCCCTAATAAAGTCTTGACTTTTTCAGCGGATGTTCTGCAGGATCAAAGCAGTGAATATTGTAAACACTGTTATAAAATATTAACATCAGAAGATAATGTTCGTTTCACTTGGAAAATGTGTGTTCCCATCAAACGAAGCCATTTGACTCTGCGTTGTATTTAACAGCTCCAATTACGGTCTCATCATTAATAGTATAAGTTTAGTAAGTGTTCCTAATTAATCAGACCTCAATGTATTGTTGAAATTAATAATAGGCAGGAAAAATTTAAAATCTTACATGCCCATGCTGAGAGATCTTTTAATTCCCAACAAATGTACGGCATTCTCCTTGGATATATCCACGTGTATTCAATTATTGGTTCAGTCTTGTATGGGAAAAATATAAAAACAATTTTTATTGTCATATAAAAAGTAGTTGTATGGAAATAATGTGTCAGTATGTGATCATAATAAATTGATCTAATTCTTATAATTATTTCAATGCAAACGCAAAGCATGCAGTTTTCCCATTTGTGACTGTTGGCGCGTTTGGCTAGCAAGCCAAAAAAAAAAAGAACAACAAAAAAAAAAAGAAACAAGCAAGCATGCAAACTAATTTCTTTGAATAGTCGATGCCATGTTCTTTTGTGTTGTAGTTTTGTAGTTTGTTACTGTGATCGCGTGAATAAAGTGTGATAACAGGTTATTTTTCATTAATTCGCTGTCAGATTAATTATGAAACTTCCGTTGTTAATGACGGGACCATGATTGGCGCTGTTAAGCTAAATGCACAAAATCAGATGGCTTGTTGCAATAGAAACACATTTCTGAAGCAGAAATTGACTTCATCTTCTCATGCTAATATTTTACGACTGTTTACAATGGTCACTGCATTGATTCTACAGATTATATGCTGAAGTCACGTTTTTTATTGAGTAAACAAATGCTGATTGTTGATAAATAAAACTTACTAGCTCATCGGACTAATAACATTATGATAGTTACTAGTCCAACAAGAAATCTACTAGCCTCGGGCTAGCGGACTACCGCTAATTTCGAGCCCTGTAACTGTCCAAATCATCCCATTGATTGGCTGGATGTTTTCACTGGTCTCACCCTCAATCAAGTGCCTCTAGCTCACACTCCATCATTTGTATAATAAAAAAATCTCATTTTGTTCTACTTCAAATTAAAATTTGCAAGTAATTTTGTAAATGAATGTTTTTTGAAACAACATTCCAGTCAATCTGTAATGGAGGATTTTGTTTTCTGTCAATCCAACCAGCTGTAATGGACTGGATTTATTAGCTGGGTCAATTCGTAAGATGACCGTGTAGCTGGAAGGACAGGCCTTGATGCAGCAGTACATGTGTTTTTGTTCTGTCATTGATAATTTGCAAATATAATTCGGAAAAAACTTATGAAATTCTATAACTCAAGACTCACAAGGAGATGCCGGACTATATATTGTTTGTTAGGGAATATCAAATTAATTTCTATTTTTTTAGTGCTGTAAATTTTTCTTTGGAATATGATTTCTGTTGGAAAAATAATCTAAATTACAGAACAATTTTGTGCTGTGAATGAATATTTGGAACCCATGTAATTCTGATTAGCAGAAATGACTGAGAAAGTTAATTTGGAGGAAATTCAAGATGTAGAAAAGTAAGTACATTTATTGCCATTGTTATTACGATTAATAAATATAAATGAAATGTTCTTACACCCTACCATTTGCATGTTCTATATCAGAGGGATCCCAGCTTTATGACCTGTATGACTTGTATTATAAAAGCTCTGAGATTACTACATGACCGTACATTGTATTTTTACAATTAAAAAAAACAGTTCCTATGTGTTGTGCAGTAGGATTCAGTACAGTATTGATAAGCACTGCATGAGTGTGACCATGTTAACTTAATGGAGGAAAAAAATGATTATATCAAATCTATGAAGTCATGAAACTTGAAAATCAATTGTACCCTATACATATGGCCATATTGATGTGAAGGCTGTTCGTGCATTGTGTGTAACAACACACTGTACAAATGGCCATATTTTAACATTTTTTAATAAATATTATTGAAGCAAGCAAAGAGGCTAAAAATTCTTTAAGCCTGAGGTTTGGGACTAAAAATGTAGAACTTGGTTACCAGCTATTATCACTACTAATAAATTTATCAGAAGTTTACCAACTGATTATTACATTATGCATGCTCCTAGAAGTTCTAAAGAATGCAATTTTAATTTACTTGACAAAATTTCAGTCAAGATTTACCTTTAGTTCAGTTCAAATTTTTTTGCAAAGTGATTTATTACTACTCCAAGAGTTTCATCTGTCAATAAAGCATGCAATTTTTAATTTACTTGACAAAATCTTCGAAAATAGATAAATGACGCACATCTGATCAAATGCTTCAAACAGCACAACATAAAAAGAACTCAGATTGAGCTTCATTTTGCAAAAAGGTAAACAGCGATCCATGACAGACAAAATAGGTCGATATTTGATAGGAAATTCATGGATGAGTAATCCTGAATATCTTAAGGATTTTTAACAGGACTACAGGTTAAGAAGATAAAAGCACAAAGCACTTTCAAAAAGGCATTATTATAGAGACAAGTCCAGACCCATTCATTCTGAGGATGGGCCCAAATAAAAATATTGATTAAAAGAATGTCCAGGACCCAGACATCAGGATAACATCTTCAGCCTTGCACACAAGAAGGACACATGAATACATTCACCAATATGTCATTAGTGGAATCTAGATATCACATAGGTTTGCATGTTTACAATAATAAAACACCTTGGACATAAGAACCAAAAGTCTACAATAAATTTTCTATGAATTTGGATGTACACCGCTCCCTCGATAACTTGTGCCCTGATAACTTGCAAACCCGCTTATAACGCGGTGTCTGGCATGGATCCCGATTTTTCTCCAAAGAAAAAATATATTGTAAAAAAATTTCAAAATATGCAAAATGTGAAAAAATTACGATAAGAATTAGTAATGTAAACCTTTATTCATTTATCGTTTTATCATCAAAAATAATGATTAATGCCCATAAAGATCGATTCCATATTGTGAAATTTTCAAATTCTAAATAAGATATCACATATTATGTTAGGGTTTATTTGTTGATAAAAAGTCACCAATACACGGTAAATAAACAGCCTGGTGAAATAGCGTTCAATGAAAATGTCCGGTAAATGCTAACAGGTGGCAACAGATAATGAAATAAACAGCAATTAAATATCTTGCTGTGTGAAAACCACATAATAGTCCTTTATTTCCGTTTTAATGTAAACATTACGCACTGCAACATATTCTTTTCTAAGAAAACATGAAAAAGAGTCAATCAACCATCATATTGAAACCCATGAGTACTTTCGTGAGTACCTGCCTGCTTTGTTTTGATCAACAACTTGGCAAAGTTTTTGCTGCACTAAAATAATCCATTCAAAGAGACCTGTGTTGTTTTATCACTTATGTCTTATGCATTGAATCAAGCAAGGGATGATTTTGCTCGGCAGCAGCGAAATCTGGGAGTAACAAAAAAATTAACTGAATTTTTTCAAAAAGTCATTTGTCAAGAGTATCACATAGGAGTTTTTATTGTCATGTTCTAATTTAATTGTTTATTGTCGTGTTCTAATTTAATTTTTTATTGTCGTTCTCTAATTTACATTGTGTTAAATTTGTAGACCCACTAAATTCATGTTTGTAATGATTATCCCTTGTTTTTTGATTTTCATTTTACATCTACCGCAATCAAATATATCCATCAATCAATTGATCGACATTGTTTCTTGAAAAGAGTCGATCTTTTGTATTAAACAAATACGTCTAATTTTGATCATACAATAAAACTAGAATGTATCCAATTCAGCACAAAACTTAGTGACGTAATACACAATGTGTGTAGTGCTACACATGTTAAGCAAACGGAAACCACGTGGAATAATGTTTTTGATTAACTCCTCAATATAAGGTAATTTATCCTGAAATTAATGTTACTCTATGAGTAAAAAAAAAAAACTACACAGTTATGAAGAGATATTTATTCACAGTTAATCACAGCATGATTATAAAGTGAGTTTTCAACACTATAAAATCTGCCACCCACCCACCCTTTAGCCTTTGTATCGATCCTTTTATTATAATAGGTCCTTTGATAACTCGCACCTCACCTCACTTGTAGTGCGGTCGATGTTTTTGGACCCTGATGTGCGCGAGTTACCGAGGGAGTGGTGTATATGACAGGATCATTAGCCATACAAAGTGTGATATTTAAGTTTTCTGCACCATCTACTGTGAGTTTACTGAATATAAATACTTCTTACCAATCTTTTGTTTAATTAAAATTGCGAAAAACAAATGAACAAATTACAAGACATTATACAATCAAACCCATTGACATTTAACCCTTAAAGAGTAAGTCAGACCCATTGAAACTGAACCTTTAAAGAGTAAGTCAGACCCATTGAAACAACCTTTAAAGAGTACCGTATTTTTGCGCATATATCCCGCACACGCAGATAATCCGCACCCTCATATAGCCCGCGGGTTTTGGGGTTTTGTGTAAAAAATCGTTGGCATAACCCGCACCTTTGTATAACCCGCAACCATAGATATATTTATACAGCTACAATCGGAAATGAAATCAATTACAGGATCACGGGGCTTCGCTGATGTAGCAAACTGCGATTCTGTTTTCCGTTTTGGTGACAAAATATACCATCTGGTGATATTTGTGGTGACACCAATTTTGGCTGATAAAAACCGTATATACAGTCTTGCGTTTGGAGTAGAGAAAATCAAAGGCACCATGACAGGAAACAATGTACTGGAATATATTGTTAAAATAACAAGTCCTTGTCTCATACTGGCAAACCACACTAACAGTGCACTGTTATATCATAATCCGCTAATGATGATATCTGGCCTTATTACTTTATGCAACTGACTAGTCAAAATCCGAATCCGCAGAAGGCGGAAACGTAAAATGAGTACAGTCAAGCAGATGACACTAATTTAAAAACAAATACCAGATGGAAGAAGAAAAAATACGTTTGCTGACACTTCAAAGAGAACTGATTACCTTTGAAGCACTGATATATACTAAACAAATAAAACAAATCTGTTTCAATGTTCTACAATTATCTGAAGTTGCCGCAGCAATAACAAACAGGTATTTATTTCACCCTTCAACTGGAGCCTTTAGCGGCGCCATCATCAAAGTAAGCCGACGACCTTTGCTCAATAAAAGTCAGGAAAAACACGGTACACAGTGCTTGTGTGCGTAGGAACTGTGCCTCAACTACAGGCTACATAAACACGGACATTTTTAAATAATCTTGTATTCTTGTGAAGTGTAGATTCGAGTTTAAATAATTTCTTTCTGTTTAATTTAAAAAATGCCGAAACGAAAGTCTTACACAGCCGACTTCAAGCTAACTGCCATTGCGTATGCTGAAGTGCATGGCAATAGAGCCACAGGCACAAAATTTGATATTGATGAGAGTGTAATCCGAGGTTGGAGAAAAGAAAAAGGAACGTTGGAGAAGATGAATCCACGAAAACGTGCTCGTCGCGGACCTAAAGCAAAGTGGCCTCACCTCGAAGCTGACCTGAAGCAGTGGATCGTGGCCCAGCGGTAAAATTAGGTACCGTAGTTATTTCGATTGAAAACAGAAAATATTGATTATGAAAATGTGACGGATACGAAATTTTAAGTTTTTATCCCGAAATGTTGATTTGGTCCCGATACCATAAGTTGTTGTAAAGTCACCGTAGTAGCCATAATATCCAACCCTAGCAAAACAAAACTAGAACAATATATGTTATGTAGTTACGTTTTTCAAACAATATGTTGAAATATCATTATGTGTAAAAAAAATTGTGATATAGCCCGCACCCTTATATAACCCGCACCCCCCCTGTGGGGTTTGTAAAATCTGGTATAACCCGCGGGATATATGCGCGAAAATACGGTAAGTCAGACCCATTGAAATTGAACCTTTAAAGAGTAAGTCAAACCCAAGGACATTGGCCTTTAAAGAGTAAGTCAAACCCATTGACATTTAACCCTTAAAGAGTAAGTCTATTTAACCCTTAAAGAGTAAGTCAGACCCATTTATTTCATAGATAATTAAAGCTGGAAAAATTCCTAAAATTATCTCATTATTCAAACTTCAACTGGTTTGGTTTGAATTGGTACTTTACAGCACAGATACAAAAATAGGTTATTTGGTACCGAGGCAAATGAAGCTAAGTGACCTACCCAAGGACACACCACAGTAGCTAATCCAGGCTAATACAGTGGTAGGATTCAAACCCGATCCCTTCTGGACTAGAGTCTGGCATGCTAACCATTGAGTCACCCCTCAGTTTCCACTCTTCAACCAGTAGATTATACCACTGAATAACCTACCAAATCTTAACTAAAAATTTCATACTAGGAGGCAAAACATTATAAATTTGAACTACAAAACTAGTGTCTAACAATGAAGGTTGGATGGATTGTATACCTGTAAAAGGTGCAACATTCTGGAGCCAGCATGGGTTTCTCCATCGTCATCACACCCATGGATAAGAATGGGAGATTTGGAATCTGGACCTGCCTGGTATATCCTGTAGGCCACAATGTTATGTGTGGCATTTGCAATCTTCTTATTCTCATATAATTTTTCAATTACCATATCCACCTGTAAAAATTATATTGATTATACAATAACACTTAAAAAATAAGTCAAATTTGGCAAATAAGTTCACATGCTTTAGGAAATTCACAGCTGGACAGAATCCATTACTCATTTTAAGATTCTGGTGTATACAAGTGACATGTGCTACTGTGTTTCAATGATAACTAGTTAATAGCAATGACAGCAGTATGCTTGGCAAAGAAGGACTTTGTTAGGAAAGGCATGATGACAAAGAATCCTGGAAATCAAACTCTTGCCAATATATGGGTGCAAGATAGCAATCATTGAAATGCAACATTCCTTGATCAAGTTATGCTGATAAAAAAGTTACCAAAAAATCATGTGAACACTTCAAATTATAGCTTTCTAGGTCACATCAATATAATGCTGATTTTTATTTGAAAAACAATGAAGCTTAGTAAAGTTAGGTTGTGGAAACAAAAGTTAGGAGGATGGAGCACTCAGGGGCTGTATGGAGCACTCAGGGGCCGTATGGAGCACTCAGGGGCCATATGGAGCACCCAGGGGCCGTATGGAGCACTCAGGGGCCATAATGTCTGTAAATGATGCTGTGAAATGCTGAAACTCAAATAAATTCAAGGTCTCATCAAAATAATCTGCATACCAGATTTGGTTGCTATGCAACTAAGCTTAATATAGTTATGCCAGGAGAGAAGGCAATCAGGGACTTCAACTCCTGTAAATGACATTATGTAATGCTGAAATCAAAATCAGTCAAAGTCAGATCAATCTAAAGCCACACAAATCTAATTTAAATTGAATTACGCAAATTTTGGTCAACTTGTCATCATGGGGACATAACTCTTCTATATGAGACGAAACTAATTAAAGGTATATGGAAATCTATGGACAATGTTCAAACCAAATTGCCAAAGAATGAATGCTTCTTGAACAGCACAGATACAAACACCTCATCAACAAAATTCACATTTACACGCAATTGGCAATTCACTTACACTGCTACATCACTTTCAATAAATACAAAGCACTAAGTCATGAAATTAATTGTCAAAGGTCTTAACTATATTCAAAGTTGAGCTGAAAAGACCAAACCTGTAAAAGGAACAAACACAGGTATGATAAAATGCATACACCAAATTTCATTAGTATTTATTGAACAGTTGCTGAGCTATGCTATTTATAAGTTACTGATGTAGTATAAATGTAATTTTCATGAAAAAAAAGATCATTAACGTATGTAATAGGCAATTCAATTACTAAATGACAAATATATGTGATAGGCAATTTAATTACCAAATGACAAACATATCTAAAATTGATAGACAATTCAATTACCAAAGACAAACATATGTGATAGGCAATTCAATTACCAAATGACAAACATATGTAATAGGCAATTCAATTACCAAATGACAAATATATGTGTAAGTAAGGGTTGCTGAACTCTGCTGGTTACAAGAAGTGTGAATGGATGGAAACCCCCAGATGGTTGGATTGAGAAGACTACAACAGACATTTGATGAAGAACCCTAAAATAGCCATCATAAGAATGGTTAATTCCTTGACCAATTGTAAAAGTAATACAATCTGTATGGTAATTTAAGAAGGTATCATATTCCTTATGTCCTCCCCCAAAATAATCAACTGATCAACTTAAATTTATAGCAATCTCAGATAAGACCTATTCATCATGGAAGAAAGTAGAAATTTGTCATGTATGATTTTAGCTTAGATCTTGACCTTCGACTTCTGGGCACAAGAATCAATAGTAGGTGCCTCCAACAATGTGAAAACTACCTATAAAGTCTCATGTAAACTGGATACAGGAAATTTAACTTACAGAGTGGAAATCAAAGAATTACAATCCTAGTTGCAAGAACCAACACCATCCACCTCTTAGACTCAGAATCAAAAGTGAGTAACTTCTACCCATTTATAGTTTCCCAATGAAGTCTGTTTAAAATTGGGCCAAGTAAACTATCCTTGTGATGGAGCAATAAAAAGCAAATTTTGTAGTAAATTATGTTTCTCCGAGAATACTTACCCAATCACATTACTTTAGGGATATTAGCCTGCTACCTCGCGAATCCAGCCCTACCAAAAGACGAAAATTCGTCTTTCCTGTCTATGTCATATAGACAAAGGGCAATAACTCTTGCCCATTACCTCCCCTTGCCGCCCGTTAGGTGTCGCTTCTTTAGTTTTTAAGCTGAGCGATATATAAAACACGAGGATGCTCGCATGGCGGGGTGGTTGGGAGGGTTTCTTAGTAATGTGATTGGGTAAGTATTCTCGGAGAAACATAATTTACTACAAAATTTGCTTTCTCCTTTGAATACGTTCCCCAATCACATTACTTTAGGAGAATAAGTAATAGGAGGAGGGAATGCGGAGCATCCGACCTCCACACGGGTATCCTCTAGGGAATGATGGTTGGATTCCCCATGTGAATGATAACCCGGTCTCCTAATTTTCAATCAGCAACACAGCCCAGGGTCACGTGATATGTGACCCTTTTATACGGTTAAGAAGATAGATATTGAAATCTTCTTACCTACGAAAATTTATCTGGCGAATCCAGCGAAGCTAATAGGCTGTGCTGATTGTTGTACATGAGTCTGGTGGGCGTCTGGGCTGCCCAACACCGGACCTACTAGAATCAATGTTTGCCTCTGCGAGTACAAACTTGAAGATAAAACTGTAGAAGGTTGACTCTGCATGTCAGCCAACAGCTTCTATAAGGTGACTGATTTGCGAATTCTCAGAGTACGCCGAGCGTATAACCCACTACAGCCATGAAGCAAGGGCTTGAATGGTGATGTCTCATATCCCAGCTATCACCAGAAAAAAAGAGGTGCTTGTATGTGACCTGACTCACCTCTATGCATTGAAATGGTGCTAGAGTGCTCAAACAGGATCTTACATGGCTGTTGATCCTGACTTATCTATAAAGAAAGCGAGCTAATGACGACTCGTTGATCGCCAATGTATGGTAATCTATTTTGGACTACGAAGCCTGGCTGCGTCAAGAGGACCATCAAACCCTCTGATCGGAACGGAAGAGAGTTCGGGTCACTAGAAAGGACATGTAACTCGCTCACCCTGCATGCTGAAGCTAAGGCTATCAAGAAACCTAATTTGTATGATAGTAGCTTTAACTAATCGTGGGTTAAAGACTCAATACTGTCTGAATTGAGTCATGTTAAAACCCAGGACAGATTCCATTTGGAAACAGGGTGAGGGATATAAGTCGATTGAATTTTTTTTTTTTTTTTTTTTTTTTAAATGTCTAAAAGATCTGACAAATCTTTGTCATGGCTGATAGCACATGTACCAGAATGGCGGAATGTGTCTGATATCATGGAGCGGTAACATTTGAGAATAACTGGAGCCAGATGTTTCTCCTTGAAAAGCCAGAGAAAAGTTGGCCAGTTGAGGGATTGTGACACTCAGAGGAACAATGTGAATGATATGGTACCAGTCTCTGAAAACATGCCACTTGCCCTCGTAAACCTTCAGAGTAGAGGGCCTTCTTGCTCTCGAGATTCTCTCCGCAATCAAAGATTTAAATTGTTTGTCTTGCAAGGCTGTCTGGACAAGAGCCAAGCTTGAACAAAAAGACGGTCCGGACAGGGGTGGAACACCCCTGGCCGCGGTTGCTTGTGAATACTTGTGCTGACTGTAATCTTCCTGGGTAGATCTATCGCCTAGATTGAGTAGATCGGAGACCCAGTAGTTGTTCCATCTGAGAAGGGTAATCAGAACCATCTGACAATTCTGACCCCTTAACTTCTGGATTAATTCCAGTACCAAGACCGTGGGAGGGTAGGAGAATGACCACAACCCTTCCCAGGTGATTGATCGAGCATCCACGACCCAAGCTTCTGGGTCTGGAACCTGTGAGATGAAAGGTGGAGAATTTGCTATTCCACCTTGTTGCAAAGATCAATCATCGGACGTCTCCAAAGTGTGTCGATTGGAAGAAAGTCCGATTGATGGAGTGACCATTCTGTGTGTCTGAATTGTACATTGAGGTGGAGATTGTCGAACCAATGTAGAAACTGCCAGTTCAGATTGCACAGGTCTGGTGATTGGTGTCCCCTTGTTTTGAGGCAAGGCACCACCACAATGTTGTCTGACATAATGAGGGCAGTTTGGAATAAGAGTTGATCCTGCCCGAAATGAAAGGCATTGATGACAGCCGTTATTTCTGAAAGGTTGATGTGGAAAGGGCTCGCCCCTGGCACCCACGTGCCGCTGACAGTATCTAAGTCCGGCAACAGGTGGGCACCCCAACCGTAGGTATTAGTGGCGGAACATACCGTTATCCCCTTGGGGTATCTCCAGAGTAATCCCTGTGGACAGCCTACAGGGGTTGTGCCATTGACTCAAGAATGATCGTATCTCTGGCGTGAGCATGACTGTTTTCTGGGATCGAAGGGACTTGAAAATGGTGCAATTACGCTAGCAAAGTCCTTTGTAAAGGGCGCCTAAAAGGACGGCTGAGAGGGATCAAGTCTGCTGTCGCATTGAATAATCCGAGGATCTGCAACTCTCTCGCTAAAATGCGCATCCTGCCGGAAACGGACTCTACGAGTGCAATTATCTGGATGATCGCAAACTCGAAGAAGCCTTACCAGATTCAGATCGGGAGAAACTCCACACCCAGATGGACCAAAATCCGGATTGGACAGATCAGACTTTATCCAGTTCACGAGAAAGCCTATATGACGTAAAGTGATATAAGATCGTTTCTGCCTTTGAGCAGAGTAGAACTTGACAGATGTTACTGGAGGATGTCGTTCAAATATACTGCCGACGCAATAGATGAAGTCGAGCGGAACAGGGTGACGACGTAATCCATAACCTTGGTACTAGCCCAAGGGCTTAAATTTAGGCCAAAAGGTATGACATGGAACTGATAAGCCTAGTCCCGACAAGCACAACGGAGAATGTCCGCAACTCGTGGGATAGGGACGTGAAATGTGCGTCGGTCATATCTAGCCAGCATATGATGGGGTTTAAGCGACGTGCCCTTCATACATGCGTCACGACGTATCAGGTCTAGGTTGGCAGAAGCAGTCAGCGCATTGGCCATGGAATGGTGAGCTGCCCTGTTAAGAACCCTAGCTAACCGGGCCGTCGAATCCCAAGCATGTTCATTGCCAGATTTATCAGCGATCCTGAAAATGGCTAGGGAGGCTAGATCTAACAGTGAAGACGTAGCGACTACATTTCGAACCAGCTTGGACTTGGCATTGAACACCGTTTAGTCCACTTTATAAGACAATGGAGCAGACATATGGACTGCTGCCATATTTTTTATCCAGAGCCAAGACCTCAGTACTGAACGCACCGGAGTGAGTTTTGTACCATCGACCTGAAAACGACGCTGGTACTTGGCTTTCAGAAAAGAAAAACCTTAGCAATTCCTGGATCCCCTATGCGTGTCGACAGACGGTCATTAATTTCCTTAATTTTGTCGACTGGGGAAGGAGGCGGAAGGATAGAGTCTCTTCCCCCTCATCCAGATCGACCGACGCTCTAACCTTATAGTCGGTAATGGCAGCAGGAGGTGGAGGGTATTCTGAAGGGGCCAACACCTTATAAATTTCCTCCACTGCGGCTTTGAAGCTGAACTCAGTCCGTTCCATAGTTGGATCTGCATACCGCTGATTTGCCTGCGACTCATCGCACTCACTATGTACATAATCTTGCTCTGGTAAAGCATCCATATCGGGGTAATGCATACCAGGTGGCATAGATGACTCGATTCCATCATCTCTGATAAAGGCATTCACTCTCCCTTGTGGATGAGCTGTTAGCCTATGGACGGCCGGCAATGCTGAATGAATTGATTGGCATATGTTTGGCCTGAATGACTGCGACGGGCCGGCTATGACCGGCACCGACCGCTCGAATGGTCGGGTTGGATCAAGAGATTCCTCGCCAACTATCTGTGTCATGGTAGTGATATGTAACCGGTAGTACGGATTGACAGACGGAAACATCATTAGAATCTTCGTCAATCCGATTTGTGCGGATTGCGGTATGATAAAAGTCCCCGTGCTGGTACAGCGGTATAGTCGGATGGACTGGTATAAGACTAAAATCTCCATACGGTTGGACGACCGGTGCCTGTTGGGCTGGACGGCCGGAGCCAGATGAACGGTCAGTGCCGGCAAGTGTCGGCTGAAAGCTTGGCTGGACGACCGGTGCCATATGGGCTGAACGGTCATTGCCGGATCGCCCGGTGCCGGTTAGTGCCGGCGGGAAGGTCTGCTGGATGACCGGTGCCATATGGGCTGAACGGTCATTGCCGGATGGACGCCCGGTGCCGGATGTTGCCGACTGTAAGGTAATAACAATTACATAATGCTTATGTAGTGCGTCCAGCACTACGCGCCCATCTACCATTCGCTCAGAGGGAATGTTGGTTCTGGTACAGCTTGCATATCTGTACAGCATACAAGGTGACTTAGATGACGCAATTCTGTCATAATTGACACTTTCACTAAATCTCCCTTGTGGAGAAGCCGTGAACATATGGACGGCCGGCACTGCCGGCTGATTGAACTGGTGGATGGTCGGCCTGAAAGACCTGTTCTGGTAAAAGCTGTCATATCTGGGTAGCGCATACCAAGTGGCATAGATAACTCAATTCCGTCACCTCTGATAATATCACTAATTCTCCCTGGTTTTAAAATCACACCGTCACGTATTTGACATGACGGGAGGTGTACACCGGCAATACCGACTAATTTGTCTGGTATATGGTCGGCCGGAATGTCGGCGAAGGTCCGGCTATGACCGGCACCTGCCTCTCGAATGGTCTGATTGGAGGGAGATTCATCTATAACATTTCTCTCATGGTAGTGATATGTAACCAGTAGTGTAGATTGACTGACGGGTACATCACTATAATCTCCGTAAATCCGATGTACAGCCGGTGCAGGTTGATGCCGGCTGGAAGACCGGTGCCATTTGGGCTTAACGGTCGTTGCCGGATGGTCGGCCGGTGCCGGTTGATGCCGGCTGGAAGGTCGGCTGGACGACCGGTGCCATTTGGGCTGAACGGTCGCTGCCGGATGGACGGCCGGTGCAGGCTGATGCCGGCTGGAAGGTTGGCTGGACGACCGGTGCCATTTGGGCTGAACGGTCGTTGCCGGATGGACGGCCGGTGCCGGTTGATACCGGCTGGAAGGTCGGCTGGACGACCGGTGCCAATTGGGCTGAACGGTCGTTGCCGGATGGACGGCCGGTGCCGGTTGATGCCGGCTGGAAGGTCGGCTGGACGACCGGTGCCATTTGGGCTGAACGGTCGTTGCCGTATGGACGGCCGGTGCCTGTCGACGCAGGCTGGAAGGTCGGCTGGCCGGCCGGTGCCATTTGGGCTGAACGGCCGGTGCCTGTTGATGCAAGCTGGAAGGTCGGCTGGCCGTCCGGTGCCATTTGGGCTGAACGGACGGTGCCAGATGGACGGTTAATGCCGGTTTGCCTGCTGAAGTGCCGGCTGAACTGACGGTGTCAGCTGGACTGACAGCTGGAAGGCCGGCGAAAGTGCATATTAAAATGGATCCAATTGATCCAGCATAGACTCCATGCGTCCTGACTTACAGGCCCGAAAGCCATGTACGGATCTGCGGTGAAATTTACACCCATTGGGCAGCCTAAACCATGTCAACATAATTTCCTCCATTTCCACATTGCCAACACCCATTTTGCCATTCATGCCTTCGTTGTCGACTTTGCTTACTGAAACGACAAAAGAAGAGAACAAAGCACAAATTAAAAAATTCAGCATATTATTAATTCGATAATACTATAACCGTTATTAACGGAGTAGTCAAATTATTCCGTGCCATGTTAACTCTTAATGACAACACTAGTTATCGCCGTGAGCGTGTTGCAATGGTTCGTTCAAGACGAAGTCTACTGAAACGAAAAAGATGATAAACAAAGCACAATTAGCAATTCAGCACGCTATTAAGTCGCTATTACCATAACCGTAACTAACGGAGGAAGTGAAATGATTTAGTGTCGCGTGAACTCATGACTTCAACATGAATTCCGCCAAAGCACAAATTAAAAATTCAGCATATTATTAATTCGATAATACTATAACCGTTATTAACGGAGTAGTCAAATTATTCCGTGCCATGTTAACTCTTAATGACCACACTAGTTATCGCCGTGAGCGTGTTGCAATAGGTCGTTCAAGACGAAGTCTACTGAAATGAAAAAGATGATAAACAAAGCACATTTAGCAATTCAACACGCTATTAAGTCGCTATTACCATAACCGTAACTAACGGAGGAAGCGAAATGATTTAGTGTCGCGTGAACTCGTGACTACAACACGAAATTCCGCCATTAATAGTCGCAACTGGTCGTTCAGAGATGAAGTCTACTGAAACGGAAAAGAAGATAAACAAAGCACAAATTAACAATTCAGTACGCTATTAAGTCGCTATTCCATAACCGTAACTAACGTAGGAAGCGAAATGATTAAGTGTTGCGTGAACTCGTGACTACAACACGAAGTCCGCCATTAAAGTCGCAAATTGGTCGTTCAAAGACTTTTTTGAAGTCTACTGAAACGTCAAAGAAGATAAATAAAGCACATATTATCAATGCAGCACGTTATTAGTCGCTAATATCGTAAACGTTACATACGGAATAAGCGAAATTATTGAGTGCTACATGTATTACATGCTAGTACCGCCATAAGCGTGCTTTGACCACGTTGCAACCTGGTCCGAAGTCTAGAAAAGGTGACAAAGTCACTCAAATTGGAAAATATTGTAAAATAATGTATACAACCTGTTGGGGAATGATTATCCAACACAGTAATTCCAAATTTAACTTCGGATGGTCAGAATTTACACTAAGATGGCTTGGATTCATTGGAGGTCTAATTGTACGTGTTTACACACAACAAGCGAAGCTAAAAAACTAAAGAAGCGACACCTAACGGGCGGCAAGGGGAGGTAATGGGCAAGAGTTATTGCCCTTTGTCTATATGACATAGACAGGAAAGACAAATTTTCGTCTTTTGGTAGGGCTGGATTCGCGAGGTAGCAGGCTAATATCCCTAAAGTAATGTGATTGGGGAACGTATTCAAAGGAGAAACCACATTTTTTGCAAGTGATCATGACCTTGGACTTAGCAACCCCCAAATCAATATGCTTCTGTCTCTGCCCAAGAGTATGCTACATTTGAGATTTGAGGAAAAAGGCAAAAGCAAGCCAAAGGTTTGCTGCATGATCTGAAAGAAATGACTACTATACATCTTTCTCTAATTACAAAAGAGAACAAAATGTATGTATTATAGACATGAATGACTTTTGTCGCTTGGCTAAAATAAACAATGAAAAGTAAATTTTCACAAACTGTGCAAGTTTTAACAATTTAAACAGAACTGATTCAAAAACCTTGAATTTGGATCAACTGTTCTTGCTTGTGTCAAAAAAAAGGGATAAAATCCATTATCACATAGATTCCAAAATAGTTAATTTTAATTTTTTACCTGTTTCTTGTGGAAGACAGGTGCCAGGTGGGCTTGGAAAGTGCTGCGTTTTTCAGTGATAGGCTCAGAAGATGTGATGAATGGACATTCCCAGTCTGAAAGTACAAAAGATGTCTTTAGGGAAGTCAAGAAATAAATAGATATTTATGAGTAAAGTTCTGATGCATAGTGATGACATCAGATACATACACATATTATTTACCTTACATATAGTTATATTCATAAGCGACATGTTGGCAATAAATATGACACCTCAATGAAATATATTCACAAGTAATAACTTGTAAAATGTAGGACTGGAAGGAGTAAACAATGTACCTATAGTTCACAACAACAAAATTATTAGAAACTGCATCCATGTTGGACTTCTCAATAAAACAGGATGTATTACAGTTGTAACAAATGCTATGACATATTCTTGGTCTCACCACCTACTAGGACAAACCCCAGCAATTAGGAATTTCAATCCAACAATGAAACAGAATTAATGTTAAACCATCAAAATCTCAATCCCATATTTCTATCAGTTTCTTCTCCCAAGAAAACTATTCTCATAGTGATGACATGTACAGGTGAACATACAAAAGGAGTTGATGGTGATGTCACTATACCCCACCAAAAAAACACTAAAGATGAACATTTCCCAAAGAAGAAAGCAATTACAGATTTAGTATTTCACATGACATAATATGACATCACATAATGTTAACACCTGGTAAAAATTACTACATGAACAATGGTATAATGACTAAAGCCAGGTCTAGTGTAAGTGAATCAAGGGAAATGCATCCTGCTCTATAAGAAATCACTATATTCACTCAGCCATGGTCTAAGGTTGACATTGCCGGGGAGGGAATGGGAGACAAGCACCCCACCCAAAAAATCCCCCATATGGCCTGCATCTCTTATCACTTCTGTCAACTAAAATCCAGCTCCATGCCTTCACGAGTAGCTTATATTTGAAGTCTGGTGGACCACGTTATCCACCAACAGGAGAAGGGGTGAAGGCGGGCCACTGACGCCTTAAAACCAGTTGCTTCGGGTAGATGGGACTCGTAAACCTTGGATGGTAGCTCATCTAGGAGAAGGAAAACTCAGATTCCAAAACCTCTGCTGCCTTGCGGCAATACACACTCATGTGAAAGGCTAAGGGAGTAAACCCCAACGAAAATCTGGAGACGGAGTCCCTAAGGCGGTCTGACATCGACCTCAATGTCATTCCGGCAACTTCTGTGACACCATTGGTGCCAAGCTGTATTGACATTCGTTGTTCCCTTGGGCCCACCAGCTGCATGGAGAAGGGGGATCTGCTGCATGGGCAACAGCTTATTCTCCATACCACCCTGCCCAGACTTCGTAGCTCCACTGGAGAGGACACTCCAGCATCGTCATATGGCGTCGGCACAACACAAGAAGTAGCAGTTTACCAGTTCTAAGCCAAAGCTCAATTGGCGTAGAGCTTGGTGCCAGGGGTTACTGCTGATGGTGGGAGAGATCATCCATCTCAAAGACCGTTCCCCTCAAGTCCAAGACAGGTGAAGACATCACAGACCAGGGGGAACAACTGCAGCGATGGGTTGAACACTATCTCAAGCTATATGCAGCCCAAAACAACATCAATGACACTGCCCTGGATACCATTCCAGACCTGCCTGTCTTGGAGGAGCTAGACACAAGAGCCCACCCTGAAAGATCTCGGAAAAGCCATAGACTGCCTTGCATGTGGGAAGGCTCCTGGAAGTGACGGCATTCTGCCTGAAGTCCTCAAGAGTGGGAAACCAGCACTGCTCCAGCCGCTACACATACTCCTCTGCCTCTGCTGGGAACAGGGATACATCCCACAGGACATGCATGATGCCAACATTGTCACTTTGTACAAGAACAAGGGAGATGGTAACGACTGCAACAACTACCAGGGCATCTCCCTCCTCAGTGTTGTCAGAAAGGCTTTCGCCCATGTTGCTTTGGTGTGCTTGCAGATCCTAGCCTCCTGCGTCTACCCCAAGTCCCAGTGTGGATTTCGAGCCGGCAGGTCAACTGTAGATATGATCTTCTCACTACGTCAGCTGCAGGAGAAGTGTCATGTCATATTCTTCTCCATGCTTCTCCAGTACGCCTTCAAGGGCTGCAGCGATGGAGTGTACAATTATACCAGGGCTGATGGAAAGCTGTTCAACATTGCCTGTCTCCGTACTAAGACTAAAATCACAAAGGTACTCATCCGTGAATTGCTTTTCGCCGATGATGCAGCCTTGACATCCAACGCGGAAGATGGACTGAAGCAGCTGGTATGCCGCCTCTCCAACGCTTGCAAGGAATCTGGACTGACCATCAGCTTGAAGAAAACAAACGTCATGGCGCAAGATGCAGACTCCCCTCCCTCTGTCACCATCAATGGAGAACTTCACATACCTTGGGTCCAGTATCTCCAGCTCACTCTCAACTGATTATGAGGTGAATGGCAGGATTGCCAAGGCAGCTGCAGTGATGGCCAGACTTAACCAGAGGGTATGGAACAACCCCAACCTCACCGAGAAGACCAAACTGCATGTCTACCAAGCCTGCGTGCTGAGCTCACTCCTTTACAGCAGCAACACATGGACCACCTATGCAAGTCACGAGAGAAATCTCAACAGCTTCCACCTGCGATGTCTGCGGCGCATTATGCACATTAAGAGGTTCTAGAACGTGCCAACATCAACAGCATGTTCACCATTCTCAGTGAATGGCCAACATCAATGTCAACAACTGAGAGAGCTTTGTTAATGACAATCCCATCTGGCACCTAGCTGTCAGGCAGGGAGTTAGAAAAGCTGAGGATGACAGGAATAGAAAGCATGCTCAAAAGAGAGCCATCAAGAAGGAACAGCTGACTCTGGAGTTACACCATCGTCTCATGTAGACGGACAGATGCCAAGAAGAATATTCAGTCAGCCAATCAGAACTTAATGGATTTATTACATGATGAACTAATTTGTTTCCTAATTATACCTGTTTAACAACACAGCAAGTGATGTCATAATTTGATATAATGCAAAGAGTCCATATTATGTAGCTTATTTGTGTCAATGAACTTTAACTAAAAAATTTATATCTTTCATGAACCTTGGCAAGCAATTGCATATTCAAATCCTACATCTTTCCCTCTTCTCATGATTCAGAAATATATTTAAAAATCTTTTTAATTGTCCATAGAGAAATGTCAACTTTTAAAGAAATGTAGACAGTATTCCCAAACACTATATTCTAAAGTGTTTAATTATAAGCAATGTAGATACTGTCTAGATATTACATAGTACACTGTCGATGATGGTCCTTTTTGTTTATTCTACATAGCGGACCTTCACCGGCTGAAACTCACAGCCATTACATAGTACACTGTCAATGATGGTCCTTTTTGTTCATTCTATATAGTGGACCTGCACCAGTTGAAGCACACAGCCATTACCATATTTTCCGGCATATAAGTCGATACTTTTTTACTTGAAAGTCTGGACTTTGTCGTATACTCCGAATCGGCTTATATATGGATTGTGTCACTGAAAGTTTATATAAGTTACGTTCGTAACTACAAGTAATAAAATGAACTATAACGTGGATGTGCTTTCAATTATAATAAAACAAGCATGGACTTTTTATTCAGCTGTGTCAACTGATAACAGAATATAGCAGTGATTTGTTCAGAAGTAAAATCACAAGCAAGTTAGCATTGGTAATGCTATTTCACGATTGCCGGTAATATGGAATATCATACAATACCATTGCTAGTGTAAAATACGAAGCCAAGATATTGACCTAGCCTTGTCTTATACTCCAAATCGACTTATATATAGATGAAGGATGGAAAATAAGTTGAATTGGTGAATTCGATTTGTATTCCACATCGACTTTAAAATACTTTACATAGTACACTGTCAATGATGGTCTTTTTTGTTCATTCTACATAGCATACCTGCTACAGTTGAACTCACAGCCATCACATAGTACATTGTCAATGATGGTCCTTTGTTCTTTCTACATAGCGTACCTGCACCAGTTGAAACACACAGCAGCCATTACATGCTTTTTCAATTTTCATTTATTCTTGATTATGTGGAGCAGTTTTTGCTTGAAGCTGAGGAATTTTAGAAGTGTTATTTAACTCTGGTATAATAAAAAATGCTGAACAGGTTCGTGAATAAAAACAATTGGGCAATTAACGGTTTCCATGAAGGAGATGATGCAGACTCTCAGTGATATTAAAGATGACAATAAAGTCTGATCTGCTGCTGGATTATGAAATGGACAATGAAGGCATACAATTTCCCAATCAGTACATTCTCCAAGGCAATATATGGTTTACATCCCGTAGCAAAAGGTCAGAGGTCACTTAGAAAATACCACTTGGATTGCTCACAATGGGATTTTAATTGAAATGAGTCAGAAACTACAGATAATTACACAAAATGTCTATCAACTTGATTCTGTGTTACAGAAAACTACAAATAATTACACAAAATGTCTATCAACTTGATTCCGTGTTACAGAAAACTACAAATAATTACACAAAATGTCTATCAAATTGATTTCATGTTACAGAAAACTACAAATAATTACACAAAATGTGTATCAAATTGATTCCGTGTTATAGAAAACTACAAATAATTACACAA
Organism: Unio delphinus; assembly: GCA_029339505.1. Classification (NCBI taxonomy): domain Eukaryota; kingdom Metazoa; phylum Mollusca; class Bivalvia; order Unionida; family Unionidae; genus Unio; species Unio delphinus. The sequence goes on along the minus strand of JAQISU010000263.1, from coordinate 4,901,126 downwards.
AATGTCTATCAACTTGATTCCGTGTTACAGAAAACTACAAATAATTACACAAAATGTGTATCAAATTGATTCCGTGTTACAGAAAACTACAATTACACAAAATGTGTATCAAATTGATTCCGTGTTACAGAAAACTACAAATAATTACACAAAATGTCTATCAACTTGATTCCGTGTCACAGAAAACTACAAATAATTACACAAAATGTGTATCAACTTGATTCTGTGTTACAGAAAACTACAAATAATTACACAAAATGTCTATCAACTTGATTCCGTGTTACAGAAAACTACAAATAATTACACAAAATGTGTATCAACTTGATTCTGTGTTACAGAAAACTACAAATAATTACACAAAATGTGTATCAACTTGATTCTGTGTTACAGAAAACTACAAATAATTACACAAAATGTCTATCAACTTTATTCCGTGTTACAGAAAACTACAAATAATTACACAAAATGTCTATCAACTTGATTACAGAAAACAAACACTTCTGCAAAAAAAAATTGAAAAAGTATGCTCTTGTTTGTGTGTAATTGCTGAAAATGCCTCCAACATAGATTTTGTCTCTAGCAACTGCTGACCTGCAGCAAAGGGACATAACTCATGTCTATTTTGGATAATGTAAACTGGTCTATTAATGACTTAACAAAGATATGCTGTAATGAACTGATTGAGTCATCCTCATTAGATAAAATGATGATGATGTTGGCTATTATTATTATTATTATTATTAATATTATTATTATTATAATTATTATTATTATTATTATTATTATTATTATTATTTGGCAATATTGATGACATTTTGATATATATTGCTCTATGTATAACCAATAGCGGACTTCATCATTTGATGGGGTGTGAATAGTATAGACTGAATATGACCAATAGCAGTCATCGCCATTTGTGATGAGAATATCGCCTGATGAGAATATGAATATCCTATGCAATTACTGTAAATATGGCATGGTATGCAGGGCTGAGAACTTTTTTTTGCACCCTATGGGTACTGAGTCAAAGTTAAGATTCAAAACTATTTACAGCAAGTGGAGGAGGACATGGGTATATGGATTTACAAATTCAACTTGCCCAGGACAAGCTGGCATGAAAACCGCCCTTGAGAAAGTTGATCTTGCCTAAAAAATGGAAAATTTTAATCGTGTTTTCATACATCAAATGTTTCTTTTATCTTGCCAATAAAAGTTAAAACAATAGTGTAGACTGAAATATGAATCCTGTTGACAAAAAGGTAAAATTGAGTCCATCACTAAATTATTCCAAAAATATCAATGATTTCACTCCAATCTTGTTCTTCTGGGGATTGTCAACTCACATGTCTGCTTAGTATCATTTAGTCAACTTGAAATCACCAACATGCATCAAAATATTACACATGCCAACATTTGTGACTGAGTTTGAGGATAATTAATTTTATCCATTTAATTGTTTGCCAAGCAGTATTTACATATTGGTATCATGTTAATTACCACATAAATGATCATAATCAACACATGTAAGTGTTACATATTTGGTTCAATGATCATGCTTTCAGTGACATCCTAGTGGTTATTGTTAGTAATTAGTGCCTTTTATTTTCATACACACTAGATTTGCCCCTGAGCATGTGACTTGGGAGCTTGAGCATGCCCAAGTTTAATTTCAGCTTGTCCTGAAGACAAGAAAGTGGACTTGTAAATCCTTGAAGTATATTTTGTTTAAGAGTATATTTCTAAAAAGCCTTTCAAAGGCCGTAACATACATATATGAACTAGAATTATGTATTTGTAAAACACATCTCTATGAATCCCCATCTGATCACCACCCAAAAGTTAATATCTTTTGGATTGGTCCCTGAGGGTAAGGAATGCCCCAGAGGGTAAGGAATGCCCCAGAGGCAACTGTCAGTTAGACATGTACATTGTATTTTCATGCTCAACAAATATGTACATGGTTATAAGCTGGAGATCTTTATAGCTTTCGATCTATGAACCAGGGGCCAAGCCACTCATGCGGGTAAGGACGGAGCATGCATAAATTTGTCTTTTAAGGCTCAGTAGATATGTAGATATGGTTGTAAGGTGGGGATTTCAATATCTTCCTAGTTATGACCCAGTAGTTAAATGTTTGGGGGAAGGGACAGACCCCTGGGTTAAAGTCATTCAAAGACCTGTGTCTTTTCATGCCATAAGTGTAGGTATGGTCTTTATGGTCACAATATGGGGATCTCAATTATTATCCTGGTGCTACAATCTTGGTTATATTTGTCTGTGCAATTATCAAGATGGCAATTAATTTAAATACACACAACATATTTGGCAACTGAAAATGTTCGGTCTTTTGCTGTTGTCAGTAGAATGTTTTCTTTAGAGTCTCTGACATCTGCTATTGTAAGATTGTGTAAATTACACAAGAAATATAATTTCTTGTAAGGGAACAGGCAAATGTTATTCTGCATTTACATCAAGCTATAATAAGTTTGAAACAAATGAGAAAGAGAAATGTTAAAGAAAATATTAGTTGCAAATTGCAATTAAATTTTAACTGATACAAGTACATCAACTCAATTATTTTCACTGAAAGTAAAAATGCTTAACTTAATACTCTTTAAACAAGAAAAACTGTTAAATGGCAGTTGAAAAAATGTCTACATTGTTATAAAGTCAAACCCACTTATCTTGACCTCAGTTATCTTGAAAACATGTTTATGTCTAGTGTTTTGGTCCAGTCCCAAAAGAAATCCTTGTTTGTTATGCTAATTATCCATCACTTATCTCATCCCTTATCAAGTTGATAACCCTGTTATGTCAGACATAAGTTTTGGTCTGATCAAGATTACTGAGTTATAGGTAGGATAAAATTTGCAATGCTTATGGAACAAAGTGAAAAACACAATCTGAGGTGTGGATCTGGCCTCATCTTATACTCAGCATATATTTATATAAGGATGAAGGATGGAAAATTTGCCAAATTTGCCGACTCGACTTATACTCTGCGTCAATGTATAGGCTGGAAAATAAGGTATAATGTAATATCATTCCAATATTGTCACGGTCAGTCACCAACCTACTCCATACACAATTAACAACTTTGTTTTAGAGTTTGTTGTTACATAAATTCCAGCAGCCTCATCTTCTTTTTCAAAACAGAGGAAAATTTTATCAGTAGAAACTGGCATACCTCTGAATATCAACAAAAGCGATCAATTTTCAAGTACAGTTTTAGTCAGTTGTATTTTGCTACTAGTTCAAGTCAATACTAACAAAAGAAAATACTTTTTCAAAAACAACAACATACAACAGTCCAGTCCTCAATATACATGTACTTGGCCTGGAGTTCGGTCAGCATTTAAAAACAATTGCCTTGCTTTGGCTACCAAAGGAATGTGGCTTTTCACATGGAAATAAAATGAACTTTAAACCACTGACATTCTTACAGTAAATTAAGTGTTGTAAAACTGTGTGACTTCTTACTTAATCTCATTTAAAAGACCTCCAATCTTTTTAGCTTTGCAACCTCATATGACTGAATTATTTTTTATTGTACATTAGAAATGCGATTTGCTTTTAGAAATAAAACAAATTTGTTGGCACTTCAGATGCATAATCATTGTTCTGCAGTAAATTTATCAATGGTAGCATGATCCCTGCCATGGGAAAAATGACATCACCTTAAAAAATGATGTATACTGGTAGATTTACCTTCATCAGAATTGGCTGAATGGATGGAAGTCCTCATCGGTTCAAGACTGGAAACATCAAAGTCATCATCCTCTTCTACCTCTGCTGTCTGAGTAATTACCCTCTCCGATCTTGATTTGGCTGGATCTGTGATAATTTAATAAATTAAACTGTTTTGTGAAATAATTTACTTCCAATCAAACTTAAATTACATTAAAAGAGTTCCAAGATGGATACACCAAATTCATGGCCAGGTTAACATCAATCCACAATAAAGTATACACCTTATAATAGGGAAATAACATAAGAGACACAGGTAAGTAAATCCCATGGAGTTATTATTTGTCTACGTAGATGCAGTAAATGTCGTGTATTGGTTAAATTTTCAATGTATCTGAAAAATCCATAATTAACTATCACACAATCACTGGTATTCAACCAATCAGAAACCACTACCTGACTCATTTAAAATGGTAATTTACTCCCTTATTATTTCTTTAGGCCAATGAGTTTGATGGTGAATAAAATGTCTATGCTGACATTTTATTTACTGTACCTAACATGTCATAATCTATTCCCAAGATTTTTCCCCTATTAATTTTGAGAAAATCCATGATAGAAATTGAATTTTTTTAAGGCATGATAAAGGATAAGATCCAAGTAAACCAAATGATTTTACCATCTAGAAATAGAGTTATAGATCTCTCTAGCCAAAAATATAAAAACTTGGTGTACATATTCATCTACATGTAAGCACAAAACTTAGATGAAATGTAGATATATGTAATCCTAAAAAGTGGAAAACTAGTACTAACCTTTGCATGACTGTACAAAACACATACTGTGTAATTTCTGTCACAATTTTTTCATCCCCCAAAATAACTATACCATTAAAGAGAGCATATAAATATAGCAGCAACATATCTACAGTTTCAAATGAAACATTTAGGCAAGGAAAGGAATGTTTTCCTTTGAAAAAATGGATTAGTGAAAAATGGAAAACAAAGTGCAAGAGAGAATGGAAACCTGGCTTAATATGATAAGAGCTTTTCAGGAAATGTGACTACACTGTAATGATGTCTATGACATCCTTATAGTGAAACCACATTATAATGAAGTATTCCCTTATTTATCATTATGTCCATGGTATCCTTAGAATATACAACATTCATGTGACCACATCACCGGTTTATACACTTTGACCAGCAAGTCTGAACTTCGTATTTTACACAGAATCGATGTATATATCAATTATGACATTCAAATCTCTTCCTTGCATGTCATGCAATTTATTTGTATGTAAAAAAATAAATCTTCTTTCCAAAGTAAGAAAAAGAATGTGTAGCAAAATCAATTGTCATTTTAGGGAAGAGATTGTGAGTGAAATTTTTATTTAAAAAAGACATTGAGAAAAATGAATTATTTACATGATTGTCAGTATTAAATTCACATACAACAGATGCCTTGTGCTAAAGCAGCCTGCACTAATATGATATTTAATTTGGATTACGTATACATGTATTAGAATAGACAAGTTTGAAAACAAATAATTATGGGTAATCCATTGCATTTGTATTCTTGTTCTCAAAAAAAAAGAAAAATATAGCTTTATGAGAGAGAGAGAGAGAGAGAGAGAGAGAGAGAGAGAGAGAGAGAGAAAGAGATTAAATTAGTGAAAATTTCAATGTTAATATTACAAAATAATGCAAATATTGCACACAAAATATAAATTACCATGGTGATGCTCATCAGTTTTGTCCTGCAGAAATTCTCTTATTCTTTCAACCCATAAATAGATGATGCTCTCTCCAATATTTTCACTACAAAAGAGAAAAATTTACAATTTCTGTGAAATAAAAGAGTAAGACATAAAACTACACTGACACTTTGACTTATAGATTTTTGTTCCTGTTGATTTCATTGATTCTTACAGCACTTTAACACATTAGTGGCTATATCATTCTGAGGAAACGGGAGCTAAGCGACTTTTCCAATGAGGCTGACAAGAGTGGGTAATGAATCCAAGATTCTTGGATTACAAGTCTATTGCTCTACCATCTGAGCCACCATGGCTTCTGGAATAAGAATGCATACAATGCACAGAATCAAACTACTGGTTGCCTGATGACAATAGCTGATTACAACTGCTAATGAAATAAATTATTACAAATGCTAATGAAAATAAATTATTACAATTGCTAATGACAATAGCTGATTACAATTGCCAATGACAATAGCTGATTACACTTGCTAATGACAATAATTGCTAATGACAATAACTGATTACAATTGCCAATGACAATAACTGATTACAATTGCTAATGACAATAACTGATTACAATTGCTAATGACAATAACTGATTACAATTGCTAATGAGAATAACTGATTACACTTGCTAATGACAATAGCTGATTACAATTGCTAATGAGAATAGCTGATTACAATTGCTAATGAGAATAACTGATTACACTTGCTAATGACAATAGCTGATTACACTTACTAATGACAATTGCTAATGACAATAACTGATTACAATAGATATCAATTGCTAACAACTATAGTATTACTTTTAATTGATTACAATGATGATGTGCAGCCTGCTATGTTTAAAAACAGGTGATACTTTTGAGATGTATTGGATTATTCAATAAATAAATCTGTTCCATATTCATATGAGAGAAACAAAAAGACATGAAATGTGCATGAATATATCACAAACAGACAACTAAATTTATGAAAACCATCCTGATTAAAACAGGTTTATCTGTATACTTATATTTGTACTTTTGTTCCTCTCTTAAATGCACGCCCCCTCCCTCAACAGTCTCCTGGCTTTTAGGGCCATACTACCTTGACACTAACAAGCCTGTTTTCAGATGTACCCTTCAAGGATTGTCTCCCCTATAATACAGCCTGTGGCTGACATATTAGTGCATCAATTGTCAAATTAATGCCACAAAAGTGACCACAAGATGGGATTTAAAGATTGATAACTACTGGCTATTATTACCACCAATAATGATCATGATGAAAAAAGGTAACAAATGAAAAGCACTGTATTATTCATCTCAAATCAGTATGACATACAGCTAGCTGCCATAGTAAAAATGGCATGTTAACATTTGTGGCTACTCTCTCATAGACTAGGATATGTATTTGAAAATGTACTCAACAAAGCCCAGTCAATCACATGAAAAACTCATTGTCTGGTAAGAAATCAACATTTTGTGCAAAAACTAGAAACTGCCAATGAAAGAATAAATTGTTGCATAAAGTACATTCTCCGTTTAATTAGAAAAGTGAAACTCAATCAACAAAATAAAAAGAAGTGTCCTTTGATCTCAGAAAGATTCAGAGAAACCAACGATGTTCTGTCAAGAGTATTTTCTGTTCATCTCAAATTAGAGCACATCATATAAAGACACTGCAATGTTGCTTCATGCAAATCTTTAAGCACAATGCCAGGGTTAAGAAGTTATTTGTAGGTTGTATCCTTTTCAATTCACCAGATGTATAATTACCAAGTTGAGAGGTTATCAGTAGGTAGTATCATTTTCAGCTCTCCATTTGGGTAATCTATATAAACATATTTATTTGCCTGTTGGAAAATCTAATCCAAGCAGGGCATTCAATGATGGAATTCTAAATGTATGCATTTACTGGATAGGATGCAATGTCAAAACATGATAAGGAATATCTAAATTTGGTCACGCATACCAAAAGATGTCTGCCAAGGCTCCTTCCACATTTTTTCTTTCTGCTCCTTTCAGCCATGGTGCACTAACAAAGAAAAATAGCTGAACTGCTATGCTTGAAAGTTTTCAAATATATTTTGAAATCTTTTTCTAATTATAAATTCATCTTTTTTATTTACTGACATGGCCTTTTCATTGATTGCAAATGTTTCAAGCATTTGCGATGTTATAGTCAAGAATTATATCCACAGACAAGTACACACACATATATTCACAGTTATTGAGCTTCAGATATTTTAAAATTATTATAATCTTAATTGATAATTAATGCTATAAAAATAAAGATGTATGTGTTAGTAATACATTTTTAAGCTCATAAAACTATATAATCATATCATTTAATTTTGTAAAATATACTGACAATTTCAATTAGTAGATGTCACTGAAATTGTTAACTGATCACATGATTTCATATTAAATTAGTTTTTCAAACATGCCATATTATGGTCATTGTTATACAATATACAAGGTTACATAAAAGGCAATGATAACTGCACATGAAATGCAAATGATATGCTCCCCTTATACGAAATGCAAATGATATGCTCCCCTTATACGAAATGCAAATGATATTCTCCCCTTATATGAAATGCAATGACAGCAATCCATAACATGCAATGCAATGATACCTATCCCTTGCATGAAATGTAATGATAAGATATCCCTTGCATGAAATGTAATGATAGCTATCCCTTACATGAAATACAATGATAGATATCCCTTACATGAAATACAATGATAGCTATCCCTTACATGAAATACAATGATAGCTATCCCTTACATGAAATGTAATGATAAGATATCCCTTGCATGAAATGTAATGATAGCTATCCCTTACACGAAATACAATGATAGATATCCCTTACATGAAATACAATGATAGCTACCCCTTACACGAAATACAATGATAGATATCCCTTACATGAAATACAATGATAGCTATCCCTTACATGAAATACAATGATTGCTATCCCTTGCATGAAATGTAATGATAAGATATCCCTTGCATGAAATGTAATGATAGCTATCCCTTACATGAAATACAATGATAGATATCCCTTACATGAAATACAATGATAGATATCCCTTACACGAAATGTAATGATAGATATCCCTTACACGAAATACAATGATAGATATCCCTTACATGAAATACAATGATAGCTATCCCTTACATGAAATACAATGATTGCTATCCCTTGCATGAAATGTAATGATAAGATATCCCTTGCATGAAATGTAATGATAGCTATCCCTTACATGAAATACAATGATAGATATCCCTTACATGAAATACAATGATAGATGTCCCTTACATGAAATACAATGATTGCTATCCCTTGCATGAAATGTAATGATAAGATATCCCTTGCATGAAATGTAATGATAGCTATCCCTTACATGAAATACAATGATTGCTATCCCTTACATGAAATACAATGATAGCTATCCCTTACATGAAATACAATGATAGCTATCCCTTACATGAAATACAATGATAGATATCCCTTACATGAAATACAATGATAGCTATCCCTTACATGAAATACAATGATTGCTATCCCTTGCATGAAATGTAATGATAAGATATCCCTTGCATGAAATGTAATGATAGCTATCCCTTACATGAAATACAATGATAGGTATCCCTTACATGAAATACAATGATAGATATCCCTTACACGAAATACAATGATAGATATCCCTTACATGAAATACAATGATAGCTATCCCTTACATGAAATACAATGATAGATATCCCTTACATGAAATACAATGATAGCTATCCCTTACATGAAATACAATGATAGCTATCCCTTACATGAAATACAATGATAGCTATCCCTTACATGAAATACAATGATAGCTATCCCTTACATGAAATACAATGATAGATATCCCTTACATGAAATACAATGATAGCTATCCCTTGCATGAAATGTAATGATAAGATATCCCTTACACGAAATACAATGATAGATATCCCTTACATGAAATACAATGATAGCCATCCCTTACATGAAATACAATGATAGATATCCCTTACATGAAATACAATGATAGCTATCCCTTACATGAAATACAATGATAGATATCCCTTACATGAAATACAATGATAGATATCCCTTACATGAAATACAATGATTGCTATCCCTTACATGAAATACAATGATAGCTATCCCTTACATGAAATACAATGATAGCTATCCCTTACATGAAATACAATGATAGCTATCCCTTACATGAAATACAATGATAGATATCCCTTACATGAAATACAATGATATATATCCCTTACATGAAATACAATGATATATATCCCTTACATGAAATACAATGATAGATATCCCTTACATGAAATACAATGATAGCTATCCCTTACATGAAATACAATGATTGCTATCCCTTACATGAAATACAATGATAGATATCCCTTACATGAAATACAATGATAGCTATCCCTTACATGAAATACAATGATAGCTATCCCTTACATGAAATACAGTGATAGATATCCCTTACATGAAATACAATGATAGCTATCCCTTACATGAAATACAATGATAGCTATCCCTTACATGAAATACAATGATTGCTATCCCTTACATGAAATACAATGATAGCTATCCCTTACATGAAATACAATGATAGATATCCCTTACATGAAATACAATAACTATCCCTTACATGAAATGTAATGATAGCTATCCCTTACATGAAATACAATGATAGATATCCCTTACATGAAATACAATGATAGCTATCCCTTACATGAAATACAATGATTGCTATCCCTTACATGAAATACAATGATAGCTATCCCTTACATGAAATACAATGATAGATATCCCTTACATGAAATACAATGATAGCTATCCCTTACATGAAATACAATGATAGATATCCCTTACATGAAATACAATGATATATATCCCTTACATGAAATACAATGATAACTATCCCTTACATGAAATACAATGATAGCTATCCCTTACATGAAATACAATGATAGATATCCCTTACACGAAATACAATGATAGCTATCCCTTACATGAAATACAATGATAGATATCCCTTACACGAAATACAATGATAGATATCCCTTACATGAAATACAATGATAGATATCCTTTACATGAAATACAATGATTGATATCCCTTACATGAAATACAATGATAGCTATCCCTTACATGAAATACAATGATAGCTATCCCTTACATGAAATACAATGATAGATATCCCTTACATGAAATACAATGATTGATATCCCTTACATGAAATACAATGATAGCTATCCCTTACATGAAATACAATGATAGCTATCCCTTACATGAAATACAATGATAGCTATCCCTTACATGAAATACAATGATAGCTATCCCTTACATGAAATACAATAACTATCCCTTACATGAAATACAATGATAGCTATCCCTTACATGAAATACAATGATATATATCCCTTACATGAAATACAATGATAGCTATCCCTTACATGAAATACAATGATAGATATCCCTTACATGAAATACAATGATAGATATCCCTTACATGAAATACAATGATTGCTATCCCTTACATGAAATACAATGATTGATATCCCTTACATGAAATACAATGATAGATATCCCTTACATGAAATACAATGATAGATATCCTTTACACGAAATACAATGATAGCTATCCCTTACATGAAATACAATGACAGCTATCTCTTACACGAAATACAATGATAGATATCCCTTACATGAAATACAATGATTGATATCCCTTACATGAAATACAATGATAGCTATCCCTTACATGAAATACAATGATAGATATCCCTTACATGAAATACAATGAAAGATATCCCTTACATGAAATACAATGATAGCTATCCCTTACATGAAATACAATGATAGCTATCCCTTCCATGAAATACAATGATTGCTATCCCTTACATGAAATACAATGATAGCTATCCCTTACATGAAATACAATGATAGCTATCCCTTACATGAAATACAATGATAGCTATCCCTTACATGAAATACAATGATTGCTATCCCTTACATGAAATACAATGATAGCTATCCCTTACATGAAATACAATGATAGATATCCCTTACATGAAATACAATGATAGCTATCCCTTACATGAAATACAATGATAGATATCCCTTACATGAAATACAATGATATATATCCCTTACATGAAATACAATGATAACTATCCCTTACATGAAATACAATGATAGCTATCCCTTACATGAAATACAATGATAGATATCCCTTACACGAAATACAATGATAGCTATCCCTTACATGAAATACAATGATAGATATCCCTTACACGAAATACAATGATAGATATCCCTTACATGAAATACAATGATAGATATCCTTTACATGAAATACAATGATTGATATCCCTTACATGAAATACAATGATAGCTATCCCTTACATGAAATACAATGATAGCTATCCCTTACATGAAATACAATGATAGATATCCCTTACATGAAATACAATGATTGATATCCCTTACATGAAATACAATGATAGCTATCCCTTACATGAAATACAATGATAGCTATCCCTTACATGAAATACAATGATAGCTATCCCTTACATGAAATACAATGATAGCTATCCCTTACATGAAATACAATAACTATCCCTTACATGAAATACAATGATAGCTATCCCTTACATGAAATACAATGATATATATCCCTTACATGAAATACAATGATAGCTATCCCTTACATGAAATACAATGATAGATATCCCTTACATGAAATACAATGATAGATATCCCTTACATGAAATACAATGATTGCTATCCCTTACATGAAATACAATGATTGATATCCCTTACATGAAATACAATGATAGATATCCCTTACATGAAATACAATGATAGATATCCTTTACACGAAATACAATGATAGCTATCCCTTACATGAAATACAATGACAGCTATCTCTTACACGAAATACAATGATAGATATCCCTTACATGAAATACAATGATTGATATCCCTTACATGAAATACAATGATAGCTATCCCTTACATGAAATACAATGATAGATATCCCTTACATGAAATACAATGAAAGATATCCCTTACATGAAATACAATGATAGCTATCCCTTACATGAAATACAATGATAGCTATCCCTTCCATGAAATACAATGATAGATATCCCTTACATGAAATACAATGAGAGTTATCCTATACACAAAGTGCAACATAACATTTTGACAGTTACTGAAAATATGCGGACCTGGAATTCCACAAATTCTCCAAAATATGAACCTTTATTGGTGCTGTTGGAGGTACCTATTTTAAGTACATCTCTAATCAGACTTTTGTATCATCCTAGTAACATGGATCATTTTGGGGCTTCTGTATCATACAAGTAACATGTATTGTATTAGGACTTCTTTATCATACAAGTAACATGTATTGTATTAGGACTTCTTAATCATACAAGTAACAAGTATTGTATTTAATTTAGGACTTTTGTATCATACAAGTAACATGTATTGTATTAGGACTTCTTTATCATACAAGTAACATGTATTGTATTAGGACTTCTTTATCATACAAGTAACATGTATTAAATTTAGGACTTTTGTATCATACAAGTAACATGTATTGTATTAGGACTTCTTTATCATACAAGTAACATGTATTGTATTTAATTTAGGACTTTTGTATCATACAAGTAACATGTATTGTATTAGGACTTTTGTATCATACAAGTAATATGTATTGTAGGGACTTCTGTATCATACAAGTAACATGTATTGTATTATGACTTTTGTATTATACAAGTAACATGCACCATACTGGGATTTTTGTATCATACAAGTAACATGTATTGTATTATGACTTTTGTATTATACAAGTAACATGCACCATACTGGGATTTTTGTATCATACAAGTAACATGTATTGTATTATGACTTTTGTATTATACAAGTAACATGCACCATACTGGGATTTTTGTATCATACAAGTAACATGTATTGTATTAGGACTTTTGTATCATACAAGTAACATGTATTGTATTGGGACTTCTGTGTCATACAAGTAACATGTACCAAACTAGACTTCTGTATCATACATGGAACATGTACCATACTGGACTTCTGTATCATACATGGAACATGTACCATACTAGGACTTCTGTATCATACAAGGAACATGTACCATACTAGGACTTCTGTATCATACAAGTAACATGTAACATACTGGGATTTTTGTATCATACAAGTACATGTAACATGTACCATACTGGGACTTCTGTATCATACAAGAAAAAGTACCATACTGGGACTTTTGTATCACCATTTATTTTGCATTTCAATACTTACTTGAGCTGATACTGTGGGGGTGAATGACTGGGATATTCTTCTGGCATGTGTACCTGTTAGAAGAAACTTGGGATATAAAACTTCAATTGCATAAAATTAAAGATATTAAAGATTTCTTTTATATTCATGATACAACTGCTCTTTGGTTTGTGATAATATTAATTGTAATAAAATCATCATTATTTATTTATTTTACAACATTCATGATGATAAACCATAATGAGCACCCCATATAGTTTTATGAAAAAATTCAGACCTACTTGTAGACATATCCACCCACACCAGAATGTATACATTTATAAATGCACACAGCCTTGTGAAAATCTATTTAGAGTTTAATATCATTTAATATTTCAACTCTCTGCCTACAGCTGCTGGTCATATTTCAAGAGGATCATTTAGTATGCCACAATTATTAAATCTGAATTACATTTATTATGCCACAATTAAATCTGAATTACATTTAGTATGCCAAAATTAAATCTGAATTACATTTAGTATGCCAAAATTAAATCTGAATTACATTTAGTATGCCACAGTTAAATCTGAATTACATTTATTATGCCACAATTAAATCTGAATTACATTTAGTATGCCAAAATTAAATCTGAATTACATTTAGTATGCCAAAATTAAATCTGAATTACATTTAGTATGCCAAAATTAAATCTGAATTACATTTAGTATGCCAAAATTAAATCTGAATTACATTTAGTATGCCACAGTTAAATCTGAATTACATTTATTATGCCACAATTAAATCTGAATTACATTTAGTATGCCAAAATTAAATCTGAATTACATTTAGTATGCCAAAATTAAATCTGAATTACATTTAGTATGCCAAAATTAAATCTGAATTACATTTAGTATGCCACAGTTAAATCTGAATTACATTTATTATGCCACAATTAAATCTGAATTACATTTAGTATGCCACAATTAAATCTGAATTACATTTAGTATGCCAAAATTAAATCTAAATTACATTTATTATGCCAAAATTAAATCTGAATTACATTTAGTATGCCAAAATTAAATCTGAACTACATTTAGTATGCCAAAATTAAATCTGAATTACATTTAGTATGCCAAAATTAAATCTGAACTACATTTAGTATGCCATAATTAAATATTGGTGCTTGGCATTAAAACATTTGTGTTAGGATTGGTCAGCCTGGTGACAGGATAATGTGACTGGGTGGGACATCATGCTACATGTCTGCATCATGATGCCCCAGTGATAGACATCACTATAAACTGCCATTCTGAAGACATTATAACAATATGACTGAAAAATTGTTAAAGTAACATCTAAAATCCAAATCACACACACACACACAGTTATACATATAATGACATATATTGTACCGTAAAGATAATGATAAATTGAACATTCAACTGACACCGCAGTTTATAAAGAAACATTATTCTTCATCAGTACACTCAATAACAAAATCTCTTAATTCATGCAACCAAGCTGTATCAGCAATAAACTCTGTGTAATCAAATACATTTGTTTAATTCTTTGTTATTGTTTATCCATTTGTTTATCTGTATGGTCATTGCTGTTGTCAATGTATCAATTACGTTGTATCCTGTGCAATAACTTTTCTTACTTCCAATAATTCCCAATAAACATCATTTCTATACAGATCGTTATAAATGGAATATCATTTCCATACAGATCGTTATAAAGAGAACATCATTTCCATACAGATCATTATAAAGGGAACATCATTTCCATACAGATCGTTATAAAGGGAATATCATTTCCATACAGATCAGGGGCCCCAAGTGGCTGAGTGGTCTAAAGCGCTCTCCATTACGGATCACTGCCGTCTCACCTGTCTGTGTGGGTTCCAGTCTAAGATTTGGCTAATGTAGTTATGTGAGAAAGCTTGCCAGTAGCTTCTTGTGGGTCAGTGGCTCTTTCCGGGGGTTCTCCTCAGGTTCTTCCTCCACCAATAATACTGGCCGCCATGTATAGCCTATCGTGTGCTGAAAAAATGGCGTTAAACCCTAAAACATCAAATCCATATAGCTCATTATAACAGGAACATCATTTCCATACAGATCATTATTAAGGGAACATCATTTCCATAGAGATCGTTATAATGGGAACATCATTTCCATACAGATCAGTATAACAGAAACATCATTACCATACAAATCATTCTAACAGAAACATCATGACCATATATGTTAATATAAAAGAAACATTATTTCTATACAGATCATTATAAATGGACAAATACCATGTTCAATTTATGGCAAATTCATTCTTTATATAAAAAATGTTTTCAGGAATTTGAAATGATCAATATTGATTTTGCTTATTTATTGAGTTTAAAGTTTCTCAGTTTATAAATTGATAATATAAACCCTCAATACATGTACATTTTTAAAATATAATAAATCTATATGTAATTAGCTCTAAATAATTTACTGGTAGTTTTGAACAGTTGATAATAAATGTTTTAATTGGTTTTCTTTTTAAAAAGACAAACATTGTCTTTGCTATAATTGTAGTACATGGAGATAAGAGCCAGTTAATAAATGAATGGATCACAGTGTTCCATGTTTGTGGGAGTTTCTTATTACCTGTAGACAAAGAGACCATCTTGGTTTTTCCTGTTCATCTGTAATGTTGATGCAATACACCTTGTTGGCTGCATCCACCACACACCATTCAGCACCATAGATGGATGACAATGCCTCCACCTCATCAGCCTGTCATATAACACACAAAAATGTGATACAAAGTGCATTGTAGCTGGTAGAAAAAAAGCACAGTTGGTCATATACAGTAAGCCTTTTTCTTTGTATACAAAACTTATTGTCCTTATACAGTAAGCCCTTGGTCCATTATTGGTAAGCCCTTGGTCCATGTACAGGAAGTTCTTGGTCCATGTACAGGAAGCCCTTTGTATTCTAATGAACAAAAATGTTCAGTCATTTTAAATCTATCACAGTAATATTTCCTCCTTTTAAAAATAATGCATGAATTTGGTTCGGGTAAAGACAGATGGTTATATTACAGGCTTTTAATAATATTTCCAACAGTTATATATTAATAAAGTATTTAATTTAGGGTTTGCCAAATAAACAATTAATTTGACAGACTTAATATCTTAACAGATATAACATGTCTTTTTTTATTGACAGCACATTCCAGCAATCTCATTAATCTAGCCATGTACAAAATATCATTATTACAGGCTTTTTAATTAATTATATTTTACTTGCAATGAATATAGCATCCATGAAATACAAAGAGATAAAAAAAAACTATTATTTTGCAAGTCAAACAATTATCCAAAGTTTTAGGATTTAGTTTTAAGAAAAATAAACTATTGTAATGAAATTTGGTTTACACATTAAGATTTTTAAAAGTTAACTTCTGACACATCTTTGTTAATCACTAAACAATTGGAACGAGAAAGAGAGAGATCTTAATAAGTTTGGTTTGTTTTATTGTCCTAGTTTACATAGTTTCCTTGATCTTGTGGCAGGTTCATTGAGCTTTCTTTTTAACAGATTAAAGAGCATCAGAGAGGGAAATCCCAAATGTCTGCCATTTTAATTTGTAAATATTTTCAATGTCTTTATAAATTGGTAGTTTTTGAGCCATTTTAAAATCTTATATTTTTAAATCCATTACATGAAAATATTTTCTGCTGATCCATTATGTTTTCCATTATTTTGAAGTGATTAAACAATTTCAAGAAGTGCATTATAAATTACTACCATCCCTGTGTTGCATTATATGAGTTTTCTTCAGAAGTTTTAACTCTGTTGCTGTCTGTAAACTGGATGTGTTTCTTTGTCTGTCACTTTATGCAACGTTTTGTACCTTTTGACAACTGCATGTATCAAGTCTTCATTTAACTGTAGAAGATAAATGACTTATATAGGGTCAAGTCTTTCATTTTTATATGTAGACTGTGTTATATCTTCAACCAGAATGAGGATTGGCAATTAGTAAACTTACACCTACTAAAATATTCAATATTAAAATTTTTGCACATATCCAACAGTCTGTAACTTGTGCTGATGGTCACAGGTTTAATAGAATTTCAAGCAGGGGGGGGGGGATGAAGAAGCTTGCTACACGTTATGGATTGATCATTTCTCCTTTGAATACGTTCCCCAATCACATTACTTTAGGGATATTAGCCTGCTACCTCGCGAATCCAGCCCTACCAAAAGACGAAAATTCGTCTTTCCTGTCTATGTCATATAGACAAAGGGCAATAACTCTTGCCCATTACCTCCCCTTGCCGCCCGTTAGGTGTCGCTTCTTTAGTTTTTTAGCTTCGCTGTACGCGAAAACACGTACAATTAGACCTCCAATGAATCCAAGCCATCTTAGTGTAAATTCTGACCATCCGAAGTTAAATTTGGAATTACTGTGTTGGATAATCATTCCCCAACAGGTCGTATACATTATTTTACAATATTTTCCAATTTGAGTGACTTTGTCACCTTTTCTAGACTTCGGACCAGGTTGCAACGTGGTCAAAGCACGCTTATGGCGGTACTAGCATGTAATACATGTAGCACTCAATAATTTCGCTTATTCCGTATGTAACGTTTACAATATTAGCGACTAATAACGTGCTGCATTGATAATGTGTGCTTTATTTATCTTCTTTGACGTTTCAGTAGACTTCAAAAAAAGTCTTTGAACGACCAATTTGCGACTTTAATGACGAACTTCGTCTTGTAGTCACAAGTTCACGCAACACTTAATCATTTCGCTTCCTCCGTTAGTTACGGTTATGGAATAGCGACTTTATAGCGTACTGAATTTTTAATTTGTGCTTTGTTTATCTTTTTCTCCGTTTCAGTAGACTTCGTCTCTGAACGACCAGTTGCAACTATTAATGGCGGAATTTCGTGTTGTAGTCACAAGTTCACGCGACACTAAATCATTTCGCTTCCTCCGTTAGTTACGGTTATGGTAATAGCGACTTAATAGCGTGCTGAATTGCTAATTGTGCTTTGTTTATCATCTTTTTCGTTTCAGTAGACTTCGTCTTGAACGAACCATTGCAACACACTCACGGCGATAACTAGTGTTGTCATTATGAGTTAACATGGCACGGAATAATTTGACTACTCCGTTAATAACGGTTATAGTATTATCGAATTAAAAATATGCTGAATTTTTAATTTGTGCTTTGGCGGAATTCATGTTGTAGTCATGAGTTCATGCGACACTAAATCATTTCACTTCCTCCGTTAGTTACGGTTATGGTAATAGCGACTTAATAGCGTGCTGAATTGCTAATTGTGCTTTGTTTATCATCTTTTTCGTTTCAGTAGACTTCGTCTTGAACGAACCATTGCAACACGCTCACGGCGATAACTAGTGTTGTCATTAAGAGTTAACATGGCACGGAATAATTTGACTACTCCGTTAATAACGGTTATAGTATTATCGAATTAATAATATGCTGAATTTTTTAATTTGTGCTTTGTTCTCTTCTTTTGTCGTTTCAGTAAGCAAAGTCGACAACGAAGGCATGAATGGCAAAATGGGTGTTGGCAATGTGGAAATGGAGGAAATTATGTTGACATGGTTTAGGCTGCCCAGTGGGTGTAAATTTCACCGCAGATCCGTGCATGGGATTCGGGCCTGTAAGTCCGGACGCATGGAGTCTATGCTGGATCAATTGGATCCATTTTAATATGCACTTTCGCCGGCCTTCCAGCTGTCAGTCCAGCCGACACCGTCAGTTCAGCCGGCACTTCAGCAGGCAAACCGGCATTAACCGTCCATCCAGCACCGTCCGTTCAGCCCAAATGGCACCGGACGGCCAGCCGACCTTCCAGCTTGCATCAACAGGCACCGGCCGTTCAGCCCAAATGGCACCGGCCGGCCAGCCGACCTTCCAGCCTGCGTCGACAGGCACCGGCCGTCCATACGGCAACGATCGTTCAGCCCAAATGGCACCGGTCGTCCAGCCGACCTTCCAGCCGGCATCAACCGGCACCGGCCGTCCATCCGGCAACGACCGTTCAGCCCAATTGGCACCGGTCGTCCAGCCGACCTTCCAGCAAGCATCAACCGGCACCGGCCGTCCATCCGGCAACGACCGTTCAGCCCAAATGGCACCGGTCGTCCAGCCAACCTTCCAGCCGGCATCAACCTGCACCGGCCGTCCATCCGGCAGCGACCGTTCAGCCCAAATGGCACCGGTCGTCCAGCCGACCTTCCAGCCGGCATCAACCGGCACCGGCCGACCATCCGGCAACGACCGTTAAGCCCAAATGGCACCAGTCTTCCAGCCGGCATCAACCTGCACCGGCTGTACATCGGATTTACGGAGATTATAGTGATGTACCCGTCAATCTACACTACTGGTTACATATCACTACCATGAGAGAAATGTTATAGATGAATCTCCCTCCAATCAGACCATTCGAGAGGCAGGTGCCGGTCATAGCCGGACCTTCGCCGACATTCTGGCCGACCATATACCAGACAAATTAGTCGGTATTACCGGTGTACACCTCCCGTCATGTCAAATACGTGACGGTGTGATTTTAAAACAAGGGAGAATTAGTGACATTATCAGAGGTGACGGAATTGAGTTATCTATGCCACTTGGTATGCGCTACCCAGATATGACAGCTTTACCAGAACAGGTCTTTCAGGCCGACCATCCGCCAGTTCAATCAGCCGGCAGTGCCGGCCGTCCATATGTTCACGGCTTCTCTACAAGGGAGATTTAGTGAAAGTGTCAATTATGACAGAATTGCGTCATCTAAGTCACCTTGTATGCTGTACAGATATGCAAGCTGTACCAGAACCAACATTCCCTCTGAGCGAATGGTAGATGGGCGCGCAGTGCTGGACGCACTACATAAGCATTATGTAATTGTTATTACCTTACAGTCGGCACCATCCGGCACCGGGCGTCCATCTGGCAATGACCGTTCAGCCCATATGGCACCGGTCATCCAGCAGACCTTCCAGCCGGCACTAACCGGCACCGGGCGATCCGGCAATGACCGTTCAGCCCATATGGCACCGGTCGTCCAGCCAAGCTTTCAGCCGACACTTGCCGGCACTGACCGTTCATCCGGCTCCGGCCGTCCAGCCCAACAGGCACCGGTCGTCCAACCGTATGGAGATTTTAGTCTTATACCAGTCCATCCGACTATACCGCTGTACCAGCACGGGGACTTTTATCATACCGCAATCCGCAAAAATCGGATTGACGAAGATTCTAATGATGTTTCCGTCTGTCAATCCGTACTACCGGTTACATATCACTACCATGACACAGATAGTTGGCGAGGAATCTCTCGATCCAACCCGACCATTCGAGCGATCGGTGCCGGTCATAGCCGGCCTGTCGCAGTCATTCAGGCCAAACATATGCCAATCAATTCATTCGGCATTGCCGGCCGTCCATAGGCTAACAGCTCATCCACAAGGGAGAGTGAATGCCTTTATCAGAGATGATGGAATCGAGTCATCTATGCCACCTGGTATGCATTACCCCGATATGGATGCTTTACCAGAGCAAGATTATGCACATAGTGAGTGCGATGAGTCGCAGGCAAATCAGCGGTATGCAGATCCAACTATGGAACGGACTGAGTTCAGCTTCAAAGCCGCAGTGGAGGAAATTTATAGGGTGTTGGCCCCTTCAGAATGCCCTCCACCTCCTGCTGCCATTACCGACTATAAGGTTAGAGCGTCGGTCGATCTGGATGAGGGGGAAGAGACTCTATCCTTCCGCCTCCTTCCCCAGTCGACAAAATTAAGGAAATTAATGACCGTCTGTCGACACGTATAGGGGATCCAGGAATTGCTAAGGTTTTTCTTTCTGAAAGCCAAGTACCAGCGTCGTTTTCAGGTCGATGGTACAAAACTCACTCCGGTGCGTTCAGTACTGAGGTCTTGGCTCTGGATAAAAAATATGGCAGCAGTCCATATGTCTGCTCCATTGTCTTATAAAGTGGACTAAACGGTGTTCAATGCCAAGTCCAAGCTGGTTCGAAATGTAGTCGCTACGTCTTCACTGTTAGATCTAGCCTCCCTAGCCATTTTCAGGATCGCTGATAAATCTGGCAATGAACATGCTTGGGATTCGACGGCCCGGTTAGCTAGGGTTCTTAACAGGGCAGCTCACCATTCCATGGCCAATGCGCTGACTGCTTCTGCCAACCTAGACCTGATACGTCGTGACGCATGTCTGAAGGGCACGTCGCTTTAACCCCATCATATGCTGGCTAGATATGACCGACGCACATTTCACGTCCCTATCCCACGAGTTGCGGACATTCTCCGTTGTGCTTGTCGGGACTAGGCTTATCAGTTCCATGTCATACCTTTTGACCTAAATTTAAGCCCTTGGGCTAGTACCAAGGTTATGGATTACGTTGTCACCCTGTTCCGCTCGACTTCATCTATTGCGTCGGCAGTATATTTGGACGACATCCTCCAGTAACATCTGTCAAGTTCTACTCTGCTCAAAGGCAGAAACGATCTTATATCACTTTACGTCATATAGGCTTTCTCGTGAACTGGATAAAGTCTGATCTCTGTCCAATCCGGATTTTGGTCCATCTGGGTGTGGAGTTTCTCCCGATCTGAATCTGGTAAGTCTTCTTCGAGTTTGCGATCATCCAGATAATTGCACTCGTAGAGTCCGTTTCCGACAGGATGCGCAATTTAGCGAGAGAGTTGCAGATCCTCGGATTATTCAATGCGGCAGCAGACTTGATCCCTCTCAGCCGTCCTTTTAGGCGCCCTTTACAAAGGACTTTGCTAGCGTAATTGCGCCATTTTCAAGTCCCTTCGATCCCAGAAAACAGTCATGCTCACGCCAGAGATACGATCATTCTTGAGTCAATGGCACAACCCCTGTAGGCTGTCCACAGGGATTACTCTGGAGATACCCCAAGGGGATAACGGTATGTTCCGCCACTAATACCTACGGTTGGGGTGCCCACCTGTTGCCGGACTTAGATACTGTCAGCGGCACGTGGGTGCCAGGGGCGAGCCCTTTCCACATCAACCTTTCAGAAATAACGGCTGTCATCAATGCCTTTCATTTCGGGCAGGATCAACTCTTATTACAAACTGCCCTCATTATGTCAGACAACATTGTGGTGGTGCCTTGCCTCAAAACAAGGGGACACCAATCACCAGACCTGTGCAATCTGAACTGGCAGTTTCTACATTGGTTTGACAATCTCCACCTCAATGTACAATTCAGACACACAGAATGGTCACTCCATCAATCGGACTTTCTTCCAATCGACACACTTTGGAGACGTCCGATGATTGATCTTTTGCAACAAGGTGGAATAGCAAATTCTCCACCTTTCATCTCACAGGTTCCAGACCCAGAAGCTTGGGTCGTGGATGCTCGATCAATCACCTGGGAAGGGTTGTGGTCATTCTCCTACCCTCCCACGGTCTTGGTACTGGAATTAATCCAGAAGTTAAGGGGTCAGAATTGTCAGATGGTTCTGATTACCCTTCTCAGATGGAACAACTACTGGGTCTCCGATCTACTCAATCTAGGCGATAGATCTACCCAGGAAGATTACAGTCAGCACAAGTATTCACAAGCAACTGCGGCCAGGGGTGTTCCACCCCTGTCCGGACCGTCTTTTTGTTCAAGCTTGGCTCTTGTCCAGACAGCCTTGCAAGACAAACAATTTAAATCTTTGATTGCGGAGAGAATCTCGAGAGCAAGAAGGCCCTCTACTCTGAAGGTTTACGAGGGCAAGTGGCATGTTTTCAGAGACTGGTACCATATCATTCACATTGTTCCTCTGAGTGTCACAATCCCTCAACTGGCCAACTTTTCTCTGGCTTTTCAAGGAGAAACATCTGGCTCCAGTTATTCTCAAATGTTACCGCTCCATGATATCAGACACATTCCGCCATTCTGGTACATGTGCTATCAGCCATGACAAAGATTTGTCAGATCTTTTAGACATTTAAAAAAAAAAAAAAAAAAAAAAAAAAAAAAATTTAATCGACTTATATCTTTCACCCTGTTTCCAAATGGAATCTGTCCTGGGTTTTAACATGACTCAATTCAGACAGTATTGAGTCTTTAACCCACGATTAGTTAAAGCTACTATCATACAAATTGGGTTTCTTGATAGCCTTAGCTTCAGCATGCAGGGTGAGCGAGTTACATGTCCTTTCTAGTGACCCGAACTCTCTTCCGTTCCGATCAGAGGGTTTGATGGTCCTCTTGATGCAGCCAGGCTTCGTAGTCCAAAATAGATTACCATACATTGGCGATCAACGAGTCGTCATTAGCTCGCTTTCTTTATAGATAAGTCAGGATCAACAGCCAGGTAAGATCCTGTTTGGGCACTCTAGCACCATTTCAATGCATAGAGGTGAGTCAGGTCACATACAAGCACCTCTTTTTTCTGGTGATAGCTGGGATATGAGACATCACCATTCAAGCCCTTGCTTCATGGCTGTAGTGGGTTATACGCTCGGCGTACTCTGAGAATTCGCAAATCAGTCACCTTATAGAAGCTGTTGGCTGACATGCAGAGTCAACCTTCTACAGTTTTATCTTCAAGTTTGTACTCGCAGAGGCAAACATTGATTCTAGTAGGTCCGGTGTTGGGCAGCCCAGACGCCCACCAGACTCATGTACAACAATCAGCACAGCCTATTAGCTTCGCTGGATTCGCCAGATAAATTTTCGTAGGTAAGAAGATTTCAATATCTATCTTCTTAACCGTATAAAAGGGTCACATATCACGTGACCCTGGGCTGTGTTGCTGATTGAAAATTAGGAGACCGGGTTATCATTCACATGGGGAATCCAACCATCATTCCCTAGAGGATACCCGTGTGGAGGTCAGATGCTCCGCATTCCCTCCTCCTATTACTTATTCTCCTAAAGTAATGTGATTGGGGAACGTATTCAAAGGAGAAAGCAAATTTTGTAGTAAATTATGTTTCTCCGAGAATACTTACCCAATCACATTACTAAGAAACCCTCCCAACCACCCCGCCATGCGAGCATCCTCGTGTTTTAATATATCGCTCAGCTTAAAAACTAAAGAAGCGACACCTAACGGGCGGCAAGGGGAGGTAATGGGCAAGAGTTATTGCCCTTTGTCTATATGACATAGACAGGAAAGACGAATTTTCGTCTTTTGGTAGGGCTGGATTCGCGAGGTAGCAGGCTAATATCCCTAAAGTAATGTGATTGGGTAAGTATTCTTGGAGAAACATAATTTACTACAAAATTTGCTATCACTTTGAAAAATGAAGATTTTGTATTAATAAAAATGAGTTTTAACAAGCCACTGATCTGAAAATGTCTGTAATCTAGCTCTGTTCCATTATGAATCATACCTCCTTGAATCTCTTGTTAATTGTATGGAACACATATCAAAATAAGACAATATTTATTTTAAAATCAGAGATGAAAATGTTTAAAAAAAAACTCTATTCTATTCATTTTTCTATTATATGCTAAACATTCCACAATAATGCTGTGTGAACAGAAACACCTTAACCATAGAAATAATTCATATTTAATTCATAATTAGCATGCTAGCAACTTGATTAACCTTTAAAAAGAATTTGGCAATGTACATACAATTATTCATATTACTGCAAATATAAATAATAAGTAAAAATATAAGTGTAACTGTTTGGCAAACACATACATGTACATTATTATTACTAAAACCAAATTATTTTAAAATCTGATTAAATTTCTTAAAATTAAAATTATGACAAAGCAACAGCCAGTTTTTAAACAATATTTTTAGTTTTGTTTCATCATTGATCTTGCAAAAAGTATTCTGTAAAATGAATATTTTAATCAATACTTATTCTGCACATATATGTATATGGTTGAGTATATTTAAAATGTATTGTTTGCTAGTTTTTTAAGCTATAGATAATAATAATTATAACAATGATAATAATAATAAATAATAATGAGTACTTTAATGTTGCTGTTGTTGTTGTTGTTGTTGTTGTAGGGTTTAATGCCATTTTGCAACACATGATAAGGCTTTTACATGGCAGCCAGTATTAATGGTGGAGAAAGAACCCGGGAAAACCCTCAGAAAGAACCACTGACACACAAGAAGATACTGGCAAGCTTTCTCACATATCTACATTGGCTGAATCTGAGACCAGAACCCACGCAGACAGAGGTGAGATGGCAGTGATCCGTAACGGAGAGCGCTTTAGGCACACTCTGGGCCCCCTAGGACTTTGCATAGTCCCTAATCTTTAGAAGCTCTTAGCGCTTTACAACATCTTTAATGATATGACTACAAAAAACAAAACACCATGAAATTAGAAAAAATAAAAAATGCTGAAAATATTTAATGTACAAAACATTATTAGGTCTTTAAGTTTGTTCTTGCAGTCGAAAAAGGTGAGTTTTAAGAGCACTCTTGAAATGGATCATGGATCACTGTGTCTTTGTGTGTAATTTCAATGGGCAATTCATTCAATGCTGCTGGGCCCTGGTACACAAAAAAACTTTGTCCAAATGACTTTATTTTCACAGTGGGAATAATGAGTATAAGATTGTCAGCAGAGGACCATAAGTATCTTGCTGGTGTATACACATGGGTGAGGCCAGATAGGTATGTTAGACTGGAGTCCATGAGTAAAACATAGCACAGAGAACAAAATTTGTGTCTGATTCTTGATCGAATGGATAGCTAATGTAGGGTCTGAGCAGCAGGGAGGTTTGCTCTGATCATGGTACTCTAAGGATGATCCAAGCAGCTGTTATTTGAATATTTTGAAGTTTCTGGAGTAGATATTGAGATAAACCATACAGAATTGAGTTACAATAGTCCATTCTTGAAAGTACTAATAAACACACAAGCATTTTAGTGGCATCAATTGAAAGATATTTGTGAATGGAGCTGATGCATCTCATATGTAGCCTTGCATATGTTCATGACATTTTGGTGCAGTGTGAGAGTACTGTCTAGAGTAACACCTAGGTTTCGTACTGAGTCTGTGTGAATTTAATGTTGGTGATGCTGATATTTATTGTTTGAGGTGAAGGATGTGAATGAGAAAATCTTTTGTGTTGTGTTCAAAATAGCCTTAGTTTTATCATCATTCAACTGCAGCTTGTTACATGTCATCCATGATTTCACATCAGAAATACACCTCTATACTCATTGGTTTGTAGCATCAACTTCAGTTGGGTGGCTAGACTTGTATATTTGGGTGTCACTGATCAGCATACAATTGGTGAGACAATGTATGATGATCAGTGATGATCACTTGAGAAAAGCCGAGTGCATGGAATGAAGAGTACATGTACAATAACAAAACCACAACATAGATAGATAAACTGTGATGGAGTGTATTCCTTCCATTTGCAGATACAATTTGTGTCCTGTTGACTAAGTAGGACTTGAACCACAGTAAGGCTGTATTGTGAATGCCAAATACATGCTGGGGACGGTACAGTAATATATCATGGTCTATTGTGTCAAATGCTGCAGATAATCAAGGAGAGTGAGGACTGTAATCTTTCCACTATCCAAAGCAGAGAGAATGTCATTAAATATTTTCAGAAGAGTTGTTCCCGTACCATGGTAAGGGCGATGATATGCAGACTGTACATTGCTAAAAAGTTGGATTAGAACAACTTTTTCTAAGAGTTTTTATATGAATGGGAGATTAGAAACAGGGTGGTAGTTCTTTAAATTGTTATGGTCGAGTGTTGGTTTCTTCAGCGGAGGCTTTACAATGGCAGTTTTGAAAAATGATGGGAATTTCCCAGGAGAGAGAGAGGTATTAATAACATCAGTTAGTGAAGGCAATATTGGATCTAAGCACTCAAGCAGCTGTGATGTTGGAATTGGATCAAGTTCACATGACTTTGGTACACTCTTCATCATGATTGTCCATACTTAATCCATAATTGTATTTTGGACTTGACCATGTCCAAAATCAAATACATGTTGTTCCGAACTAGAGACATTGATATTTTTATTTTGGTAAACAAATTTTACACAGTTTATATTTCTTTATGAGTGTGGGTTAAATATTAGGATCATTATCTTGGTCTAAGGCAACAATATTGTTCTTTAGTATAATTTTAGTAACATAATCTTGTAGAATGGAATTTTCCATTAGGTAACTATTTTAAACTATGTATTACTGTTATACCATTTTGAAGCAGAAATCAGTCTTTTATTGTTGTCTTAATATTTGTATTAAATTTGTTTCAAATATAATAATTGTATCATTTCAATGAAGTAAATATCCTTATTGATAGTTAGATCTGATTATTATCTTGAATATACATGATGAGTAATGTTGACAAAGGTATGTTAGGGACTCAAAATTGCGGCGTTGTGGTTATCTGCGTACTTAATCTTGATGTCTGTGAAAACAACCCATTATTTGACAGAAATATCAACACAGAATCATAGTGAATTCAGACAAAGACATATTGGATTATATTATTGTGATTAACTGGATGAATGTTAGTACATCATCACACTTTAAGTTGGGGTAAATTAGTATATTCCAGACTACATGAATATCAACACCTTCAGCACTGGATCTTAATTCAAATATGACTGATATTTAATTAGAACTTTATTCTTTAGGACTTGTCATAATTTTTTTCAACGTTTTCCAATCAAATTTAGAGTACAGGTACTGTCAGTGCTTTTGAAATGTTCAGTTGGTATTATAGGGAAATAAATTATTTGTTGTATTTTACAAAAGTTGTGGTTTTCAGTATTTTCTATTACACTGTTTAAGTCCACAGAGTCATAATATGTTTAATAATAATAATAATAATAATAATAATAATAATAATAATAATGATAATGGTGTCAATAACTAGTTTACTTGACCCAATCAGAAGCCCCTAGTGGCCAAGTGGTCTAAAGTGCTTTCCGTTATGGATCACTGCCATCTCACCTCTGTCTGCGTAGGTTAGAGTCTAAGATTCGGCTAATGTAGTTCTGTGAGAAAGCTTGCCAGTAGCTTCTCATGGGTCTGTGGTTCTTTCTGGGAGTTTTCCCAGGTCCTTTCTCCACCAATATTATAATACTGGCCACCATGTATATCCTATCATGTGCTGAAAAATGGAATAAACTTTACCACAACAACAACTTGGCTCTATCAAATGTATTCAAATCATCGACATTTATAACAAAATATTATTTATGAAGTTTGTACATTTTTAAACCAATTGTTATTAGATTGCATTTTTTTGGCATGTATGGCATATAATTAACAAAAAATTATAAAGTCTATACTTAAACTTAACATTACATTTTCATGACCACAATTTCTTTCATGTACTTATGTAACCATTAATTTCACTGGTTGTATGCAGTATAGACGTACTCATCTTATTTTTACCTGTGCAAGCGTCCGCCCCACCCTATGCACCACACACTGTACATTTGGCTACCAAGTATACTAAAAAAAACAGTATTCTTAAACAGTGCACACACACACACACACACACACACACACACACACACACACCTTTATTCCAATTTAGAAATGTTTGTGCAGACGGAAGAAAATTTGGTCTGAAATTTGTATGGTTTAAATATATTAAATCATATTCAGCTTCATAATAACAACAGGGGCTCCTGGGATAGCAAGTATTTACTTAGCACAGGTTCTCAGACACGAGGTGGGGTACTATTCACTAAGGACAAGAGTCACCAACTTTAGTGGCAATATGCACCTGACGGGTCAGATTTTCAGAATTAACCTCCATTATAAAATGTAACCATGAACAAAATGTTGTACATCATCAAAATGAATCCATAAGTCCTTATATTCATCCAGATTTCGGCTGAATGGTAAAAACATGCAAAACTTTTAAATTAATTGAAAACGTCAGTACATAGACTCCATGATGATGTCATGTGACCAAAATGTTCCCACGTGTTAGATTCATGCATTCGGAACTACACAAAATATATCTGTGTTCATGGTCATTCCGTACCCAAACCATTTCGTACCCAGTGGAAATTGGTCGTTTCGTACCCAACGTGCTGGTTGTTTCGTATGCATGGTGCTAGTCGTTTCGTACCCGAGCTGATGGTCGTTTCGTATCGGTCAATTTACAAGGTCAAATATACAGTATTGTCATATCCTGTGGTCATATTTACCGTTACTCTTTATGGCTAATCCTTTTCATATCTAAACAAATTGCATGCGCAAAGCATATCTGGGCAAAAAATTTACCAAACACAAATAATTATAGTAATTTTGCAAGGATTATTATATTTCCTGGCTTTGAAAAAGTTCTCTGGTTTAGATGATATTGTAAAAGTTTGCAGGTTTCACTATGTTAGATCGAAACACGAGAGACTAAGAAAATGAAGCAACAAAGTGAATTTAAATTCAAAAATATCTTTAATTTATCTAAATTATTTTGTTAACAAAATAGTATCCCAGACGAGCTACAAAATTATTTTATGATTTTATTGTCTTAAATTAAGTAACACACAGAAGCAAAACACAAATTTGAAATAACGTAACAAATAATTTTGTTGTCTGAGTTATAAAGTTAAAATTTAAGAGTGACTTACATAATTGTGAACTTGTAAAAATAAAAATAAAACAGAAAGTTCTATCACAAATCCTAAAGAATAGAATGCTACGTATGAATTCCAGGTCCTCAATGTGTTGATATACCAATAACTTTGACTATGGTGAATGCCAACAATCTGGATTGTGCCGATGTTACAATTCTCTTAAATGCGTTGATGTGCAAACAGTATTGATGCGTGACAATATCATCTAAACAATAGAATTTACAGTCACGGACAAAAAGTTAAACTATAGATATACATGACAATGTGGTGGGTTCGAATCCCAGCTGAGCTGACTGCAGTTAGACACCGTATGTGGTGGGTCTCGAATCCCAGCTGAGCTGACTGCAGTTAGACACCGTATCCAAAATATGTAGACCTCCTGTGCGGTACGATACGTTGGGTTTTGACAACATACAACGAAAGTGTTAGTTTCATTGTTTCTAAAAGAAACGTTTTGGAGAATAGTAACTGAAACTATTTATTATTTTCAATGAAGTGAATCTTGCTTTGAAAATAAAACCCGGATAAACATATGAACAAAAGTTAGATACATTTATGAAATAATACATTTTCTCATGGAAACAGAAGAAAAGATGAAAAATGAATTATTTTGTGCAGATAAGTGTCATTTTAGAGAATTTGGCGCGGTTGGGAAAAGTTGTACTACAAATAAAAACAGAGTCGCGGTAATGTCGTCATTTATAAAAAAAAAAATAAAAAAAGACAGGAGAAACACCGACAGAGGGGAAAATATGATATATTGGAGGCAATCGTGTAGCTTCGTATTGATCTTGTGTATGGTATGTCATGTCATTTATTTAAATTAGTACATAATACCCATTTTCCTATAAAAGTTTTCCAGTACCCACCCGTGTATCGGTGGTTCTTACTCGGATTTCACTCGGGTTCTTCCTCCACAAGTTAAACTGACCTCCATGTATAATGTGTTGAGAAATGACGTTAAATCCAGAACAACAATAAAAACAACAGCATTTGCCCACATTATACTGTTTATAAATAGGCTAAGTTTTTTGTCGGAAATGTGAATTTATGAAAGTAATTTATCTAAATGGCGGAGACATGCCAAATATTTTTGTATATTCAAGTATATTTCTCTGCTGAAAACTGAATAGGTAAATTGGTAAAGGGAATAGTTCTCTTTAAATGTAATCCGGACACAGTAAGCATGACAAAATATCAAGTATACATCGATATATAATAATACAATTACCTTTAATTGTCGCAATTAATAATTGACATCTTCTAAAGAGTATTCTTAATAAATGAAAATCTATGTTTTGATTTCAATATTTAATAATTATATTAATTTAGTTATTTTATCTTACTTGGCATGGAATTAACTTTAAGACAACAGCCGGAAGTAGGTAATGATTAAAATGACCCACTGGTGCCTCTTCACTTTTCAATAACTCTTGTTCAAGTCACGCGCGATGTCAAGATAGACAGGTTGGATATACTTTGGTTTCGGATCATTGGGTGATATTGTTGTTTAGTCCTGGAACTATGTGATGCGAATATTAGACGATCAGTCCAGGATGACCAGACATGACCATTACACCTGTCTGATCACCTGTGTATTCGCTTTGTTTTCGGCTGTACAGGTAGCAGCCATTAACACATGTAAGTATTTTGTTGAGGTCGTAATCTAGATCATACGTATTAGCAAGTAGGTCTGACTCATCGATATTGTAGATACAGATGTTTGAGTATAAACATTTATTTGTCTACCTTCCATACATTTTTAATCAAACAAATGTGATTATGTTTAATGACGAATGTGTCTGTAAGGGGGAGGGGAGGGGGCAGTTTTCATTACAGAAAGGGAGCGCAGAAAGGGCTTGAAATGAAATTAGTCGTGCGAAAGGGATACACAGTGTTATACCTGTCTCTATTCCAGCGACTTTTTTTTTCTTCAGTTTTACCTTATCTTTATATGTAGTTTGGCATGCATTGTTGGTTGCTGAGTCATTAAAATCCGTCTTTATCTGTATCGAAAATGAAAAGATAAACTTGTTTTAATAAATACTTTTTTGTTTTCGGATTGTGTGCTCATATATCCACCACTTATATTAATTTAAAGAGGATAAAAGTTGTTAGGTTTCGGTGAGTATGAAGGCCAGTTTGTTACAAAATATACAAAGTTAAACGTCATTTGGAATCAGAAACTCTAGTTTGGGGAATAGAAACAAACCTTACATGATTTGTGACCAAATATTTTCAAGAAATTAAATATTTGAAATTTGTGGTCAAAATAGGTGTATAATCTTTAAACATGTTTTAGTCCAAAATTAAATAGAAATTTCTTAAGTTTGCAAAATCCACCCGAGAATTTCTTCAACAAATTAAGCAATCTGTTTAATAAATTTTCTTTAAAATAAATTTACGGACAAAAAAGTGTGAGGGCTTGTGAAGAAAGGAAATGATTGATAATGAAAGTTATCTCTGGACCATCATAGCAAAAAACAAACGTGCAAAAATTCATGAATATTTTAGGGTGGGGAATTTTCGCTTGTGTCATACGACGATATATCGGAACCTTTGAATGATGGTAAAGTTAAGTAAAACCGTTCAAAGGAGAGAGAGAGAGAGAGAGAGAGAGAGAGAGAGAGAGAGAGAGAGAGAGAGAGAGAGAGAGAGAGAGAGAGAGAGAGAGAGAGAGAGAGTATAATGGCTTAGATCGACTGTAAATATATAAAAATATATCAATTACTTCTTGAATGGTTCGTAATTTTGCTTGGTTTCTAGTCCAGTCTAATTTCCATATGCCAGTACGTGAATGACTGAGCGTTCAGTGTAAGAGAACCTAACGTGTTTGTGGTGCTCTACTTTCTTCATAAAACAATCTCTCATGTTTAAATTATAAGTGTCTTATTTTGATTTAATCAGCTTGAATACAAATAGAAACTTAAAAAGAAAACAATCAACTTTTCAATTTGCAACTGTGATATTGAATAACAAGAAAAAGCATAGAACTATATTATTTAGCGGACACACTCGCATGAATGCGAGGAATTCATTCAGTCGGTCAGTAGTTAACCGGAGCATATGTTAACTCCGTTTAAAGAGCAATTTTGTGTATGTAATTGATATAAATAAAATAGATGTATAGTATGTACGCTGTATCAATGTTATGCCACTCCTTATATGTGATATAAATAAAACATATGTATAATATATACACTGTATCAATGATATACCATTCATTGTATACATTTTTCATTAAAAGAAAACTGCAAGCCTCATTTTCTTTTATTGAAAAAAATGTACATCTCGTGGTATATCATTGATACCGAGTACCTACCATACATAATGTACACACACACACACACACACACACACACACACACACACACACACATATATAAGTAAATTACTTTTAAATGCCTTTTCTTTTTAAAAATCTTCATTTTTCCAAAAGTTGGTTTTGGTCTGAATATCGCTCATTAAATCATATTAGGACACCCCTTTGGCGTAAGTCACACGTGTCAAATATGCGATGAAAGGCTTATAACTATAATTATATTGGTAATATTCAAAATAATTTGACAAAGCAACTGCTTTATTTATTTATTTTTAAATACTAAGGATTTGTATTATTTTGTCATGAAAATTGAAAACATGCTTTTAATATCAATCAATTTGCAATACGATTACTCAAGAATTTCCGCGACTACAGACATCAAAGAAGTTAGTGATATCATTGCCATCATCGATCTCAAAAGACGAACGACACAAGCGCACGTGATGTTTTGCAAGTTATATATGTTGTTTGTTTTTTTTTTTTTGTTTTTTTTTTGGGCGGGGGCAGGGGTTTTTGTTGTTAGATTAGGATTTTTAACGTAGCTTTAACAATGTTTCAGTCATATCGCTACGATGTCTGCAGTGAGGCAGTTGACAGTGATGCAGTGTTGCCAGACACTTTTTTCAATTCCCGCCCGTGTACCTTTAAAAAGCAGCTCAAAACCTCACCCACCCCACCCACCCCATTTATATATTAAAATCAGAAGAGAAAATAAGAACCAAATACCATACATTTAACAATATTATAACAGTGATACAGTGATAATAGTGTATGCGCCCTACAGGCTACAGTTCTGGTAGCATTGATATGCTAGCTTAATTGAAATTTCAAATTAGAAGCGCGCTTCGTTCTTCGTGTTCTGGAATTTCAAAATTAAAAAAAAATAAAAATGTGAGATACATCTATGGAGATACATCCAGAATAATGGATTGATTAAGATTGTTAGATATTATCGTCACGAGTGCCAATTTGAAATTAAATGCGGATAATTTAATAGCAATTTGATGGAGCCCAAATTACGGCTACACGAATCAGAAACCAGCCCAAAAAATCGCACCCCGCAATCTAAAAAAAATTAACGCAAATAAATTTCGAAAGGAGCTCAATTGGGCGAAGAAAAAAAAACGCGTATCTGGCAAGTTGGCAACTCTGATGCTAACTTAATTTAAATATGGAATTAGAAGCGCGCTTCTTTCTTCCGGTTGCGGAATTTAAAAATTTGTTTAAGTATGTCAGATAACATCTATGGAGATGAATTCATTAAGATTTATTTTAGATATTATTGTCATTAGCGCCAATTTGAAATTGAATGCGGATCATTTGTTAGCAATTTGATGCAGCCCAAATTATGGCGACACAAATCAGAAACCAGCCCAAAAAAAACGCAACTCGCAATCTAGAAAAATTTCCCGCAACCAAATTTAAAAAGGAGCCCGATTGGGCGGTTTGGGCGAGAAAAAAAACGCGGATATGGCAACTCTGCAGTGATGTCTAGCATTGAGGCATCATGCCGCAGACATTATTCTGACAGCAGTCCGACCAGTCCTAACAATAACCTCTTGATGCTGAGCGCCAAGCGAGGCAGCTATTAGTACCATTTTTTAAAGTTTTTTGGTATGACTCAGCCAGGAATCGAACCCACGACCTTCCGCTTCCGCGGCGGACGCTCTAACCACTAGGCCACTGGAGCGGTTAGTTAGATATCGAGTAAACCCGCCAAGTGGGGTAAACATAACATTTTTAAATTTTTATAGCGAATGATTAATACATACAAAATAAAAGAAAAGGTTTTTAAGTTGAAACGTACTGGCATTTTGTAGAAAACTCTCTCTCTCTCTCTCTCTCTCTCTCTCTCTCTCTCTCTCTCTCTCTCTCTTTTGAATGAATATTTTCAAAACTTTTAATGTGCCATTCTCATATTTGTAGCAGTCGTATGGATGATGGTTGTAATTATACTACTACTACTACTAGCGGTCGGTACGTAGTTGCTATAGATGCCTACTAATATCCAATGAACTTGTTATGCT
This sequence comes from Unio delphinus, assembly GCA_029339505.1. Classification (NCBI taxonomy): domain Eukaryota; kingdom Metazoa; phylum Mollusca; class Bivalvia; order Unionida; family Unionidae; genus Unio; species Unio delphinus. Next base: position 4,865,378 of record JAQISU010000263.1, on the reverse strand, counting down.
ACCATGTAATGAAATCACGAGGCAGCTTCATAGGATCGTCCATTTAAATAGGAGTTCGCAAAATTGAGCGTCAATGTGTCGAACGCCGCCTACCTGCCTACTGTGGATTGGTTTACTATCAATCTAAAAAAAAAGAAAGGTCAGAGGAAACTGTATACTTGTTAAGATGTTATCTTGGAAAACGAAAGAAAATAAAAGAAATACAACAAAATAATATAATGAAAAATAGATGGAAATGTCTATCTATTCTTATTGTCAAGATATGGCGGTTTGCAATTTTATAGTTGTCGATTTTTTCCCCTTCTTTTCTTAGACAAGATGGACCTGCTGTGTGGGCGTGAGATCAGCCTTGAATTGGAAAACGTTTACACAGGGATAGTTCGTTTTAGATTCTCTAGCTATCTGGAATCCAACAAAAACTGCAGCTTTATTCTCTCTTCCGAGATTTCTGCAAAACACATCTCATTTTACTTCACCAGTTTAAACATAAGTCTCTCTTGTGACAATGGTTACCTTGTGGCACAGGATGGAAAGTTCCAAGCGTCTGCAAAAATAAGAGGTAATTACAAGATCATTTTTGTCTACCTTTGTATGCAAGGGAGTTTATAAGAGTGCGAGGCCACCTTTTACTTCTGGAATAGCCCATTGTTTTTGTGAAATTTAGATCATTACTACCTGTTTTTGAGTATGAGAAAATATCTCTGTCACTTTTAAATTAAAATAATGCGATCTCTCTGATGGTATGATTTTTAGGAAAAAAAACTTTCTAGAACCAAGCTATCATGCTAAAGCTATAATTGTGGTACTGTAAAATCACCAAAACAAAAAACAAATGATGCAATTCACTATATCAAAAGTGAAAAGACTCTTCTTATCAGACGCAGCTTGATTGGCGATGATTGAAAAGGGTATTTATACATGCAGGACGAATTTGATGAGGATTCATTAGATGTTATAACAAAAATACTCATTTAATACAAACGTGAAAACGGAGACACAAAACATGATAGAATGATAGCATTTAATAGAGAGAAATTCATTGCCGAGATCAAGGAAGAATTAATATTGATTATTTGTATCAATCGCTTCTATACTTTCTAAATGTTCTAATGATTACATTCTCATTACTCTCTTTATGTTGGTTAAGATCATGTAGACCCGCTTGTAATCATTTAAATTGCATATTTTCAGATTTTTTAAAAACAAGTAGTGAACATCATATTTTGCGGTGTTTGCTGCTTTAATTTCTTTATTATCATACTATTTAGGTAAGATAGTGTATACATTATAGTCGCCTTATCACGTATGTTATGTGCACCATTAGTGTATAAATTATAGTCGCCTTATCACGTATGTTATGTGCACCATTAGTGTATAAATTATAGTCGCCTTATCACGTATGTTATGTGCACCATTAGTGTATAAATTATAGTCGCCTTATCACGTATGTTATGTGCACCATTAGTGTATAAATTATAGTCGCCTTATCACGTATGTTATGTGCACCATTAGTGTATAAATTATAGTCGCCTTATCACGTATGTTATGTGCACCATTAGTGTATAAATTATAGTCGCCTTATCACGTATGTTATGTGCACCATTAGTGTATAAATTATAGTCGCCTTATCACGTATGTTATGTGCACCATTAGTGTATAAATTATAGTCGCCTTATCACGTATGTTATGTGCACCATTAGTGTATAAATTATAGTCGCCTTATCACGTATGTTATGTGCACCATTAGTGTATAAATTATAGTCGCCTTATCACGTATGTTATGTGCACCATTAGTGTATAAATTATAGTCGCCTTATCACGTATGTTATGTGCACCATTAGTGTATAAATTATAGTCGCCTTATCACGTATGTTATGTGCACCATTGTGGTGTTTAACTATGATGTTGAGATATACTCCCCCCCCCCTTTCGTTTCCTTATAAATATATACTTGCATGATGTGCATGAGTTCCTTTGTTTTCGTGATGATTGTCTGTTATTTCCACCTTTCTAGAAACCCATTCTTTGTCAACAAAAGTAGGTTTTCATGCTTCTTAATAGTGCCAATCTATGTAATGTTTTTCTAGGCGTAAATTATAATGAAATATGTTTCTGCTGATTACCAACTGTTCAAAAATTATCTTTGGCTTCAGACAAACATATGTTAGGCTATGACAGAGGCGATCTTTTATCCAGGCCCTTTGTTTGATTTGGTTAGAGGACAGTTTTTCTATAATGTATTCTCCATTTCCTTGTTCGCAATTATGTATATTTCTGTTTTGACATAATCGTGAAAATATTTATGTCATGGTTCCACCTCATAAACCAATACATGTATAATGCACAGGCATGAAGAAAAAATCTTTCCGTCTGCTCCAGTGAATCTGCTTCCTAAATGAGTAGTCTTTACAAAGTTAATAACTAGTATTCCTTATTTGCATCCCGTTTAATTTGTGCGGCACGCCGATTATAATATTTTGTAATGTCCATTTATTGCTGTAGTAAGACTTCACCAGTATACAAGCAGTGACTGTACAAGAGTATAGTAAACATTCGACGCACCATTTTTGTTTTGTTTTGTGTTTTTTTATATGGTTTAATGCCATTTGTCAGCACAATATAGGCTATACATGGCGGCCAGTATTAATGGTGGAAGAAGAAACCGGACAAACCCCGGAAAGAACCACCGACCCACGAGAAGCTACTGGCAAGCTTTCTGACATAACTACATTTGCCGAATCTTAGACTCGAACACACGCAGACAGAGGTGAGATGGCAGTGGTCCGTAACGGACAGCGCTTTAGACCACTCGGCCACTCGGGGCCCCGCACCATTTTTGAAGAAACTCTGTTTCTAAACACCGTGCCCTCCAAAAGAATGTATTTTTTTTTAAATTTCGAATGAGACCGAAATACTGTTGAACCCATATAATATATAGAAGTAATGGCATTGCACAATAAAGTATGCCTTCCCAGCGTTCTTCTAGAAACTTCTCTTCTAGACCGCCGAACTATTACTTTTTTAACTTGCACGCAAGTCTGAAATATTACTTTCCTCGTATTCCAAGTTTAAATTTCGCCACACTGTCCTATTAATTTTTAATAGTATATGGCGGTCTCCTAATCTTATATACCTTTATTCATTCTATCTATCTATCTATCTATCTATCTATCTATCTATCTATCTATCTATCTATCTATCTATCTATCTATCTATCCATCCATCCATCCATCCATCCATCCAAATTGGGGATAATCATCAAATACAATTTATATTTGTTTACATATGCAGTGTGCAGAGTTTTTGAATTTTCTGAACGTGTGAAGATAAAACATAAATGTATCTACCTGTCGTTTTCTTAGGACAACAAGACAACCTTGTTGTGCCCTTCATTCTTCTTTCTTTCAGTAAGTTTATCAATGATGTATGATTTAATATCCCTTTTTGATACAGTTTGGTAATTATACTTTCTTATATAATTGCCTACTAGGTAATAAATTAAAACTGTTTTTAATTTGCCTCACCACCATGTGCATTGGGGATAGTTATATTATATCAAAAGCTTGAAGAGATGTCAGTTACTTTCTCAGACACTTAAGATTTATATATGAGAGATAGCTCAAATATGTGTCTGAATCATTGGCACATTCTCACGTCTGGTAATCATGGTGCAGTATAGAAGAAAGTTGTTGGATCTTGGAATTTGGTCAACGCAGAACGAGGATGGATGAAGAAGAAATAAGATCGACTTTTTTTTACAAGCTCACACAAATGGCTCAGATCAAGGGCTGGCTTGAATTAATATTTTGCCACGTTATCCAAAATGTATACGTAAAACATGGGGATTGGTATATCTATAAGCGTACTAGTTTTAATTTGTTAGCGTTTTCTTTGTTTTTATAATATAGCACAAGCCCATTCTTCTGTATACTAATCATCGTTTCCGTCAGTCCTTTCAACCGGCATACAATCTTGTTAGCGCAAGTAGTCAACCAGTGTTGTCAAGCAGTTTTTAAAGGATTGCCATAAAACGTGGCAAATAAAAAGGATATTAAAAAATATCTGACTATTTCGTCATAACTTTTTTTAAAAAAAACAATCTGCCATAAATTTAATGCCGCTTCATTTACAAGATAAACTTGTTTAAAATGGTATGCAGCTACACAAGCAGCACGCTGGACACATGTAGATATATGCGCGCGACATAACATAATTAAAAGGCAGTAACGTACAACTCTCGGAGGAAAACAATTCTGTAATTAAGAAGAGATCATGCTGAAAAGTTTAAGGCGTTCTTAGTGATATATCCGACTCGTTGATTCAGGGCCAGCTTGAATAATGTTTATTGATTTCATTGTCATAAGTAGTTTCATCCTTTTAAAGATGTTCGTAAATCCATGGAAGATGATCCATGGAAGACGTGTTCTCTGCGATTGGTAAGCAGAATGTGGCTGCTGTGATGGGGGCAATCAATGAAGATGCTCGACACACAGAAAAATATATTTATATTATCAAGAGAATTCGATCTGAAGCTGTTTTAATATATTATATAATCATTTGAAGATCAGAAGGTTTGTGCAAAACGAATCCCTCATATGTTAACGGATGATCTCGAACAGACTTGGGTTAAAATCTCAAAGCAGCTACTTGACAAATAAGATAAGGTTAATTAGAAATGTTTCAATAAGAGAGAGGTGACAAAACATTGAAAACGAGGCAACAGATAGCTTGACATTGTTTGATATTTGACTGTGTTTCATACAGATTATTTATAGAAGCAAAAGGTCTGGTCGTCCATGTGACTGGCTCAGCTACTGTCACTGTACATTTTTTATGCCTCCAATGTATTATAAAAACCTGTGAAAAAATAATGAACCATCCTTTATCGCTCCGGTACTGGAGGTGTCCCTCTCATCCTTGACAACGCAGTCACGCATAAATCAGTGACAGATTTCATAAAGAAGCACAACATCGAAAATTTGCAACATCCTCCGTACAACCCTTATTTCACTCCAAGGTATGTTTGACTGAAACCTATGATCCAAAAATTCGCTTTTGGGGCAGACGATTACAAATCGCCATGCCGTTTGATGTACCGTTTTTCAGTGCATGAACAACATTCCAAAAGGTGAACACAAAACGGCATGTAATAATGAGATAATGAGACTGAGAAAGCGTGCAGAGGTACATAAGGACTATTTTGAAGGATGCATTATTGACCTTTTAAGCCCCAATTAATGGGGGGGCGGGGGGGCTAAAGGGACCAAATTGGTATTGTTTCAAAACAGATAATGCATCCCAAAGTGAGGAATATGCAATGTGATCCTTCGACATTGCTCTTTTTTTTTTTTTTTGCTTTCACATCATTGCTACATATTTCCGAAAGAAAGTAGCACATACATACTATGTGGTGCTTGTTCCTTTTTGATCGATGCCTAATCACTGAAACGTAGACAAACATCTTAAAAGAACCAAAGGACATCATGTATATTCCCGCTTTCGATTATAATTTATCTATATTGCAAAGAATATTTATTACGACTTTTATAAGTGCTAAGAAAAAGCTTCATTATTTAAATTATGGAAGAATCTTTAAGGGACTTAGTGTAAAACATAACACGTGCAATTATACACTTTGTTCTCCAGATAGTTCATTCGTTTTCATGGCTGAATTATACAATTTACTGTTTATTTACGATTGACTATATGTAATGTTTTTTCATGAATAGCTAACCAAATTTATTGCGGACATTAAAACTGTACTAGTTGTTATGGGTTAGAAAAAATGTATATAGTGCTTTATATATATATATATATATATATATATATATATATATATATATATATATATATATATATATATATAACGCTTCATTTAGTAGAGACAAATCGTTACTTAATTTACTTAAATTTCAGGTTTTCCAGACAAGTTATGTGGAGATGACGTCAGTGTTGTAGCTGCAAATCGGTATTTTAGCTGGGGTAGTAATGTACGATTTCAATTTATCGGTACAAAGCAAACATCACTTAGTGCCGGATTTGACATAGTCTTCACTTCTTTCGATAATAGTAAGTTTCCCATGATACACATACGACTATAAAACCCACATAAAGGGGAGTGGACTCTTGTACTCGCTTATGGACGCATTCACCTATGTCTGTGTAATTAGTTTGCGCTTGTATGTATAAATGTGTACAGAATATACATGTGTGTATGTGCGTGCGTGATTATGGTTGGTTGAGCAGAAGATCAAGAGGACAGTTTGAATGACTATGTATTGATAGTGTTCAGACAGCTGTGATTGTTTCAAGGAATAATTGCTTTCTGCGGATTTGTAGTCGACAACAGCTTTGGTACAGACATTTGCCTCCTTTTGTCCATAATATTTTCACTACTGTTTTTAAATTTTGAGTACACTTGAAAAGAACGCGAGGTGCTATTAGCGACACAATACGTTTTCTGTGACATCATGTCTTATTAGTCAATGTAAATGCGATAACAAGAGAGACGTCGTTGCTCTCAAGATTTGACTTTTGATTTTATATATTTTATTTTGAGTATAGGCCCCTGTAAGGAAGATGACTACAAGTGTGACAACGGTCATTGCATAATGAGTGATCTGAAGTGTTCCGGACTTGACCCTTGTGGAGATGGTTCAGACTGCAAACCGGAAGGTCTGTCAGCAGGACAGATTGCTGGGATAGCTATTGGATGTTTCATTGGACTCCTGATGATAATATTTGTGGTCATTTTCTTCTTTTGCTGCAGAAAGAAATCGGTATGAATTCAACATATTGTAAGATAAAATTGTGGCCATTTTCAATTTTCATTATCATCATCGTCTACGTCGTCGCCATTATTATTATTATTATTATTATTATTATTATTATTATTATTATTATTATTAAAATGGATTTATGATTAATTATCCCGCGGCAAATGTTGTCATTGTTTGTATGTGTGTGTGTGTGTGTGTGTGTGTGTGTGTGTGTGTGTGTGAGAGAGAGAGAGAGAGAGAGAGAGAGAGAGAGAGAGAGAGAGAGAGAGAGAGAGAGTATTATAGTCAGTAAAATTGTTAATTAAGTGATATAATGACTTAGATCAACTGTAAATTTATCAAAATATATCAGTTACCTCTTGATGATTCGTAATTTTGCTTGGTTTCTAGTCCAGTCTAATTTCCATATGCCAGCACGTGAATGACTGAGCGTACATTGTAAGAGAACCTAACGTGTTTGTGGTGCTCTACTTTCTTCATAAAACAATCTCTCATGTTTAAATTATAAGTGTCTTATTTTGATTTTTAGAGAGAGAGAAACAGACAGACAGACAGAGCTATTTAGAGATATTTATTTTGTCACAGTATTCCTCTTTCACCAGAGTTGCAGACGAGGATCGTACACAGCACGAGTAGCGTTTGGAAGCCAATCGAGGCATCCAATATCCAACACAGGCGATGGAAACCAAACGGCAACACCAGACCCAGTTGTATTCATGTATGGCCAGGGCATTTCTGATCTTCCCCCACCCTATGAACAAGTGGTAAACGAAGGGGGATATGCATTCCCCAGTGGATCTGATTTTGTATTTAAAGACTTGCCCACCTACGAAGAAGCTACAACCGGGGAGATAGGGATAGGTGTGAACAAGTAACTGAGATGTATACCAAAAGTTGTCCTCTGCACACTTTATTTTATCTTGAAAAGGAGATGCAACTGTCAAATACCAATTAGAAATGAGTATTTTTAAAATTTGTTTCAGAGTCATTTTTGGCAATAGAACGGCGATTTTGAAACCTGCATATATTTTGTGCATATGAACGATATTTAAAAAAAAGTTTGAATCTTTATAATGCAGAATATGTCAATTGTACAGTTGTATGCGGAAAATGTGTATTCATTTAGTTCCTTGTAAAGGTTTATCGAGGTGTACATGTAATGGTTTATCCAGGTATACTTGTAAGGTTTTATCCTGGTGTATTTGTAAAGGATTATCGAGGTGTACTTGAAAAGGTTAATGGACGTGTTCTTGGTACGTTTTTGTAGGTGTACTTTTAAAAGTTTACAGAGATGTGTTTGATGTTGATGGTGTGTTGTAATCAAAGATACTTGATGCTGATGGTGTGTTGTAATCAAAGATACTTGATGATTATGGTGTGTTCTAATCAAAGATACTTGATGATGATGGTTTGTTGTAATCGTAAGATACATTTGCAGGATGAACCAGATTTAACAAGTTTAGTTGTCAGTAATCTTGGAATTTGAAGTAAGAAATGAGATTGTACAAGTTTGCTGTTTTTTTTTTCTCTAGCTACTTAATTTAGATTAAATAATATCACAATAAAGGTAGAGAGTGAGGCCTGTAAAATGAAATATCAATGTGTTGTACCCGATATTTGCCATATAATATACTGACTTATTTAATATTGAGAAATTAGTTTGTGTACGTGACGATTTAAAAAAATAGAAGAAGGTTACTGGACAGAAGACTGTATCAAGCTCAGTCTGACGTCAGAGCATGGACTTGGCTCCTTGTTATTCATAAGAAGGATAAGTTTATTGATCTCAGCTGATCTGATCCCATGTCCCTTTCACAATTGATCTCAGCTGATCTGATCTCATGTCCCTTTCACATAACATCCTAAAGAAAGAAGCCTACTAAACGTCTTTAATACAAAAATGGTGCAAATATTTTCGTATATTCCATTCATATTTTGCGCGCACTGTTAAAATCCCAAATCTGGTGAACATGCTGCAGACATATTAATATTGGGGATTGTATAATTACAGTCCCTTTGTAGAATTCTAAATAATACCGGAATGTTTTTTTCATGACTAATTTCTCGACTGAAACAATGTTTATGTGTAATTTGCAATGATAATGAATTTTATTACAAAATTATCTTATACACATGCCATCAAATACGAATTCATTGAATTTGAACTTAACCGTTAACTAGTTCAAATAGGTGTGCGTGATACTAAATAAAGTAATGCTAGTTGTCAAGTGTTAATACTAACCTATTAACATACTGTAATATACTAATTACTCGTATGCTTAGGCAGGCTAATGAAAGAGAAGAGAAGGGATGCATTGATGGCATTTTTAAACAGTCATACACATCGCTGACAAAATATACTGTTTTCAGGTGTAATTGGTTAGTAATGTGCACACGTATTAGCACATTTAACGTTCGTTCAATGAGCATATAGTTTTAAAATATATATTTTTTAATGAACACCATCCAAAACGTTTAGAACTGAGGCTTATTTATTTATTATGAATTGAGTCATATACATGGTATACTAGGAAAATAAATTTCAATAAGAATGGTGAATACAGAATTCGGACTCAACAAACGCAATTATTTATAGCGTACAAACCTTTGATCTGCGGCATCTTAATAGATGCAAGATGTAGTAAATTATACATACCATACATATACATACATACATACATATATATAGATATGTTACGACTCTATGGCCATATACTAAGTAACAGAAAGAACAAAACCCATACGTTTTGTAAAACCTAACAAATAATTGAATTATCAAAGTGATAATTCTAAGAGGAACTTACAGTATTATGAACCGAATCCAAAAACAATTGCAGTAATTCTGTCACCAGTCACAGAGAATCAAATGTTCTGAACAAATTCTCGATTATCGAATGTACTGGTCTGTCCAACAGTCCCGATGCAACAATATGGCATCGTCCAGAACTCCTTCGAATAATTCACAATTATCCATGAATATATATTAGTCCATCAGAAATTTGTAATTCCAACGATTAATCAAAACACGTGTCTACTTGCAAATTATTTTTTAAAAAAACATTGACCACATCTGCAGACTGATTTTAGTACAAAAACATATAATATAAGAATTCGAAATAAACATGAATCAAAAACAGGACTGAATTATTTAACCAGTTCGCTCCCTTTGTACACCTGCAAGAGTTCAGCTAAGACTAAATGTAGCGATATACCCATCCTGACAAACTTAACTACTCATTCTAATATTTCACAATACATGTTCACATGACCTATGCCACAGGAGTCAACCAGATGAATTTAACTAGCCAACCAGTAATAACTCAAAACTCGAAAGCATGTTTATTATTAAAAAATCCGCATCTAGTTATAGAACATATGCAATTTACAAGCACTGTTAATAATTTGACATAATTTATACCCGTGTATAAAAGTATTTGTGTACTGTCGTTTTTGTAAATAATCGTTACAATTTGCAGTCATCAACAAAAATTACGAAAGAATAGAGATATACATAACAGACTGCAACATTGTAATAAATACACTATTGAATTATACAAACTAAACACTAATACAAATACACGCCTACTGACAAAAACCAAATTGAAGTAAACAAAACAGAAAAAGCCAGCTTTATGTGTACTTTTACGTCCAAGTAAGGAGAAAGTCAGTATACAATTTATTTTTGCAGCGTGAACATCCTGGCACGTGTGACCTGTGAATTATGATAAACTTAAAACCTAAATTCCCCCACCCCCAGCAGCAACATTCCCTCTAAGCGAATGGTAGATGTGCGCGAAGTGCTCGCTGCATTGCGCAAGTATTATGGAGACGAGCCAAATTTAACGTTGGTTTGAGCAAAATTTAACGTTGGATTGACAATTCAGCAGCGCGGGGATGCCTGAGCGAACGTTGCCCAGCAGTTGTATCTGATTAGTATTAGTAGTATAGAAGTATTGTGAGAATGTTGTTTTTGATGCTGCTTTTCATGAAGACGTTGTTGTTTATGTTAGCTGAATATCAAATCATCAAACCATTTACACGTGATCTAAGGGGACATGTTTGTGGTATCAAACGATTATAGTGCCTGTTACTCAATCGCAATGAGCTGCCATAGATGAATTAATTCATATGAAATTATTTTATTTTCAACTTTAGCTGATGATTATTCTCTTATAGGTTTTTTGTTTTTCATTTTAAATGAATTTATTTGTTATTTTTGTAACCTTTTTTCTATTTAGTGTTGAAAACTTTCATTCAGACTTTCTCCGCAGGACGGATTCATATTTGTAAATATTGTAAACTTCATTTTTGATAGAGCACGTTTTATCTGTATTATATCGTTACATATGTAATTCAGACAAATGAGGAGAAATAAAGATAAAGTCCATACAATTATCGTTCTTTTTTATTGAATGGTTGTGACTTCACAAACACAGACATTTTAAGATGGAGAGAAATATAGAAGATCTCGTGCTTATATTTTAGTCCAGACGTTTGAATATCAAACGCAGCGTATTCGGCATAGTAATATTACAGAGGTACAGTAATACTGCAGAAGTACAGTAATAATACAGAGGTACAGTAATACTGCAGAAACACAGTAATAATGCAGGGCACAGTAATACTGGATAAACACAGTAACACTGCAAAGGTACAATAATAGTGAAGGACACATTAATATTGCAGAAAGTACAGTAATACTGAAGGACACAGTAATACTGCAGAGGCACATTAATTCTGAAGAACACAGTAATACTGCAAAAGTACAGTAATACTGAAGGACACAGTAATACTGTAGAGGTACAGTAATACCGAAGGATACAGTAGAGGTACAGTAATACTGAAGAACACGTTAGTACTGCCGAGCTACACTAATAGTGAAGGACACATTAATAATGCAGAAAGTACAATAATACTGAAGAATACAGTAATATTGCAGAAGTACAGTAATACTGAAGGACAGTAATACTGCAGAAGTACAGTACGACTGAAGGTCACATTAATAATGCAGAGACAGTAATACTGCAGAGGTACAGTAATAATGAAGGACTCATTAATACTGCAAAGGTACGGTAATGCTGAAAGACACTAATACTGAAGAGGCACGTTAATACTGCAGAGGTACAGTAATACTGAAGAACACAATAAAACTGCAGAGGTACCGTAATACCGCAGAGGTACATTAATACTGAAGTACACATTAATATTCCAGAGGTACAGTAATAATGGAGAGGCACATTAATACTGCAGAGGTACGGAAATGATGGAGAGGCACATTAATACTGCAGAGGTACAGTAATACCGAAGGACACAGTAATACTGCAGATGTACAATAATACTGCAGGGGACAGTAATATTGCAGGGTTATATTAATAGTGCAGTGATACAGTAATTTTGCATAGGTACAGTAATAATACAGGGCACAGTAACACTGCAGGACATAGTATTACTGCAGAGGTACAGTAATTTTGAAGGGTACAGAATTACTACAGGTCCCAGTAATGCTGCAGGGCATAGTAATACTGCAGCGGTACAGTAATACTGCAGAGCTACATTATTAATCGTGAGCACAGTAATACTTCAGGGCATAGTAATACTGCAGAGGTACAGTAATACTGCAGAGGGACAGTAATACTACAGAGGCACAATAATACTGCAGGCCCCAATAATAATGTTTGGCATAATAATATTGCAGAGGTACAGTAATAATGCAGGACACAGTAATACTGCATGGCATATCACGGATGGTCCTGGCTTATAAAAGTTGTCGCCAAAAGATCGCCAGCCTTAATATTTTGTCGCCAATTGTAAAAAATGTCGCAAGAACAAGTAGTGAATATTTTCCCCAAGTCTATTAATGTAATAGGCAATGCAACATGAAAAAGATGCGACAGTTATTTATTATTATTATTATTATTATTATTATTATTATTATTATTATTATTATTATTATTATTATTATTGACAACAAGCAATACAGCCATAATATTACAAAATAAATCATTAAATGATTGTTTTGCACTGCTTCCATAGTCTTTGCATCCCGCATCACTGTTAGTACATAGGTATGACTGTTGTCACCGGAAATAAATGCAATATCAAAATGTATTTTTAAAAATCTACTTTCCTGACATTTACACAGCCTCTCTTTGCAACGTAAGATAAGTGACGTATTATGCGACCGTCGACTTCATGCATTCAGGAATTAATTCAGAAATTTATTTTTGCAGCGCTTAATATGCCTTGCTTGTAGAGAATTGCTTCCTAAATACCAAGAATGATGACTGAATGTTGAGATTTATTTCTTTATTTACATGACAAGCAAACTAGTATCTCCATTCCCACAAATGCAACTTACACGAGTCAACACCTGGCGTTAATGTACCGTATATAAGTATTAATTACCTTCATTAAATTAAAAGATGGAATGAAACAACATATCAAAGAGCATATGTGACCCCCCCCCCCAAAAAAAATAAATAAATAAATAAACCTCATTCGGAATAAATGTTATTTAGTAAGCAGTGTTATATGCATAGGCCTATATAAGTGAAAAATAAATAAAAGTGGGATATAAAATGTGGTAAATAGTTATCACATGTATGGTAGCTTGAGACCATATTTGAACTATTAACATAAATTAACACCCATTATTGGCATTGCTAGTTATAACAAACAAAAATAGGCATTGCTTATTTGTCACTCAGTTGCTAGTGCTTTCACTCACATGGGCTCGTACCGTTACTGACAATTTATCTTACATTTACTGTATGATAATACAAGGGAGGGCACTTCTCTCCTTTATCATACGACCTACGCTTAATATGCAAGTAAAACGTGCTGAATTCTATACCGCACTCTCACTGGCCAACCGAAAATGACGCGTGATGTCGTAGACTTTTAATCGTAATTTTTTGATTGGCTGAAATACGTTGATATGGCTGGTGTTTTCACTGTGATCGTAGTGTTACTGATGCTGGTGCGTGTTTGCATGATGGAAGATATCGTACACGCTGCAATTTCACGTCACAATATAATGATATTTGGGCAGATTGGCATTGGTAAAAGCTTCTTAGCTAGCAATTTAAGCAAAAGACTGGAAGAAGAAGAAGAAGAAGAAGAAGAAGAAGAAGAAGAAGAAAACAGTTTACTTGGCAGCCAGTACAGGTAGCTGCCTCTTAGCTGCACGGAATGACAATATACAAGTTTTGGGGCATTCAGGACGGTCGTTTCTCTGATGATTGTTTGATAGATAAGATCAAAAATGATAATAATATAATAAATATTAAAAGCGGGATTATCAATGTTGACACTATTTTGATTGATGAAATTTTCATGATATCTCGTAAATTATTCCTGCAAATAGAGAAGTTGTTTAAAACAGTAAAGAAAATAACAACAATTTCCCTTCTGTTGGCATTCAAATAAAATTGTTTCTGGTGATATCATTTAACTGAAGCCTGTACTATTTCCATTTTACCATTGTTTTTCCAGGGAAATAAATTATTTGGTAAATTTTATAAAGCCCCTTGTGTTCACACTTTTTGGTTGCTGTTTATTAGAGCTTAAACACGTAACACATGTCATTATATTCAGGAGTGTTAGAGGAGATTCAGTACATTATTAACAGAATGGTGGATTGACAGATTTTTACATGGTGTGACAATATTTTTACAACCTGTGTAATCTTTCAAAAAACACTAATAATATATTTTCTGTAAAATAGAGATTAAGTTGTGATCATGCACTGAAGACCCTCGTCAGATGCATTAATGCCAACTAAACTTTGGCAAACTAGTGTACTAAGGGAATAATTTAAGATATTTTTAAAATACTAAATATAAAAACTGTTACCATTCTACATGCAAATCACGAACAATGTTTATTTATAATTCAACTTTTGTCTGAAATGGACTTGAGTTCGTAATGATTTCTGCACGATTAAGGACGAGACTGTCATCGATGAAACCATCACTTAAATAAGAAGATAAATCATGGTTAGCTTCATCGGAAAATTATAAGTATCGGCTCGTAGTTGATGTTCATCGTTAGACATATCAAACTAGAAAGCACATAGTTGGCTTTTCATGTGATAGACATGATGTAATTACGAGCTTCATCTGTACTTGTAGCTGCTGTGAACCAAAACCGCCAATAATGTAGCTAACAATAATCTCTCTCTCTCTCTCTCTCTCTCTCTCTCTCTCTCTCTCTCTCTCTCTCTCGAACGAACGAACGACCCCCCCCCCCACAGTTATTTCCAGTTGTTTCACGCCTGTTCTATAAGACTCGAGTAAGCAGAGCGTATCAAATTCGAATATAGTATTCCTCTAGCAAGTTAATATCACACTTAATTGCATATGGAACTGTTTAGTCTAATTATTTTAAAATAGCGGGGGGGGGGGGGACACATTTGTTTTTATAGAAATGAGCGGTACATAGTATCCGTCATTCCGTCCATCCTTCACACCTTCGATTCTGTTCTAGAACTTTGATATGAAGAGATGAAACTAGGTAATACGTATACATTTATCACTAGAAGGTGTCACTTGCTATATTTGGGGTCCCATTTCAAGGTCAGGGTTACGGGACAGTAAAATACTCGTTTCCATCACACAGTCTCTTCCGCTCTAGAACTTTAAAGCCGTATAAAGACTTAAAGGATATATTCAGATTTTTTTTTTACTAGACCTGATATGCTGAATGCGGTGCAAGGTAAGGAAGTCCTAATTTGATCTCGAAATTTCACATACGTGACGTACTCGTACTGGCATATTGCCTTTCGGTGCAAACAGTATGTGCTGAGATTCCGATGCCATATATGTACAGACGAAATTGATGTACTCAAACGCCCATGCTAGCAGAATCAGCACCAAACATTCGTTTGTAATGTCGGTATGATTTCTTGTAGCAGTATGATTGTGTGTGATACATATTTAAAGTAGGCCATATATAGTTCCCCTGTTGATCTTCTCCAGACTGGTGATAACATGACTGAAGTCTATAATATCTTTCACGTTATATAGTTTTAGACCATTCTATTGTTGTCCTCTAGTTGTATTTAGAATTTAGTTGTATTTCATCCACTGCTTGTATTTAGAACTTAGATTGTATTTAATCCTCTGGTTGATTTTATAACTTAGGTTGCATTTCAACCGATGATTATATTGTTAATATAAGTTACATTTCATCATTATTTCGTTCTTGTCAACGATACTCGTTATTGATCTTTCTGTCCATTGAATCTTAAAGGCGCTCATTTGCGTTGAATACATACAATTGAATGATACTTGCAGTTGATTCCAGATCTCATCCAAGTTCCTTTAGCTGCTGTTTCGTAAGCTCTGGCGTGTTAAAGTCACTGATCTATTTGTGACTTTGTCGCATTTTCGTCAGATGATGAAGCACACTTTTTGTAACAGTGTTGTGTGTAGTAAGATGGTGTGAAATAGCATTCTATTTGAAATCACTTTTGTTTGCTCGCCAGCTATTATAACATTAGCTAAGCATTCACTAGCAATTTTAATCCAGGGAAGTAAGGAGCCCGCAGCATAACTATGTTATGACCATTTGGCTGATGATAATATAGGACAATGCAACAGAAAGTATGTCTGCTTTGTAATCGTTTTCTAAATGTACAGAAGAAAATTATATTGTTACACGCACAGGGGTATTCACGTGACCGAGCTGTGTTAAACCATAGCGCGAATCCCGCTGAAAGTCATATGTTTTCCCCATATTTCCAAAGACTTCCATACAATTTGAGTTGCAAACTGGAAAGTCTGACGTGTCTGTCTTTATATACTAAATTTTGCTCTAATCAATTCGAGACCACATATAAAAGAACTTGCCAAAAATCCATTAACCGAACCTTTGCATGGTTTTTCTTCACCATCCTCAGATTTCCGTTCCGTCAGCCGTTTATGCCATAAAAAATACATTAGCATCCCCTTTGTCACTGGGAACTATTTCACTGCGCCACCCTAGGCCAGTCAATACATACTTTTACCGGCGTATCACGCTTATATAACTACGCCTATTTTCCACTATGGACACATAAACGGTATCTACCAAGTCCCAACTTATTGATTCCATTGTGTAATTTACTGTTTTCCTACAGTAAATACTGCCATCTCAACCACAACACTATTATACACCACTAGATTTTACTATGGACTATGTTACTAAAGGGAGAGTCATTCGGTTTTGACCTAAATTCACTACTAGCGAACCATGGCATGGTTCACACTCATTAACACTCGGCTCCGTGACGTTTGCTCCTACTAATTTGCTAATTATTTCGGGCTAGGTATATTTCCATGGCACCGAATCCCAATAATCACACAAAAAAATCTAAGAATTGCTGTAAAACGAGGCGCTATCAAATGTGTATACTCCAAATTTATTACAATATCAAGCCTATAATGTTATTATGACATGCTGTGCTATATATATGCTTCAGGGTGTGGCTGTGTTCGATATTCCGCATCTAATTCGTTTATTATATCTAAATAAAGATATGGCGCATTGTTTTAAAACATATTGTAATGCATCTGCGTTATCTACATCTCAGGCATTCAGAGTTCCAACAATTCAAATCTGATAGAATGAGCCTCCACGGAGAAAACCAGGGATGCGTACTCTGGAAACGGCGATGGATGTTTGTGATTCCATCCATTTGCACAAAGATCGACAACGGGACTCCACCATAGCAGGAAAATCTTATGACCGAGGGATGAAGGGACCATTCTGTAAAGAGAAACTATCCCTTCCTTGACAAGTAATCGGCCAAAACATTTAGCCTGCCTTTAATATGTATGACGTGGATCTCGATTTGCGATGCTATCGCCGGTGAAATTCCCAGACCCGAATGCATAGTTGGAGTGATTTGGTACTAACTTTTTTTGAGGAGGTACATCATTACCACCGAATGTTCTGACACGATGATCCCGAACATGCTCTGAAGACAGTCTCTTAAAATGTGAGAGACACTAATGCAGCTTTGAACTTTAAGAAATTGATGTGGTGGCCTGTGTCCACAGAACCCGACTTGCATCTGACGGTGTCGAAAGTGCGAAACATTTGTGATCCCCAACCAATCTGCTTTCATCTGTACACACTGTTACAGCCGTTTGCGTAAGTTCAAGAGATATTTCTGTCGTGAACCAATCTTAATTGTGCCACTGGCTGTCATCCATTTCTAGTTGGAATTATACTCCACAAGGTCGACGGTTTGGACCACCAACAGTTTGAGAAGACATCCCTGGTTGAAGTGCGTAAAATAATTCATACCCATATGGACGAACTGTTGAGATAGACAAAAATCAGACATTTCCTAAATAATCAGAAAAGGGATATGATATCGTTCTTTTCTTTAACATGAATTAAACATATTTTCTTGACGATGTCCAATTACTCCGCTATGGAAATATATAAGGTCGTACGGAACAGAGAAACGACAGACGTTTAGTACTTTCGTACAGCTTCAAAGACTTTTATTCAAGCCTGAAGGTAAAGAACGAAATAGATAACAATTTCCTCGATAATGACCATGTGAACGGATAGATGGGAACTTAAAAATATGCGGCTTTTTGATCGAGACTGATGACAAATTCATTCGGACTAATGGCGAGGTGGACTGATCTTGCCGTCTCCGTCTTGAATTTCATTGGAAATTAGGAGCTGATTTCGATCACTAGGGTGGATGATTGTTCTTAGTGTATCATTGGCCTTCCTGGCCAGAACAAGCTGGGAGTAAAACCCAGAGGTTGTGGACTCAGAACAATCTCCACTGCCAGATTCTCGATGAGCGACCTGATCTCAGTAAAAGTCAGCCCCTTGCTAAGTCCGACGGCAATATTCTTCGTCTTCATGCGTGTTGGGGATACCATCTCCACATGGCGCATGAGATTAATCAACAATTCTACTGTATGCACGAATCCACTGTACTGCATCTGCATAAGTGATGGAGATGAGATCTAAACACTCGAAATGAGACTAAACAACGAGTCGGACATGACTTATAGTTAAACTTGATCCATTTTGCTGTCCTTCAGTATTTTTGTTCCAAAGTACACACATTACATGTAAGTACAAAACTCAAAATTACTCCGGTGAATTGAATGTTACCGATTGAGATGACATGTGAGAACAACAAATGGTTCAAAAATATGAACAAATATTAATAAATTCACAAAATTTACAAAAATGATGCAAACACCATTTCAAACGTTATTTCTACTATTTGTACAACTGAAAAATAAATTGTAGTTATTAATTTAAGTTATAAATTTAAAACAATGAAAACTGTTTGGAAGACATCATGGCAAAAGGCAGCATACTGATAACCACCTATGAGTTGCTTCCCTTTGTCCATATAGACATAACGTAGCTTTTCCATGTTTCTCTGATGGCTGAATTTGGGGGAGGAAAAAAAGTTATCCTAGTGAAATAAGGTCAGCTACTGTAATAGCTGACTGGAATAAATTAAGAGTCCTCTCCGACCGGCATTCGTGCGATCGTTGTTGGCGGCATATCCAGTCTGCAAAATGACGATGACCACTGATGACATCTGATCATCATTTTCAGTTTAAAAACTCCCCGAGAGAAGAAGAAAAGAAAGAAGAAGAAAACAAGTGAAAAGCGAGAAAATGCTGATCCGACATTGGAACGGACGAAATTTAGTTCCTGCAACGTTGTCATGTGCTAACAGTCTTTTGAAGAATCACAATGATAAAATCAAAGATGACCTTGTTTGAATTTACCATAATTCCAAATTATTGTTCTAGTTCAAGACGATTATAGATGATCACTATGTATCTCCAGTGAATACAAATTTGAATAAATAATTCCGCCCAAATGAAATATTGAACATAACAATAAGGCTAATTTTGTCCCAGATGTTGAATGCAAGAATTAGTAATTTCTCAAGTTAACAACATTATATAAAATGCTAAGACACAAAGCAGAACTAGTGTCACAGGATGAAGCCGGGTTGGGACTGGATTAGTGAAGACACCGAATGAACTGCGTTAATAAGAAGTTTATTAATAAACTCAATTTAAATATAAACAAATGTGACACCATTATAAACAAAAGATAATGAAAATTCCTAACGTGGAACTATCAAGAACAAGTAACTCAAAGCAAAAAACTCAAAGGATGGTTTTAACGAAAAGAATTTGAAACTAACGTTAATAACGTCTTTATCAATCGATAAAAAATACAAATATATGTATGAATTTACGAATATATTGCTCGTATAGCGAGACTGAGATGTAAACACCTGTAATTTTGATTATATCGTTCATATAACGGTTTAGCAATGTAAAGGCATGTAATTTATGGAATTATCGTTCATATAACGATTTTGATATGTAAATGTGAAATCATGAATTTATCGTTCATATAACGTTTTTGAAATGTAAATTTGAAATTATGAATTTATCGATCAAATAACGATTTTTGATATGAAACTGGTGATATTTTTGCTCAGATGGCAATAGCATGGAACACGTATTATATAACTATCGTGGCGCCCATTTGACGTCCAAGATGTATCTCCGGTTCCACCCGCTCCAGTCAATTGTCAAGGAGTCACTTCGCATGGTCCACTCCTCCCTGTCTGTTGAAGGATCCCTCGAGAGCCCTCACATTTAACACAGACTCGATGATCGCGAAGCCTTGGTCCCTCGCATCGAGAACACCAGTACACTCTTCCGAACCCACGTCACCAGACACAGCGTATACGTCACAAGAAACAACACATAGTTCTGCGACTTCACATCACCCAACCATATAATATATAAGTCAGCACCAAACCATACACAAGGCACCATGAACAAGGCACCATACACAATGCAGCTATAATTAAAACAACTAAACCGTGTAATACATATTACACAGTTAAGTACTTCTACATGAAGATTCTACTCCCTTAAAGTGGTAAGCTTCCTGACAACACTCGTCATGTAATGTTTACAGAGCATTTTCTATATAATATACACTAGCCGTGACAGATATGCGCAGCTAGGTACTTAGATTTTAAACTGCAGGCAATTTGCTCATACAGCATGGGCTGAGTCGCGCTCAATATTTAGAAATAACTAGAGCCGATAAAAAATAAACCTCACTCGAGTGACGCAGTACGCGGCAGCGAAACCTGAGTACATTTTTTACCACATATACATATTGATACCAGTCATACACAATTCCGCGACAACCAAGATGAATGTCAAACGTTCATTTCTAGAACAATCAAAGTTGTCCACAAGAAAAGGCCTATTAATAAAATTATAATAAAGTAAGTGATGAAAAATGACAGTTTCAACATGTTATTTGTGGGGGATTCGAATATCCTTGACCCAGAACCAAATAAACATATTTACCTCTATTAATAATGATCCTAATATTTAACCAACTCTCATTGAGACATATTAACTAGGTATCATTTGTTTATAAATTAAAACATACTGATCAGGTACACAATACAATTTTTATTTTGGACTAGATCAAGTCCAAACTACAATTATACATAACATATAATCATGGAGGAAAAAGGAACGAAAACAAATATAAGTTACCAAGCATGACTGACTTCCTTATGTGCAAATTTGTAATGTGATTGCATGATTTGTGCACTCGTGTGCTCTCGCATCTCATCGCTACTCCTTCTATTATTGTCAAACGACTGTTGGTCTTTGGTTTGTTCCAAATTAAAATGGCGCCGATCTGACCTCTAAATAGTGACATTATTAGCCTTATTGAAAGTCCAGCAATCTCTACTCCTCCTTGATGGATGGTAATGTTGACATATTGAAATGTTTTCTTGAATTTGGACTTTTTTTTTACCAGCATTGGAGCATATGGGTTTCAGAAACACATATTTCATGCTTTATTTTTCAATAGATGTTTTGAATGTTGTCAGAATGTTGTGTAAATATTACTATGTGATGTTAAACAACAAGGGTGTGGCAAACATTCAAACAAGTTACAAAAGATCACGCTCCCACAACATTTTACAATATTTTATGACAATGTTGCAACAACCTTAGTGCAATTTTGAATTGTTAGCTGGGTATATATATATATATATATATATATATATATATATATATATATATATATATATATATATATATATATATATATATATATATATAGAGAGAGAGAGAGAGAGAGAGAGAGAGAGAGAGAAGAGAGAGAGAGATAAAGAGGGAGAGAGAGAGTTTTAGAATCGTTCAATTAAATCAACTGGACCTGTTAACGTATTGTGTCCGTAGGCAAGACACGTTGGTGCAGCAAGTACCTCCACACTCAATAATCTACTTGTGTTTTTGTGACATAAAACATTTTGAAGCAATCATATTATGATGACTATATCAAATTCTGTCTTATCCATTTATGCGTAAATAATGCTTTAAACATAATGCAATGACAAGCTGGCATACAAACGTACTGTCACAGACAGTATTTACTGCTTTTGTCTGTTGTCTCATTAGTCTGTAATGCTTGAAGAGCATTATTGCAAAATTTTAGTGTGGGCGAGCATGTGGGGATATATACAATATGGTGTAGACTAGCAATAAAGAAAGCCGGAATAATGACCCACATATGTCATTCGTGTCTGTGTTTTGAAATTTATGACGCATTCTCTAAATTAGAAATTTATATCATGTGAATTTTACAGGTCAACTCTAATGGCATTGACATGTCACTTCAAGCTGTTTATTTGGATTTATGATGCATTATCTAAAAACACATGAAATATGTAATTCCTAAGCGTCACGTTACTACACGTATGATACACTCGCAGCATCCAATGAATTTGTCAATGATCTGACCTACACTTACTTACCGATATAGATACATATTGAAGCTCATTGTAAACTTTGTTTACCTGCTAAATAGATGTATATTCAATGAAATGTACACACTTTATTGTGGTACTTTATTTATTTTCCTCTTCAGTGACATTAGGTAATTTTGAATAATAACATGTGTATGTCTGCATTTCTCTCTAATGTTCGAAAATAAGGGTGATGAAAACGAAATAACTGATGGTAATGTGCGTATATATAATTGTGAACTTATCTGGATTAAATTATGCACGTCCAGATATAATGAATATTGTATGATTCTTTCTCTCATGGTGTAAACTCATTTTGATATTTGTACAAGTGCTGGAGATATTAAACTGATGATGCAAACTTAATCAAAGATGACAAGTATTGGTAATAACGAGAAAAATAGTTTTCTTTTCGTGTCCGTATAAAACTAACATTACTAGAGATTAAAAAAATGCATGAAGAATCTATAAATATATATCACCAACACCGTTAAAAGTCATTTAACATGCAACGTTGAAAGGGGACCGCACAAAATGACCAATACATTTCACGTCACAGGTGACGCTGAGCGGTGACATCACAAAAAGTCACCGGAAAATGGCACAACGCCACTTGTAGTGATTATGTTAAAGTCGACAAATATCACGAACATTTGTTGACGTAATTCTTAGAAATGGTAACATTTACATAGATTAATGCTCTTTCAGTCATAATAACATAGGGCGAATACTCCTTAAATGTAAAAAAAAAAAATATCTATATTTGTCACAGATAACGTCAAGCTAGTCTGAAACCAACACTAAACTTTCAAAAATGTGGCTGCCCCATGCAGTTGAGAACAAAGAAGTCTATCTTTCCCTTTGTTCTTCCGTTTAAAATCTTTTTACTTCCCCATACACATTTAACACCGATTATGCTTTCACTGATGTTGCAACCGCACCATCGTAGCTTTATCTTACCTTTCAAAGTTTCTATGACATCATCAAGCTTAGCGTTTGGGTCCCACATGGACTCTTTGCAACAATGAAAAACCAAAACAATATAATTTTATAAACACTTTTACTTCGAGAATTAATGTATATACGGTACTTTTGGTGAACACATGAGTTAACAAGACCAAACTCCTTGAACGTTTGTCACTTAACTGTTCACATAATGATATGGAAACATTGCAGTTATATGGAAATGTTTCAGTGATCTGTTAAAACAATTATATGGAATAATTGCAATTATTGATTTGCAAAGATATGTAAACATGTTTCGGTAAAATTGTGAAACCATTGATTTCGCAAAATCCCGGAAATTTTCTGTGCGTTTGCGAAGTCACTGGTTCACGAAGGAGTTTCATGAACAGTGGCGTCACTAGCGGGGTGCGGGGGTGTTGACCGCACTGGGTGACAGCATCAGAGGGGAAGACCACCAAAATGACTTTCTATAGAATTTTTGTACAGGAAGGAGGTCCACGGGAGTGATGTTGGTTTTGAGGAGTTATGCAGTGACGGATTTAGACATAGCGAGGCCATAAGCTGTGGGAAGCTGATGAGGCCCTATTTGTAATGAAATAGGCTAAGAGGACCCATGAGACAGTGATAACGTAAGCAATAGCTTCTTTAGCTTTTGCCTGTGTGAATGGTGCAGTGTTAAGTTGGTGTTTGGTGGCAATTCAGACTGGGTAAATGGCCACTAGTCAAAATGTGTGAATGGCGTCAGACTGGGTGAATGGTGTAATATCAGGAGCAGCAGAGTGGGTGAACAGATTTTCTCTAATTGGGGTATATTTTAAGCAAAAATATTCTAAGTCTCCATTTGCCAAACTGAGACTTAATAATTTTAGAGCTCTGTTTGTCAAACGGAGCCTTCCTCAAGGGTAAAAAAAAAAGATGCCATTTAGTTGACGTTCACCTCCTCGGCTGCTAATGCGCTAACTAAATATTTGATCAAGTCCGACACGATATCTTGTCCGAGGGTCTGATAAATTTATCGTCACAAATCCGTGTGGGATTGTCTGAGCGTGGCTAAAGAAATTTCTAAATCGATTATGATCCATATCACCACCGCACCAAGTTTGCCAAATATTTCTAAGAGTATGAGTATCAACTCCGTTAAATACACATAGCATATTGCAGTTATCTCTGATCACTTTTGGTATTTGAGTGTAACGTTGAGTGATATATATCACATCGGTGTTTTTGTGACGCCCCCGGGAAAATATTCTAGCAGGATTCTTTTGATTATCTAACATGATATCATCATATACGACTAAATTGTTAATACTTCCATCAATATCATCAATACTAGGTGCCTCTTCGATATCGGTTATAAACTCAATAACACCATCATCGCCGTTAATTTCTCGCGCGGCATCATTAAAATCCTTTAATACTTCATAACATCGTTGATCGTCTACACTCGGAGCAATCATATACAATTTATCCCACTTCATCCATCTCGTTATCAAATTAAGTAGCAATTGTGTTTTACCACTTCCAGATGGTCCGATGATAATCGCGCGAATAGAATTTGGTAACATTGCATGGTGTTTAATAGGTTCCCGTCGTCGAGTAGCTGAATAATCAATTACATTCATAACTGTTATATATAAATTATGGATCTATATTGTGTGAAGTGTAGGACGCGTACTGGTACAAATGACTTGACGACAATTACAACGAAAAATAATCGATCAGCGCTTTCTGGTAAATGCGTACAATGTAGTACAAAGAAATTTAGATTTACTTCCACGAAACCTTTAAAAAAAAACGAGGAGGTGATATTGCAGCCAAATTGACAAAACTCCCAGGAACACCGTGGGCAAAGTATCCAGGAGAAAAGCACCTTCCAGGATATAGCTACTGTGGACCGGGAACACGATTAGATATCAGACTTGATGATCAAAATCAGCCCCGACCCGGCGAATATCCAATAAACGCTATTGATAAGGCGTGTCATGTTCATGATGTCGCTTATAAAAGCAGCAATCTTCAACATAGACATCTCGCAGATGTAAAATTAATTCATGCGTTAAATGCTATTCCTGATAAATCCTTCAAAGAAAAATTGGCTTCTTGGTTGGTAAAATCTGCTATGAAGGGTAAATTGATGTTAGGTGCTGGTAATTGAAAATGCTAGCATTTTAATATGGAATCTATTTATTATTCTCCGAGAGGATACTGGAGAGGTTACGCAGCAATTAATAAACTCGCTAGCGCATCAAAGGTGAAAAAAACTACAGCGGTAAACTGGTTATCTAAACAGGCAATATGGCAAATTTATCTACCAGCGCCTAAACAAATTAACTATTCGCATTTTGATGTTACAACACCTAATGAAGTTCATCAAGCTGATATACTATTTCTGCCGCATGACAACGGTTACAAATACGCGTTAACGTTAGTTGATATTGCAAGTCGATACAAAGAAGCAGAACCGTTAAAAACAAAATCATCTACTGAAGTAGCTTCTGCATTTGAAAAAATTTATCGACGAGGTCCTCTGCGCTGGCCAAATCTGTTACAAGTTGATCCTGGCAAGGAATTTCAAGGTGTTGTTACATCTACGATGAAACATCATAATGTCGCCATCAGACGAGGACACACTGCGCTACATCGCGATCAGGCAATTGTTGAACGGTTTAATAAAACCCTTGCTGAGCGGTTATTCGGATATCAATACGCAAAAGAATTCATCCAGGATAAACGATCCCGTGAATGGGTCAAGAGATTACCAGCTGTGATTACCGCAATCAATAATGAGATTACTAGAATAATTAATATGAAACCTGTCAACGCTATTAAGAAGGCGTCTATCAAAATGGAAATCCAAGGAATTTCACAAAAAGAACCAATTCTTGGTAGTAATGTCATTGTAAGGTACTTATATGAACCAGGAGAGCTTGAGGGTGGTAAAAAAAAGAGCTACTGATCCTATTTGGAGTGTCACTACGCATAATATATCCGGTATAACACGATCTACGGGTAGACCTCCAATCTATAGACTGGATTCAACTGCTCCTCAGCGAGGATTTACACGCGAACAATTACAAGTGATTCCCGAGGATACTCAATTGCCACCGCGTGGTCTTAACTAGCACCTAAGGTGCTGGCACCTCTGCGTCTGTTGCACTCAAGACAAGTCAACATCACATTGTTTCTGACATGACCGAGATTGTTATCTTTTCTATCTACGGTGAATTGGCGAGGATCTTTATCCGACCAATTCCAACTCATTATACAATTACAACTTGCGCAGTGATTATTTTGTTGCTGTTTCAGCGTCTTAATTAATTCAGCATCAATGTCAAATTCTCGTTTATTTTTTTTATCCTGTTGTTTATAGCCAGAGAGTTTTTTTCTGATTATATCACTGATTTTATCACCAGTGATAATATCGTTACCAATGATTTCATCGTCAACAACAATTCTTCGAAGTTGGTTTATTCGCCGTACTCTGGATACTGCGAGATAAACTAAATTTGACCACTCAATATGATTATCTACTATCCAAAGAGTTGTATCGGATATAGTCAATCCCTGTGAAGAGTGTATTGTTGCTGCATAACCTAACGTCCATGGGGATTTATCAGCACCTAATGCATCTTTAACGACGCTGATATCAACCAGCATAATATCATTTAATACTAAATTCTGCTTTTGTTGTTGTCCAGGAATGTCAACGTCGATATTCTGCTTTCGTGTATCCTTAGGTCTATAACAGAGTGGTACTGGAAGCGTTGCAAATTTTTCTTTATGTAGCGCAAACAACTTCATCTGAAGTGCGTCTCTGACTATTTTTCTACTCGCGATTATTAAATCATTTGGCCTCCACATTTCCCAAAAATCATTCATGGGAGTTTCAGAGATTATTTCACGCGCTATTTCACATTGGATTTTGTCCGGTTGTAATCTAATTAGCGCTTTGAATTCTCGTAATTGTTCATCAAGTGATCTATGGTCGGTATTAATCTCTTCATAATAATCTACAAATCTTTTTAACCATTCATGTGGAGATCCACCAACAAATGGCTGCGGTTGGCCGTGATCCCCGCACATGACGACTTTTGTGTTTTTTGTCAACAACCATGATAGAAATGTCTGTAATACTGTCAACGATATAGTACATACTTCATCAATGATTATTACATCAGGAATGAATTTATCGCCCATTCGATCAGGAGTCCAATTATCACCTTTCCATCGAAAGAAGCTGTGATAGGTACAAGCTTTTACTCCACGCGCTATCATCTCTCTGGCGAGTCTGTGAGTTGGTGTTAACACAACCATGGTTGACCGACGAAATAATTCGATTGCACGAGTTGTCTTTCCTGATCCACCACAGCCGTTTAAATAAACTGTCTTGTATCTACAAATCGGATCTGATACGGGCGGTGCAGTAGAAAATTCTGATTGAATCTCTGAGATATTATGGTTACTTTTCAAGTATTTATCATCCATAGCAACGTCTGCGGATTTACAATACTCATGTAGTGTTTCTTTTTTAAACCTCCAATTCCCCCACGCTTCCTTAGGATCTGTGAATTTAGCTACATCTGATTTGTATTTCTCATGGATATACATCGAATCAGTAGCTACTCTAACCGCGGTATTAGGAAATCTATTTATCATCGAGAATAGATTAATACAAGAATAGGCTAGCATAGAACTTCTCAATTGTGTGTATTGACAACTTTTTCCATCACAGTAGGTAACAACCGTACCTAGTTTCTTACCATTTCGAAGGACATCATCTACCCAAACATTATTAGTTCCGCTCGCAGATTTGTAAGCTTCCTCATCTAATTCCCCTGATAGAAAAGCGTTCTTACGGGTTACAAATTTTCCTTTTTTTATTAAATCGGTTATGATAAAATCGTATTCTTCATTGTCTAAGATCAATCTCGAAGAATATTTTGCATTGTCAAATCTTCCACCTTGAGTGAATTTACCGATTATTCTTCGTCCGAGTTCTTTAGCCTCTCTATTCCTACCTTCGAATAATTTCTTAGACCAATCTATGATTTGTTCCTCGCTGAAATTCTTCGAATTTCCATCTAGAAATTGTTTTCGTTGTTCGTTAATTATTTTTTCGAGATCGGGTTTTGGTAACCAAACATCTTTCTGAGCGTTATAACAAATAATCGCTTCACTGACAATTAATGATATTAACATACCACAATCGATCATATATCGCAATAGCACAATTGGCATCCACGCTTTTTCATACATATGTCTACCAAGCCAAAGATAACTACACGGATGTAACCCTGTAGCTAATTCGAATGATATCACACGAGCGAACCCGGTTAAATCAAAATCAGGCAATGGACCATTAATCGCAACACGAGTCATTTCATGTGTGGGGTGTCCAAATCGTTTAAAATATTCAGAGCATTCTCCATATCCGAGAAAACTTCCAGGATAACACGCGGATATATCAATTGAAATCATACCATCACGTGAGTATTTCATATTCCACAATCCTCCATGACCAAATTCGACGCAACTCAACTTCACGTCCTCCAGAAAATCACTTCGTGTTGGGCGCCATGAATTCTTTTCTCTTGCGAAGTGAGCTACCACTGATGGAATAGTAAAACTATCCGTAAGTAGTTTTTCTGTAGAAATGCTAGTGTTTCCTTCTAAATACTCATTAGCGATTTTTCTCATTCTAGTATCTAATTCTTCAGTTCGATATAATTCACCATTTGGTTTTACAAACTGATCAAATCCTATTTCCGGATCCTCATTACTCCTGAGTAACCATACTGACACAGGGTCGTCTTTGGTTAACGCGTGAATAGCATCAAATAATTTCTCTTCATAGAAATCATCCCTAGAAAATTCTTTAGGGATATATCGAACAGTTCTTTCTCGTGGAAATATATTTACCGCGGGTGTCCACGCGTGTTTGTTATGATCAATAATTTCAATTGGAGCTCCTCGCGATTGATATTTCGGTTCGTATAATACTTCTCCGGTTATTGTCGCTACCGATATTGGAAATTTTAATAATGCTTCTAATTTAGCTATATCGGAAATCGTTGCCCCGCGCTGTTTCACTGTCAATTCCCATTCGGTTATTTTTTTTCTTCGTAGATCAGTTAATTTGTTTCCCCGGGATGCATTTGTGAAGTGTTCTATTAACCGTGTTGCTACACAATTAAGTGGCAAAGCCACTGATGATGAAAACATCGGAGCTAGTTTTGCAATACTTGGATTATTATTTATTGGATATAACCCATACACAACTGCTGTTACAGGGTAAGATTTCTCATATTATGGTTTGTCAATTCCAGTTAGAATTCCTGGTTTGGAATCTCTACTCACAATAACAGTTTTTTTATCCTTAAGGATTGGGTCAAATTTATCTCTGATAATCCATTCACCTTCCTCTTCGATAATGAATTTTATTCTAAAAAAATACCTCCGTAGAGATTTCTGGCCAAGGTGTGAAAGTATCACAGCTGCTCTTATATCATTCATAGTAGCATCAATTGCAGGTACATTGACATCTTCATCAATAATTCGAAATGTCGACCACGTATGAGATGCTCCATCACGCTTAAACTCATTAAAACAGTCGCTGATTTTACTCAATAGTGGTTTATCATCTACTAGACTTTTAGGTATATCAGAGATTCTATCGAGATTAAATCTAACATTTTTCCAAGGCTTAATTTTCGATAATCTCTTGAACTCCTTCATATTATAATTAAAACAAGTATTTAAATAAGAAAATTTTATATAATGAATCATTGCAAATGGCTTATGATTGGATCAAAGACTCCGTGTAACAAATCATGCAGAAATGAATTCTGTGGGTATCATATGCAGAGTGTGAGAAACGGTTCGGAGGGACCTCTACCATGCTTGCATTGTGGGGTAGGTGTAAGAGGCAAGTCGCAGTTATGCATTAATTGCGGGGGTAAGCGTTATAGAGAGTTAAAACGTTATTATGACAAGCGAAGAATCAAAAATCCTGACGACGTCAATGGCAAAATCATAAAAACTGCTCAAGATTACTTAGGCAGATTTGCCAATGTTATAATTCAGCCAATTAACGAATTAGACAAATAAAAGTATTATATATAATGAACCAAGAATTTCAAAGACATCCTGTTATTAAAAATTACGAAGCTTCTAGTGATGGTGTTGTTAGACACAGTAAAAATAAGAAATCTGTTGGGCGGGATAATGGTATGGGTTATTTGATATTTAAAGCTGGAGGGAAAATGTATCTCAATCACCGTTTCGTTTATGAAGTGTATAATGGATTAATCAAGGATGGCCTTGTTATTGATCATATTGATGGTATTAGGACACATAATTCTTTGAATAATTTACGAGCTGTTACACAAAGTGAGAATACTGCATTTGGAAATACTGGTACTTGTAAATCAATTGGGAAGAGACCAGTAAGATCGTTTAATACTGACAAGGGGGAGATGGTATTTCAATCAATGTCAGAAGCTGGTAAGTATTTCGATATTCACACCTCCTCGGTACAAAAAGTAGCAGAGGGAATTTATAAGACCGCTTTTTCAAAGCGTTTTAAAAACAAAATTCAGTTTTCTTATGTAGGGAGATAACTCCGTTAGGTATAACGCGTGTGACAAATCATCAATGACAGAGTTACGGATCTTAAACACGGAAATACTAGTGTTGGAAAATCTTCGATTTTTCATTGGCTGTTATAATTAAATAAATCCGAACAAAACACAATCAATTTTGTCTTTTTTCAAGTATTAACAGAACTGTTTTATAAACACGTCGTATTTAAACATTTTTTTTAATGTCTGTTTCAAGTATTATATGTGTTTTCAACGTTGTCAGTGATCGCTAATAAACAAACAAATAATTACAATCACTACACCTATTTTATATCACCTCGTCGTAATGAGTGTATATATACAAATTCGTTCTTATTATAATTGGGCATTTAGCCGAAATTCAAGTGTAAACAAAACCACACCGTCACACGTGGTATGAACGTTATTATTGACATTCAAAACCAAAGTTTCGATTTTGCGGTTTTGTTTACACTTGAATGTAGAATAGCCCGCGTCATCCATTGTCATTGAAATCAATTCATTCATTGTGTCACCTATAATCTATTGTTGTACCGTCGTCATTGTCATTGAAATCAATTCATTGTATATACCATTGTCATTGTTCACCTATAATCTATTGTTGTACCGTCGTCATTGTCATTGAAATCAATTCATTCATTGTTCACCTATAATCTATTGTTATGTGTTTGTCGGTTGTAACCGTTGAGCGCTGCTTGATGTATAAAACACCAAGGGGGTTCAAAACGGTGAATGTGCCGTCGTCATTCATTATATATAATCATAATCACCTATAATCGCATTAAGCTTCTGGGTATACTAAGATGATCAACACCTTAGTGTATCCAGAATTCATTTTAAAATACTTTGTATTTGAAATACTTTGTATTTTCATACTTTGTATTTAAACAAATATATTATTATATAATATGAATATTGAAAATCTCAAATTGATTATTATTGAAATCAATAAGTTGAAGGATCAAAATATAAAATTATGTTCAGGTTTGGATTGTGATCAAATTATGACCAATTTCGAGGATATACAATTTGCAGAACAGACCGGAAAATATGTCCTATCTAAAAAATATTTTTTAATTAAGAATATCCAAAAGCTTATACGTGAGAGCTTAGTAAATACTGAAGATGTTAATGTCTTCGTACCATTATGTAGCATCGTTGAACGTGTTCGAAAGCAATTAGGATTAGAATATGAACAAAAGAGACTTATTAATTGTAAAGTGAGACAATTAAAAACATTAATGGAAAACTCTGAAGGTGATGAGCCCACGCGTAGAGAGCCTCCTTTGTTTGTATAACCAGTACGGTATGAGGAAGTAAAATTATGTGTGACTCAGTACAATAACAAGGAAGTATTAAAATGCTTTGCATTTTTTAGTTAGTGATTTCTTTCGAAATGATTTGCAATGAAATGCTTTGCATTTGAAAATCCAAAGGATTTTTTAATTTGACAATTAGTGATACTCTTTTAATAATGATAGGACAATCATTAACTACACGGAACACTAAAGAAAGACTTGAAGCTCTTAAGAAAATATTACCCCTTCGTGATAGAATCCGCGAAAAACTTCAACAGCGGCAATCAATGGCCACCGACTTCACAGAGGATACAGAACAACTCTTCAAACCGGTTGTCAAGGCAACTACAGATGTGAAAACAGCAACTGAACGGGCGATATACGGAGATGTCCCTAAAGAAGGTCCTAGAACAGAGAAGCCTCTTCTCCCTGTGTTGGAGAAAATAGCAAAACGAACTAAACAAACGAAACAAGCTGTACAAATACTTCCAGGTGAAATCGCAGGGGAGATGGAACTACAACGACAGCAAGAACAAGAAGAACTACAACGACAGGAAGAACAAGAAGAAGAAGAAGAAGAAGAAGAATGCGCAGTTTCCACTTCTCGTGGTGTTCCCTTTATAGACAAATTCACTCCGACGGGTATAATAGAAATAAAACAATTTCAATTAATGAAACCCAACGATTATATCGCCTTTGGTAATTTTGCTGTTCAAAGTTATTATTCAAGAAAAGATTTTTTGAAGGACGAGTATAAAGATAGTAAAATATCACGACTTGACTGGGTTGATTGGTTGTTTAAAGTGAATCAAAGTATTGATCGTTTAAAAAAGGAAAAACTAGAGTATAAAATGTTTATGAGAGGAATTGAAGATTATGACATACAACAACAACAAGAAGAAGAAGAAAAGCAACAAGAACAACAAAGAAAAAGAGAAGCAAAAACTAAGAAAAAAACCGGAAAGGGATATTCACCTATCGATTTTCACTCTAGTGTTGGAAATTCTAGTGTTGGAAACTCTTCGAGTGGAAATACAAGTATTTCTTGCCCTGGTAATATTCTCGGTGATATAGCACGATTAGAAGTACTTGTAGGAGGAAAACGAGCCGGGAATAACTCACTGGAAATAATCAATGAAGCAGCTGATATCTGTAGGAGGTTATTTCAAGGTGGTATCATGGATATTGCAACATATAGAGATTTCATTGAAGAGTTAGCTGAAAATTCTCATGGTTATCATAGCGACTGAAATTACACTAGTGTTAGATAAATAGCATTTGGAAACACTAGCATTTGGAAATACTTTAGTATTTGGAAACACTAGCATTTGGAAAAACACTAGTGTTTTTGTATATAGAAGAATGATCATACACTACAACCATGATAAACCAACTAGTGTCTACGTGGTAAACTCACGATTACCAAAATACCGAGTATACTATGGAGATGGTCTCGGTAATACTATAATGGGATTATTTTCAAGAATGGCTCCAAAAGTGGCTCCGTTTGCAAAACAGGCAGCAATGAAAGCAATTGATGTTATCCGAGATAAGGGTATTAACACTGTTGGTGATCTTGCTAGTAAGGCATTTTCAGCCGCTCGGGATAAACTAACAGCGCTAGTGAAATCACGAAGTGATTTTCGACGAAATTCTTCGAATTTCCAATCAAAACCTGGAAACACTAGTGTTTCTAGAATGACTTCACTGCCATCTACTACAGTAATGCCTACACAGGTTAGTAAAATAATAAATAACGCCGTGGATAAAAAACTACAGTCGTTAATGACTAACGCCCAGGATAACATAACAGCAAATATGATAGCCGGAAGTGGGCTTCCGGGAAGTGGTTTTAAGAAGATTCGACAGAAACGTTAGAAATATTTATTTGAACAGGATTTCCAATTATTATAGTTATTGTAGAAACACTAGTGTTTCTAATGCTAGCATTAGAAATATTTATGTCAGAATCACTTGTGATTCTATTTATTTGAATAGGATGCTCAGTTGTTATGGTTATTGTAGAAATGCTAGCATTAGAAATATTTGTGTCAGAATCACTTGTATCAGAAACATTAATGTTTCTAACGCTATCTTCATTATCAGATATTTTCATCATCATTATTAAAATACACCCAACTAAATAATTAGTTTAAAAATTCTTTAGAATTTTGAAAATTATTTTTATATTATAAAATATTTATAATTTGCTAATTTTGTTAGATTTTTTACTTTTTTTACTCATTTTTCTAGTGTTTTTACTCATTTTTCTAGTGTTTTTATGCAATTCATCGACAAAATTTCATGAAAATCGAGGATGAAAACCCCAGGAATTCATTTAGAGAAAATCGATTTTGATCAGATTTTTTATCATGTGAGGCTAAAATTATGTTGTTTCATCGAATTTTCGATGTTTTTTTTTATTGATTTTGTATTATTTTTTGGCTAATCCGTCGACATAATTTCATGAAAATCGATTTTCTCTAAATGAATTCCTTGGGTTTTCAATTCAAAATTCCTTCAGAATTCTTTCAGAATTTTTGATTTAGACCATCGGATATATAATAAAAAATGTTCAAACAGAACCCTGATGTTGCATTTGACATGGAAGCCCCAGTACTTAAAGATACTTCTGTACGTGATTATCAATTTTTTGCTTATCACGCAGTACAACCTGATCTTCGTGGAAGAATTGAACTTCAGGTTCATGATACCAGTAAATACTTTTTACCCGCTGAAGCTTTTATTGAAGTCGAAGGTGAACTCGTAACAACTGTTGATATTCCTGCGATACCAGCGCCATATGCAGATAATATCCAAGTTGGTTTTGTCAATAATGGTATCATGGCTTTATTTGAAAGCGCAAGATATCTCATTGATGGAAAAGAAATCGAATCTATTGAACGTGAAGTTGATGTTGCAACAACAATAATTGGACTAGCAAGATACTCAGATGATTATACTAGATCAGCAGGTCCATCTATGATGTTCTCGAAAGATATTACTGATAATGCTAGTGGTATTCAGTATATAAGAAGAAGACCACGAAATCGTGTTGTTCCTAATCCTGCTGATTTTGAGGTTACTACTGGTGTTGGTGCTGCTGCTGTTACTGTTGGTATTGAAGATTTAGTTGTAGACGCTAATCCCAATTACAACCTAGGATTTGCAACACGATTGGCAACATTAAAAGGAGATCGTCGACATTTTTCATGTGCGATTCCGCTCCATCATATATTTGGATTTTGTAGAAACGTCAGAAAAGTTATTTATGGAGTAAAGCATACTGTAGCACTAGTGAGAAAGGGTGATGATAATAATGCAATCTGGCGCGCTGCTGGCATTGCCGCTGGTAAAGTAATTTTAACAAAACTATCACTGTGGATGCCAGTGTTGACTCCATCATTGTCAGTAGAACCGCGGTTGCTATCATTTATGGATCAAGGGGGAAAGAGATTATTAAGCTGGTTGACAACGTCCACAGATACCATGGATTCTAATATTGATGGTACACTTACATGGCATTTGGCAGCACGACAGGGTGTTTCAGCTCCACGGCATATATTTGTTGCTCTACAGAATAAAGCGCGATTGGATAATCAAACACGTTCTCATATGATATTTGATCAAATCGGATGTAATGAAGTCTCGCTGAAAATAAACGGACAACAAGAACCAGCAGAGGATATACAACTTAATTACGGTCAAAACCATATTGCACGAGTTTATCATCGATTGCTATCATTTATGGGACGTGATCAAAATGTAGATACTGGTCTACAAATATCACAATTAGATTTTAAAGGTCTGTATCCGATTTATTACTTTTCGTTGGAACATCTTGACTTGATGAAACAGTCCGTAGTTGATATACACTTCCGAGCTCGTGTAACCCGTCCTGCTGGTGCTGGTGGTATTGATAATTATAGAGCGGTTGCTGTCATTCTCAGTGATAAATCAATGATACTTGAAGGTGTTGGTGGACGAATGAGACTGGTAGATGCACCAGTGGAAAATCTATAAGTAAAAATTACAGAGTAATTTTGAATTTAGAAATGCTTAAAAATTGCTGTGCAATTTGAATTTCTAATTTAGAATCAATCTATTTTGTATAATGTCGTATAGTAATATCAATGTTACGTTGACACCTGGTCAGCTAAAAAAATTACAATCCAAATCAGCTAAGCAATGTGGAACCACAATAACGCTGAAACCTAATCAAATGAATGGCGGGGTAAATAAACTATCGCTGACGAAAACTCAAACTAATCATTTTAATAAAGCGCTGAAAGAAAAAAAAGGAGTTCAGGTTACTCTTTCTACAAGCGCGATTAAAAACATGGAAAAGACTGGTGGTATATTCCCGTTGTTAGGGTTGATTCCAGGGTTGATTGCCGCAGCAGCCCCAGCGGTAGCGAAGGCAGCAGCATTAGGAGCTATTGGTACCGCAGCAGGAATGGCATTGAAAAAGGCAACTGGAAAAGGGTATAAAAAAAAAGGAAAGGGTCTAAGACTACCAGGAACCCCGAGTTCATGGTACAGCGGAAAGGGTCTTCGAATTCCAGGAACGATATAGTTCCTATGTCCAATTTTGATTTAATTGATACCGCTAAAAAATTAAAAATAAAAAATTTCAGAGGGGTTTTTATGAGAGATCAGTTACCGGCACAACCAAATGATGTTGAAACCGGTATTATTAATTTAGATAACAGCTCCGGACCTGGAACTCACTGGGTTGCATACGCGATTGATCCACGTGGGATTATTTATTTTGACTCATATGGATTAGCGCCGCCGAAAGAATTTATGCGTTATATTAAAACCCTTCCAATGAAGACTTGGTATTCTACGTTACCAACACAAACAATGCTTGATCCACCAATATGTGGTAATGAAGTATTAAACGTACTTGATGCTATATCCAAAAGATTTTCGAAACCACCTCATATAGTAGTAAATGAGTATACTAGCGGCAAATCTCTTTAAAAAATCCATCGGATTTAAACGATGAAAATATTTCTATAATAATGATTGATATTTGGGGACGACCTTTATCATCGCTGAAAAAACCTGATAGTGGAGTTGAAACTGTTGATAACAAGGATATTAAAAAACTAATCGAAGATGAAATATCGGAAATATTAAACCTAGCAAATATTGATCCTGGTGAAATAGTTGTATTTCAAGATCGTCAGGGTAAATTGAAAAGTAGTAATATCTCTCTTAATGATATTTTGGTTAAACAACGAGACGCAGCAGAGGATACTATCGCGTTATTTTCTGATGGGGGTAAACTCAAACCAGGTGTACTTGTTTCAACAATTACGGATAAATTAGCAACATACGATAACACAGTGAATTCATTGAAATCGCTTAATGATAAATATGACGATCATATAGTTGTATTTGACCAGTTTACTGCATTACAAAGAAATATAGTTGACAAAATTGATAAGCCCATACTAGAATTTTTTGGAAATCCACCAGTAACCACACCAAAACTCACCACAATAAAAGATTCTATATTGGAACTAGCAACTCTTCAATCCGAATATGAAAAACACACGAAACTATTTATGACGTTTCGTAAAAACCTCATGGACAAGTTTATTGGGAGCCCATTTGATAAAATTGAAATAACACTTCCCGATATTAAAAAATCCATCGATGAACTTAAAACATTCAACAACGCAATAAGGGATGATGCAATGAGAATGATAAACGTTGTTGAAAAAGTAAAAATTCCTCATGATAAATCTATCGTCAACAACGTAGTATACACGATTCAATACGGATCATTTATGTGGACTCCCACAAACAATATTTTAACCGTAACCGCAGCAGTCAAGGGTATTTATCGATTAATAATAGTATCACCGACTCAGTTTGAAATATCATCAAGTAGTTCATCTGGAGTCAATAATACGATATCAACGATCATCGACAAGGATACAACTGAACAATTCACGATAACGACTACAGATAAAAATCTAGCCAAGGTTTCAGTAACGTGGTACGTAGAATTCGTAGTGGATTTAAGTAAACAATTAAATTGATTTAAAAATTCTTTCACGATTCAAAATTACAAAGTAATTTGTAATTGAAAATGCTAGCGCTTTTAAAATAAAATGACTCCATCATCGAATCAGTATCGCTATGATCAAGTCAGAGAATTTCAAACTAAACTCAGTTCTCTCTGTGAGGAGTATCAAATAAAAATCAAAAAATACAAACGAAGAATAACCACAGTTGATATCACCGTGTACTCGGTGTCAGGAGTAATCACTGCTGCTGGAATAATACTATCTTCGGTTACAATGATTGCTCCGGTCGTAGTTCCAATCGCTATTTCCGCAGTGGCTACAATTGCTGGTATATTAACTGGGATCACAAAAAAACTATCATCGTGTAGCCAGAGTAAACTACATGATTATTTAATTAAATATCATATTGCATCTGCCGGTTACTCGCAATTATCCTCGTTGATATCATCGTCGTTGGATGACACAACAATATCAGATAGCGAATTTTCAACGATGGCTCAATTGTATAAATCAACAATGCTGAAATTAGAGCAGAATAATAATAATAATGTCGTCGCAAGAACTACTTCAACAAATAGTAACAAATACAACACCGGTGAAAACAAGCACGATATCAATAACCTCAACACGTCCCGAATTTAGTGTTAATTTTCCAATTCCTGTTCCCGTGAGCGAGATCGCACTAGCAAAACTACGAGTGTATCATAGCTGGCCTAATATTAGATCGGTAGCATTTGGTGGTCAACAACCGAATAATTCCTTGGTATTTGCAAACAAGAATCGTGAAGACGGAACACCAGATTGGCAGGTTGTTTCTATACCAACTGGGTCATATCAAATCGAACAGATCAATGCTGAATTTCAACGAAGAATAAAATCTCTCACTGGAAAAGAATCAAAAATCGCTATAACAGTTCATGAACCAACACTATCATCTGCTATCGAGATAAATACAGAAGGATACGTTGTAGATATTTATCAGAGTTCTATAAGATCAGTGTTAGGATGGCCTGAATTACCACCGGATAACTCGCGAGAAAATTCGAAGGATTTTCCACCCGAACCTAAAAAATCCGATTATATCACCGACAAAATAAAACCCGTCAATGAAGTCGAGAGTTATCAAGATTATGCTCCTGATAAGTTCTTAAATAAAGAAATTTATATTCCTCTCATTAACGGAAATTTCACAGCAATGAATAACGATTTTTCACTACTGCTAATATCTATTAAATCCGGCTCTCTCACCAAGGATGAATTTATCAACGTCGTAGAAACGGGTAATAAAATCATCGACGATATGAAAATATTTCACTCGAAAATTATTCAAGAAGTATTAAATAAAGAGATCTTACATGATAAGTTTGCGGATCTATACAATATTAATAAAACGGAGATTAAAGATTTTAAAATCCCTGGATATAACCCGGATAAACTAAAGAAACAACTTGACGATGCTATTAATATTGGGTTCAAAAGAATCCACGATAATTGGAAAAAATCGAAGAATCCTACAGCAAATATTCTGAAATATAATAATGATCCAGAAGACGGCGGTAGACATATTGCTCCGAACAATGTGAATATTTCAACGGTGATTGCGCTCAATTTAGTATGTGATGTTATCGAAGGAAATTATCAAATAAATCTCGAACAATCAAATCAAGCTCAGCAAGGATATATTTTATACTCATTTGCACCAACGGCTCCTCCAGGATTTCTAATTATTGAAGACCCAACTAATCTAGTCTATATGCGATGTCATAATAATTTGTTAACGAGAATTAATTTCAAACTCACTGACCAATCTAATAATCTGATTGATTTACGAGGTGAGGTTTTACAAATAAGTTTATTTGTGAAATCTTAAGGACTTGATCAAATATTTAGTTAGTAAAAATCGAAGATTTTCATAGCAGCCGAGGAGGTGAACGTCAACTAAATGGCGTCTTTTTTTTTTTACCCTTTGAGGAAGGCTCCGTTTGACAAACAGAGCTCTAAAATTATTAAGTCTCAGTTTGGCAAATGGAGACTTAGAATATTTTTGCTTAAAATATACCCCAATTAGAGAAAATCTGTTCACCCACTCTGCTGCTTCAGGCTTAGTAGATGGCAGAGTGTCAGGCTGGGTGTAGGCGTTGGGACTATACTAGTATTCTGTTCTTAAAGAAGAAATTCATAGTTCAAAATTAATACATCTCCCAAACTAGCTAAAGTCCAGATTAACTTTAACATTGCTTCGTAGTCGTAACTCGCAAAACATTTCGACAATTAAAAAATCAATTTTAAGTTTAACGATTATTTTTTTCCCCAGGGTCAATCTATCTACACAAACAAGGAAGAATGACTTCCAAAAGAACTATCCGCACATTCCAACTAGAACACACACACACACACACACACACACACACACACACACACACACACACACACACACACACACACACACACATACATACATACATACATACATACATACATACATACATACATACATACATACATACATACATATATATATATATATATATATATATATATATATATATATATATATATATATATACATACATACATACATACATGTTATGAATTTGAATTTGTTATATATATATATATATATATATATATATATATATATATATATATATATATATATATATATATATATATATATATATATATATATCAACGCTTCATTTATTTCGTATCTGGAATAATTATACATGAAGTAACGAAAGTAAATTGTTCTAAACACATTACAGAAGTATCATCTCAGAAAGATCACGCTTTGCCTTAAATACCGGATTTCTTATTTGTGCGTCGTCTATCCTAACATTCTGTCTCATTCCTTTTTCTTTCTTTACCTAAATATAATAGTTACACTTCATCTTCAGCAAGTGCTATGTTTATCCTCTACAAGCTTATCGATTATTTACTATAATGTAGAAACTATAAAACCGTTGTGAATATATTTACCTAGAGTTTTAGATTATAATATACTATAAAAGTGCCAGAATAACAGCTGAAAAGTCTCTAACTCAGTTTTATTAAACAGTATGATTTGATAAGTCCAAGCTTTTTCAATTTTGCAAAATTATATTGTATCACAGAATGTGCGCAAGCGATAACGCACGCATATACACACATACACAAACAAACTAAATATAATTCAAACATGATAGAGAGTTATAATTTGTTCCAACCAGGAATCGAACCTGTGCATTGAGTAACAGCAAAGATCACGTAACGCTCGTGCTTCGGCACCGTAATTAGCCGTTATCATCTCATCCCATTCAAAGATGGAAGAATGTCGAATGTGAAAACTCGAGATTTACTAGAATATATATATATATATATATATATATATATATATATATATATATATATATATATATATATATATATATATATATATATATATATATATATATATATATATATATATATATATATATATATGTATATATATATATATGTATATATATGTATATATATATATATATATATATATATATATATATATATATATATATATATATATATATATATATATATATATATATATATATATATATATATATATATATATATCCTGTGGGGATGGTCGTGTTTCTTTCTACTGCCATAATGCATATTTCTATTTTGTATTCAATGTCACGTATTTTCTCGCACAGCCATGCTAAAGTGAATATTAACTATTTGAAGTAAGTTCCACCTATTTTCAGGTCCCTAACCCAACCTCAGGCAACTTTGTTAGCTTGTCGACTCCAGTGGCCGATTTGTAGATAATGCGCAGTTGTTGATATTGTAGCTCGTAAGATTTCTCTCTAAGGTGTGTCTCATAATAAAAGTCACTCGTCACTAATAATTAATCACCAGAATTTTATTTAAAGCATGATCGATGAATCGATCAAAATATAACATGCACTCCCTGTGTGTATGATATTTATGGTGTTTAATATGAGGCCGACACGGAAATAGTGCATGGGAAACAATGAAATAGATATTAATAATATTCTCAAACTAAAATCACAAATTTCAGCTTGTCAAATATTTTTGATGTATGTTGACGACTTCAAGTTGACTAAATTTTAATAACAGTTACTGGAAACATGATTTAATACAACACATACCAGAAGAACAAAATAAGGGAATATAATTGATAAGTTTGGAATATTTCATAAGGGAATATAATTGATAAGTTTGGAATATTTCATAAGGGAATATAATTGATAATTTTGGATTACTTCATAAGGGAATATAATTGATAAGTTTGGAATATTTCATAAGGGAATATAATTGATAAGTTTGGAATATTTCATAAGGGAATATAATTGATAAGTTTGGAATATTTCATAAAGGAATATAATTGATAATTTTGGAATATTTCATAAGGGAATATAATTGATAATTTTGGAATATTTCATAAGAAAATATAATTGATAAGTTTGGAATATTTCATAAGAGAATATAATTGATAAGTTTGGAATATTTCATAAGGGAATATAATTGATAATTTTGGAATATTTCAGTGATGGACTCACTGTTACCTTGTTTTCCAACTGAATTCATGAATCACTGTGCATCGTCATATTAACGTTAAGTGACAAGATAAAAAAAACTTTTAAGTAAAAAATCTTGATTAACATTAAATTAAAGTATCTCTATTTTTGCTTGCTCTCTCTGTCTCTCTCTGTCTCTGTCTCTCTCTCTCTCATATATTTTGAAACGCTTTTTCAACCAATCAATTTTGGCCAAGCTCAAATTTCTCAAGGACATATTCAATCTCCCAGCCAGCTTGCAGTGGGCAAACTGATAGTTATCAAGATTTAAATTCCTGCACACACACACACACACACACACACACACACACACACACACACACACTAAGCGTTATTATAACTATTAGTGAAATATACATGTTATTAAAACAGCACACAAGGTGAAATCTTATCAAATCAAAGTAGGAAATAGCACAATATTTCAATACACATGAAAGTGCATCGCTATTAAATTGTTTTTCCGTTTACGTACCTTCCGTCGATATTATATTCCTGCAACAACATATTCCACATTAATAACCTCTGATTTTTGTTTTTATCTTTCCACGGAAAGTAAGGGGTTTGAGATCAGTAAACTTAATAATAGGAAAATGAGCTGAAATTAAAATAGACTTCAAAGTGTTGTAATGTCAATATCAAAGCCAAACATTCCTTTTCTCGATTTTGGAATAATTTATCTGATATTTTTTTAACTTTTTAAAATGTAGCACACTGGATGTTCTGCACCATTTTTGTTGTCTTGAATCAGTACTACACCATCTCTAACATCATTTGAATCATCATACATTTTGAATATATGACTTAAATTTGAAGCTGAAATAATGAATCCAGGAAAAAAAAGTCACAGGAAAAAAAGTCACAGAAAAAAAGTCACAGGAAAAAAAGTCACAATGAAAAAGAGCCCTAGGAAAAAAGTCACAGGATAAAAAAAAAAGCGAGAATATCACACAAATTTAGAAACCATAAATAATATATTACGATGGAGATAATTTTAAATAAAATTCAAATATATACACTCCGAAAAATTTCAACTTGTAATGAAAACTAAATCCAATAGAACAATTATCTAGCTTATAATAACATTAAACGTTTGGCTGAAACCAGTATGTTGAATTGTTTAACAATCCCAGGCTACAAAGGGACATTACATCATAAAAATCTTTTGTTCTGCCAAT
Organism: Unio delphinus; assembly: GCA_029339505.1. Classification (NCBI taxonomy): domain Eukaryota; kingdom Metazoa; phylum Mollusca; class Bivalvia; order Unionida; family Unionidae; genus Unio; species Unio delphinus. Next base: position 4,821,085 of record JAQISU010000263.1, on the reverse strand, counting down.
GTAACAAATTAGTGTCTTACTTGGCTTCAGACCTATATTCATCTATTCCATATTGTATTCAATGAAGCAAATGCAATGTTTATTTCATTATTTGTTCACATTAGGTTGACATTTTTTTGGATATGTATCTATTTGATTTTTATGTAAAGTTTTCTCTATAGTAATATAGTATGTACTGTACCAAAATTTGTGTTATATTCCCGTTTTTAACCTGTGATTTTTTTCTATAACTCTTAATTCTTGTGACTTTTTTCTTGCGACATTTTTCCGTAACTTTTTTCATTTGGCTTTTTTTCCTGGATTATAATAATAATAATAATAATAATAATAATAATAATAATAATAATAATAATAATAATAATAATAATAATAATCTATTATCATGCATTATTATGTGAATTTAAAAATGAAAATTTATATATTTACTCTGAAATATAATTTAGTCCTACCCAAAACTGTGACTTTTTTCCTACCCAAAACTGTGACTTTTTTTTCCGCAGAGTGTGACTTTTTTTCCTGTGACTTTTTTTCCTAGCCGAAATTGTTACTTTTTTTCCGTGACTTTTTTTCCTGTGACTTTTTTTCCGCGCACCGAAATAATTGGTACACTCTTAACTATGGCCAATAACTTGTGAAACGTTTCCTGATATTTTAGAAATTAACGAAACTTGGTGTTATACTTCATAATTTTGTCAGGGGTATAGCAATTATGGAAACATTGAACCATTATATTCAATAGTATCCCGCCATATCCAAAAATTGCAATCAGTTGTTTTTTTACTGAAAGGCACAAGGGAATCTAGAGATATCCTTGACCTTAGCATCGACATATCTAACTTGTCCATGCCTCACGACATGTTCTAGAAATGCAACAAAAGCACGGCAAAACTCATGTTTGGATAAATTATTTGTAAAATTTAAATCAGTTGAGTCTGGGAAAGAATTTCCGAATTGTCTCTACTTTTTTAAATCTAAATTTAAATTTCCTTTCATCCTTTTCACTCTGTGTGACGATTTTACCCCAACCCCTTGTATGTAGGTATAAGTTACTATAACTTGTGATTCTGACTGGCCTTGTACATGTATAAATTGTATGTCTGCCTGACCCAGCTGTGATGTTTCAAATTGTTCTAAGTTAGCTAATCCCCTTACGTAAGATGGTCTTTGTTAGCTCTCGAGGGGAGAGGAGACTGTGTCCATCGCGGACGGGTGACGTAACCACATCAAAGGACAGGACAGCGTCAAATAAAAAGACTGTAACAATTGATAGACACACAGACAGACATTCGGATGATTGACAGTCGAACGACTGACCAGAGTCGATCGCCCTCCAATCGAAATGCGATGTGGGTGGGACTTGATTCGAAAAATTTTAGATAAAACCCAATGTTTAGTAGGAATTAGTCAGTTCGCTCCAATAAGAATTGAGAAGAGATAGAACTCCGTACGGCCAGACGAAAATTGGTGGCAGACTCAGATTTTGGAAATCAAGGAAATCTTAAGATAGCTTCAAAGGAAGCTTTCGGGTGACGTTGAGAGAATTTCGAGTGACGTTGAGAGAATTCCGGGGAAATTTCGGATGACGTGGAAAGAATTCCGAGTGAATTTGAGAGATACCGAGTGAATTTCGGGTGACCTCAAGAGATACCGTCGAAGAGGAAACGGAAGTAGAGATAGAAGAGGAAACGGAAGTAGAGATAGAAGAGGAAACGGAAGTAGAGGAATCGGAAGGAGAGAAAGACGAAAGGAGACTTATTTAGATGAGTAACACTCAAGAAGGGAAAATATTCCTCACACTGAAATCAAATGATGATCTAGGGATCATTGGGTCAAGAGTGACATTGATTGCTTAATATCTTTAAAATTTTAATTTATTAAATTGTTTAAATTTCATCTTTGTATTTCTTTTAATTTAACTGCCGGCATTGCTGATTGGGGGCTCGTAGCCGTATATAATATATTGTCCAGAAGTAAACATTTTGAATGCGGACCAGGGGAACTTCCTCATAATTCTCTAAAGTCTATAGGAAGAACCCCACCCCTACTAAACGACCCTTCACAGTGGGCGCTTTCGTCCGGGATATGAATTAGGCGTATATTATTTTAGGACCTAAAGTTATTTGTAGGAGTATTATGGAACAGTGTGAGATATTTTCCATTCTTTGTATTCGTTTTATGATTTTCTCATCTTGCATTTTATTGTCATATGTGCATGCTTTGTAAACCTTCCATTACTAGCAGTACTGGTAAAGCAGATGTCGAACAAATATCTTACCTGAACGAAATTAGTTGCTATCGACAGGTAAGTATTTGAACTTGTATTACAAGTAGCTGTGTCTTGTTAGAATATTGAGACAAGGTATCACTTTACATTAGTTATAATGGCCACCGAAAGGCAAATGATAAAGGAATATCGAGCTATGGGGTCTGAAGAGCTCGGATATGAGGGAGATCGCCTGGCGGCCTTTATAGAAGAAAGGATCAAGGAATGGAAGGCCGAAAAAGCAGCGGACAGAGAGCTGGAGCTAGCCAAGAAAGCAGCGGACAGAGAGCTGGAACTAGCCAAGATAGCAGCAGACAGAGAAACACAAAGACAGCTGGAGCTAGCCAAGATAACAGCGGAACAGGAGCTAGCCAAGATAGCTGCAGACCAAGAGCTAGCCAGACTCGCCCACACTCTGGAGATGGAAAAGGTGAGAGTTGAAGCTAGGACCAACGGACGGGACGACGCCAGTACAAGCTCTGGAACGACCGGCCGACCATTCATCGACCACCGGATGGTCCAGATCAACATGCCACGCTTCAATGACAGGGAGGAGGCTATTGACGATTTTCTCGTGCAGTTCGAGAAACTCGCACACGCTCATCAGGTCCCTGAACAGCACTGGGCCATTAATGTCTCAGCCTTTTTGCAAGGTGCAGCTCGGGAAGTCTACCACGGCTTAGCTGCAGAAGAGGCTGATGACTACAATGCCCTCAAGAAGGCCCTTCTCTGCCATTATCGGCTGACCGCCGAGACTTACCGGAAATTTTTTCGGGACTCTGCGAAAAAGGTAACCGAGACCCACTCTCAATTCCACAACCGTGTTCGAGGTTTATTTGAGAAGTGGATGAAAATGGCTGAAGTCGAACGCACGTACGACGGGCTCCGCGAGGTAATACTCAAGGAACATGTCCTGGGTACTTACCGTCGCGAATTGACAGTCTTCTTAGCCGAAAGAGAACACCGGACGCTCGAAGAGATCGCTAACATGGCGGAGCGATACGAGCAGGCGCACTCGAAGAGTGGAGGTTCCGGGGGCGCGGATCGACCCCGACCCTCTGAGTCGCGTCGTATGGGGGAGGTTGAGCCGGCTGTTCGTAACCGTCAGGGCGACGGGAAGGTCGGAGGGGCACCTACAGGTATGGATGCCACCTATCGACCTGGACAGGCCTCACCCACGAAACCAGGACTTGCAAGTCGGCGAGGGCCACCGACGTGTTTTAACTGCAAGCGCCTGGGGCATTTTGCCAGGGACTGTCCGAAGGGCAGGCAGACCCAGGTGAATGTCGTTGTTAGGAAGGAGTGCGTGCCGGAAGCGAGTCGCAACCCAGCCAACCTTGCGGCCGCAACTGTCAATGGTGAAGGTGCCACCATCTTGTATGACACTGGGTGCAGCGTCCCCGCGCTTGTCGACAAGAAGTACGTCAAGCCGGAGGACTTAACAAGGGAGGTAATAGAAGTTCAGTACGCGAACTGCGCGCGTGACTCATTACCAATAGCTGTCATTGACCTCGATTCACCATACGTGAAGGGGAAAATTGCAGCTGCTTGCTTGGAGGGTCTAACACATGACGTCATATTGGGATGCCTTTATGTGTTACCCCAGCCGATCCCCGAAACCTGTACACCTATGCCAGTGAGTGCTGTTGAGACCAGGGCCATGAGTCGACAGCCGAAACCGAAGCCGATCCAAGTTACATCGACTACGGTTAGTAATGTTCTTCCAGCTGAGTTGAGGAAGCTTCAACAGGAAGACGCAACTCTGGCGCAGTTGCATAAACACGCAGAAGCAGGAACGGAAAGGGAAACTCCGAACGGCGCGGTGAAGTTTGTCTACAAGAAGGGAATCTTGTATCGCCACGCCAGGAAACACAACGAGCACTTTAAGCAAGTCGTCGTGCCAAAGGAAAAGCGTTGTGAAGTGCTGAAGCTTGCACACGAAAGTCTCATGGGTGGACACATGGGAATTGCTAAGACACGTGACCGTCTTGTAAAAGAGTTTTACTGGCCAGGGGTCCAGGGAGACGTAAAACGGTTCTGTCTCTCCTGTGACAAACGCCAGAGAATGGCACCGAAAACGGATCATCGACCCATTCCCTTGGGGAGTACGCACCTTATCGATGAACCATTTAGACGTGTCGCCATGGATTTAATCGGACCGATAAAACCCGCGTCTGCGCACGGAAATCGGTATATTTTAACGGTCGTCGATTATGCTACACGCTATCCTGAGGCCGTAGCATTGCGTAACATTGACACGGAAACCGTCGCGGAAGCTCTGTTTGTGATCTGGTTAAGAGTCGGAGTGCCCGACGAGATCTTGACCGATCAAGAGTTACAATTCATGAGTCGTGTGATGGCGGAGGTGAATCGTCTCATGTCAATTAAGCACCTCACGACCACACCGTATCACCCCCAATGTAACGGATTGGTCGAACGGTTTAATGGGACTCTAAAGCACACGCTCAAGAAATTGTGCGAAGGCCGCCCCAAGGATTGGGACCGGTATATTCCAGCCATGCTTTTCGCATACCGGGAAGTACCACAAGCGAGTTTGGGGTTCTCTCCCTTTGAACCGTACGCGGCCCAATCGCCGTACTGAGACAGCTGTGGACAGACGACCACGCTGTAGAGGAAGTGCGCACTACCTACCAGTACGTCGCGGACTTGCGCAACAAACTGGAAGAGGTTTGTTCTCTCGCGCAAGATAAGCTCAAACGAGCTAAAGCGCAGCAGGCGAAAAATTACAATAAGCGCGCAAAACCACGTCAGTTTGAGGTAGGGGATAAGGTGTTGTTGTTGTTGCCCCAGGAACACAACAAGTTCCAAGTTTCCTGGAGGGGTCCATACGTCGTCGCCGAGAAGGTCGGAGGTCAAAACTACCGGATACGGCTACCGACGAAAAAGAAATTGTACCATGCTAATTTGCTCAAGAGGTACCGGGAAAGGGAGACCGTAAGCGATTTTGTTGTCGCCACGATAGTCACCGAGGATGCCGAAGGCGATACGGAAGGTGCCAACACTGTCCCGAGCTGTCCATTAACGAGGGTCGAGACTCCGTCTGACGTGGAGTGTGACCCCATGTTAACTGAAGGCCAGCGGGACGAGATAGAGACCTTGCTGGCCGGGTATTCCGACGTGTTAACAGAAAAACCCGGGAGGATGGCGCTTGTCGAGTTCGGGTTAAAAATGTTGGACGACCGACCAGTGCAGCGGAAACCCTACCCCTTGCCCCACGCGAAACGACAAGTTGTAAGGGAGGAAATTGAGCAAATGATTGCTCTGGGAGTAATCGAACCTGCCAACTCTCCGTACAGCTCACCAGTAGTCCTAGTGCAGAAGAAGGACGGCACCCATCGGTTCTGCGTCGACTACCGGAAGCTGAATCAGGTGACAGAATTTCTAGTCGAAATGTTACCTGACCCGGAACATATCTTCGCTTCGGTCTCAAAAGCGAAATATTTTTCCAAGCTCGATTTGTCCAAGGGGTATTGGCTAATTCCGGTAAGGAAAGAAGACAGACCGAAGCTTGCTTTTGCTACTCCCGACGGGACATACCAATGGCTGGTTATGCCGTTCGGGGTACAAAACGCGCCCAGCATCTTTACCAGGATGATGCGGAAGTTGTTGGAGCCCTTGCGCGATAGGGGTGTCCACAACTTCATGGATGACCTCTTGTTAGCTACAGAGACATGGGGTGAACACCTCACTCTGTTAGCTGACGTTTTGGAGCGGCTACGTCAGGAGGGCTTGACAGCCCGACCTTCCAAATGTCACCTTGGTTTCAGGACATTGGACTATTTAGGACATACCCTGAGCCAAGGCACGCTGTCTCCAGAGAATTCGAATGTGGAGCAGCTGCGAAACGCCGCACTCCCCACCACGAAAACGGAGGTGAGGTCATTTCTGGGATTGGCTGGATACTATCGGAGGTATGTCACTAATTTCAGCGCGATTGCAGGGCCGTTGTCCGACCTAACCAAGAAACGGACCCCGAGTAAGATTATTTGGACAGATGCGTGTGAGCACGCTTTCCAAATACTGAAGGCTAGACTTACATCCGACGCCGTTGTTCGTCTACCGGATTTGGATAAGGAATTCGTTCTTCGCATCGATGCATGCGACACAGGACTGGGAGCCGTACTGCTACAGGAGCATGACAAAACGCTTTTCCCTGTCGCATACGGCAGTCGGAAGTTGTCGGCTGCCGAGAAGAACTACTCCGTATCGGAGAGGGAATGTCTCGGAATCGTGTTCGGCATATCACGGTTCGAGCGATACCTATATGGACGCCAGTTCATATTGGAGACTGACCACCAACCACTCGCCTATTTGGCGCAGGCAAAGTTGTCCAATGGTCGATTGATGCGATGGTCGCTGTTTTTACAGCAGTACCAGATGCAGATCAGATACGTGAAAGGATCTGAAAACGTAGGCGCAGATTTCATGAGTAGAAGCGCTGAAATGATATAGATCATTCTGGTTAAATTTTCATGTTCATACTCAGTTTAGCATCTAGTTGATTTTGCTGATGTTGTTCTTTATATTGTTGTAACACTTTTGCATTTGTAGTATTTTGAGGGAATAAAATCATGATTTTATTCTCAAGCGTGGGGGGATGTGACGATTTTACCCCAACCCCTTGTAAGTAGGTATAAGTTACTATAACTTGTGATTCTGACTGGCCTTGTACATGTATAAATTGTATGTCTGCCTGACCCAGCTGTGATGTTTCAAATTGTTCTAAGTTAACTAATCCCCTTACGTAAGATGGTCTTTGTTAGCTCTCGAAGGGAGAGGAGACTGTGTCCATCGCGGACGGGTGACGTAACCACATCAAAGGACAGGACAGCGTCAAATAAGAAGACTGTAACAATTGATAGACACACAGACAGACATTCGGATGATTGACAGTCGAACGACTGACCAGAGTCGATCGCCCTCCAATCGAAATGCGATGTGGGTGGGACTTGATTCGAAAAATTTTAGATAAAACCCAATGTTTAGTAGGAATTAGTCAGTTCGCTCCAATAAGAATTGAGAAGAGATAGAACTCCGTACGGCCATACGAAAATTGGTGGCAGACTCAGATTTCGGAAATCAAGGAAATCTTAAGATAGCTTCAAAGGAAGCTTTCGGGTGACGTTGAAAGAATTTCGGGTGACGTTGAGAGAATTCCGGGGAAATTTCGGATGACGTGGAAAGAATTCCGAGTGAATTTGAGAGATACCGAGTAAATTTCGGGTGACCTCAAGAGATACCGTCGAAGAGGAAACGGAAGTAGAGATAGAAGAGGAAACGGAAGTAGAGATAGAAGAGGAAACGGAAGTAGAGGAATCGGAAGGAGAGAAAGACGAAAGGAGACTTATTTAGATGAGTAACACTCAAGAAGGGAAAATATTCCTCACACTGAAATCAAATGATGATCTAGGGATAATTGGGTCAAGAGTGACATTGATTGCTTAATATCTTTAAAATTTTAATTTATTAAATTGTTGTTTAAATTTCATCTTTGTATTTCTTTTAATTTAACTGCCGGCATTGCTGATTGGGGGCTCGTAGCCGTATATAATATATTGTCCAGAAGTAAACATTTTGAATGCGGACCAGGGGAACTTCCTCATAATTCTCTAAAGTCTATAGGAAGAACCCCACCCCTGCTAAACGACCCTTCACACTCTGCATTTGTATTTTCATCAGCCTATCTACCTTTGTGCATTTTCATTTGCAAACGTCTCTCTCTCTCTCTCTCTCTCTCTCTCTCTCTCTCTCTCTCTCTCTCTCTCTCTCTCTCTCTCTCTCTCTCTCCAATCGCAATTATTTTCTTTTTTTGTAACTACATTTGTCTTTGTCTCTCTCTGTGTCTCTCTCTCTTCTTTTTCCAATTGTAATTCCATTTTATCTCACTCATCTTTAATCTCTCTCTCTCTCTCTCTCTCTCTCTCTCTCTCTCTCTCTCTCTCTCTCTCTCTCTCTCTCTCTCTCCAATCGCAATTATTTTCTTTTTTGTAACTGCATTTGTCTATGTCTCTCTCTGTCTCTCTCTTTTCTTTTTCCAATTGTAATTCCATTTTATCTCACTCATCTTTAATCTCTCTCTTTCTCTTTCTCCCTCTCTCTCTCTCTCTCTCTCTCTCTCTCTCTCTCTCTCTCTCTCTCTCTCTCTCTCTCTCTCTCTCTCTCATTCGTCTTTAATTGCATTTGTCATTCTTAAATCTTAAGCTTTTTTAAGTGTATTTCAATATTTTTTTTTTCAATTTCACTACTTGTAATTTTGAGTCAAATGTCAACGTACTAACAATTCCATAGCACTATTATCCTAGAAAAATATTTTTCGTCAAATCTATGACATATGCAAATCTCAATAATTTTAAAGTTTCGAATAAACTTTAGTGGAAATCCAATTTAAGGTCAGCGCTTAATTGTTAATGTGATTGTTTTGACCTGTATAATGCTGATGTGCCAACAGTCTTTAGTTGAAATATAATTCCATGATTGAATTCACTCTAAATGAGCCTAATAAGAAAACTATTATTTTTATGAGCACCGTGCATTTCCAGAGAAAACAATCACTAGATTAAATAATTTGAATAAATAAATTTCTGTAAAAACGAACACTGAAAACAACAACATTATAAATGGATTCTGCTAGATTAAACCCGAATAAATATTTATTCAAATATCAAGAGTATATAGTCTTCTACTTGATGTAAGAACATAATTAACATTTTCTAAATCAAAAACATTACCTTATGGAAAGTTGGTAATGCTTGTTAAAACAAGTGTTCCTATACTTAGTGGTCGGTTACAAAACTAATAATATATAACCTGGACAATGTCAGGTACACCATGAAAATTGTAGAGGAATCTCAGTTTTTAAAAATAAGTAGACCCAGTCCCAAATAAAAAGATACGCTTCTATGAATAATGATCCATATAATAAACCCATTCACACATCGAATATTTTAGCGATGTATAAGTTCTTAATAAAATTCATTAAAAAAAAAACAATCAACAGTTCAGGTGAAGAAGAAATTGATCTTGATTTTGAACAAGACTAAATCCAACGTACAATATTACAAACAGTGCATATTAAATATTCATAACAACAAATACATACAACGTTTTTTTTAAATATGCGAATCGTTTAGCAGTTTTACATTTCTTTCTGGCTAATTTACATTGTCATCTAAACATGATTTATCATTTATTGTATTATCAACTACGAATTCGTTGCTCGAATTTGTAGCAAAATTGTGGTAGCACAATATAAAATATTATTTGTTTCGAAAAATAGCACACATCTATACATGAAAGTAATCTTTATTGCATTTTTAGAACTGGGTGTAACTACTTATCACACAAATGATCCGAAGAGAAACCCTAAAATCTGCACGGTGCGCATTTTGTGATATCGATATAGAGTCATAAGTATTAGGGGTCGTTGATAAAACGGTTTATCTAATATTTAAGGTTTTTATAGTAAACATTTCTAAATTAGTCATGCGAATTGTAATAGTATCAGTATGTATAAAACACCTAAATTTGTCTAAAGATTTTTAATCAAAGGTGGGTAAATATTTTTTTCGTATTAATTTTAATATAGCGGACAAACGGTAAAACAATATAATTCATTTTTGATGTTAATGTTACAAATTTGACACAATCTTTCCTCATAGCAAAAACTTTCATATCTACTTGCGTTACCTCTGATTGGCAGGTTCCTCACTCTAAGCATAGTGATTATATAACAAAGATCGCTATTTCCTAACAATTCTAGATATCTTTGACAAGTATATTCTACTCCCAATGGCCCGTAGAAACGCATTCTTTACAACGCTAATGTCCCTCTGCAGCTTTTGCCTAAATATGTATTCATATCTTTGGCTGAACACTCTGAAGAAATTTATTTTCATCATTTATGCCCTGAGTACACCAAACATTTCCAAATCAAAATGTAAAAGCTTTAAACATTGTTAGCTCAGCAATTAAAATTGTTCCCATCTTAACTGTAAATCATAGCATGGTTTAGAATATCTGTCTTTTGTCATATTTATAATTCTTAGTCACTGTTGCAAAACACCTTTATATCTTATACAATGCATGCTACGACTTCCTAATTAATTAAATACCAATGCATTCTGAGCAGACTTAGATGTACCAGGAATATATCTACAAAATGAAAAATGTGTTTTTCAATATCATTGACATCGAAACAAAAACAGACCTTAGCCACATAATCATTATTAATTGTCTTAATGATTGTTACCATTTCTTCGCTAATATTTTCATTAAACGTCTCTCTTTCCTTTCAGTTTACTCATTGCTAGTCGCACTTTCTCTTCATTTATTGTTATATTTAAAGTCTCATGATATAGTTGAATGTTTTCAGTTTCCTGTATCTGGTCAACAGAACTGAATACTTTAATTTATTCCGAAAATTATTCATACCAAGTTGTAGACGTGTTACTGCTTTGTATACCATTAATTGGCTTCTATACAATGTGCCTGAAAAGTTGTGCATTTTTAAAGTATAATGCAAATAAAAATGATTTTTTACAAAAAATTCATAATGTGATTGATTGCCTATTACAAGAGATTTATACATATTTCAATAGAATTTATAATCTTTATGTAATTTACTTTTGGCTTTTAATGTGAACAATCTTAGATATATCAATGCTTTGTTTATGGCATGTGTGCAATCTGTGTCAAAACAAAACTGACTTTTAACAGCTAGGTTTTGCTTTTTATTTATTGTCTTCATTGCGTTTGCCGAATCTAGGTAAATAAGTAATTCTTTCGACTCATTCATTAATTTATTATACAATTAAAAATATTATCCGTATTGTGAGATAATAGATCTTTGCAATTTTGGATAAAAGACATTTTTTTTGTTCCATATGTATTTATTATTTCGCCTAACACACCCAAACACACGTATAGCCTTTTACTATAGTTTACTCCTGTAGCCAGTGAAAAATGTAATGTGCATATGTGTATGGATTCTGATATATAATCTATGTCAAGAGATAATATAATTTTTTTTTTAAAAAAAAGCAACACATCCTTGTCGGTTCAGACATAATCTATTGTTGAGGCAGAGTTGCCATGGATACATGTAAAATTCAACATCGCTTTATCTGATCCACATCTACTACTGGCGATTCTCAATCCAGTCATGTGACATAATTGTTTAACTTTTTTCTCCATAGCGAGTTATTTCCAGTAAGGTTTGATTAGCCCGATAAAACATTGCTCTGTCTTCTTTATAATTAAAGTCTTGACGTAGGTCAATGATACTATTATAGTTGATTAAATCTGGCTCCGTACCAGCATAGACATAAAAATCCTCAATTATTATTTTATAGTCCGCATATTTAATTGTAGGTGATCTAACTCATTTTCTACCACTGCATATAAGTTTTCTTCTGAATAACAGATGAGTATTCAGGTGACAAATAGACTAAACCAAAAATTAAGTTCCACGTCAGTATGTTAGTCTTATATAAGAAAAACTACTAACAAAATAGTATTTCTTGAAGCACCTTTTTCTCTAGATATATGAAAATGCACGAAAAAGAGCTCACGAACAAAACCGATAAAACCACAATTTCATTTAGCTGATTTTGATCTTATTCTTATGATATCAAAATTTTTGTAACTGTTGATATGAAACTGATCGACAGTGTCAGCCCACGTGTGAAAAAGCCAAGTATATTACATTTTTGAACATAAATAATAAATTCAGACCCGACGTCTCTAGAATGCTTCTCACTTAAGCCAGATATAGCCTATACCAATCAACGTAACAGACGTAGAACCGCTCTCCTCATTCACATATTGCCGATTCCTGTCTTAGTCCTATCTTTGTCAACAAAAACAGTATTATTTTTAACCTCATCATATCCATACTTGTAACCGTCAATAATTAGCTTGTCATATTAGAATGGGTTTTTTTTTCGCTTGTTCTATTGCAATGTTCAATGTCGGGTAGATGTCGGCACGAGTTTTTGCTCTGAACGGAAAATCGTCAGTTCCACGTACGTTAACGGACTTGCTTAGCTGCCGAAGTGTCTTCAATCTCATGCCTGGTCCTCGTGGCTGCATCACGGCTTTCTTTTCTTGTTTCTCTATACCGCCTCAACACTTTATCTTTGTCTTTATAATTTGAAACTTTGACAATCAATCTTAGGGTTTATTTTTATCTCAGCCGATGAACTCTTACAACGTCTATCCACTCTGAATCTAAACACAGTAAATCCCTATTCTACACTTTAATCGGTTTCTCTGTATCTTCCGACTTTTTTTTTCTTCACAGATTTCAAGATATTGATTCTCTCAAATGGAACACGCCTATTGTATCGCAAGCTTTTGTTCGTTCGCCTGCAATCGTGTTTGCAAGTCAGTAAGTTTCTCTCACAGGTTCTCATCCTTCTTGCAATGGGCCATATTCTGATTTGTCAGCAATTCATTTTTTAGTTTTCAGGTCGTCAAGCTAACATTAAATATCAATAAATCTTTTGTTACGTTTCCTTGTATTTTTTTTTAAATACATGCGGTAGTGTTTAGATTTGTGTGTACAACGATACCCGAGGGTGATTTATGCATATTATATACAGATTTCGAAATAGTGAGTTCGGTTTATCCTGGAAGAACGAAATGTTTCCAGTGCACAGACGGTATCTGTGTATAAATACCTCACCGAAGGTAAAAATCTTTACATTACGGAATGTCTTATCAGTGAGCGGTCTACTTTAAGATTTGCACATCTTCAGTTGTATAGCTGAACCACGGTGATCGGAGGGATTAGAGTTATCAGAGTGATCGGTGTCGACGTTGTATCAGATGAGGGGCTAATTGTTGAACAAGACCATATCAGCAGTGAAGCTGAGCCATAGCAGCCTTAGAGCTGAATAAACAGTGATGCTGGTCGAGTAGCAGGTGTTGGGTGTTGCTTACCGCGATTGGTGTGCGCTGATTGGTTGGTTGACCAACCTTTCAAAACTGACTGCTTGATTAACCAGTGTGCCGGTGACGGAGTGTGTAACTCCATGCATATTATCCTTCAGCCGTGGGCTAATTTGTCGGCTTTTAGTACCCAGAGTGTTATGGGACTGTAAAGAAAATTTGTATATCTGTTCCGTTTTGTTGACATAATTTTACTATTTGAGTGAATTAATTTTACTATATGAGTAAAGTACTACATTTTTTACTATTTGAGTAAATCACCATTCTTTTCGTTGTAAAATCAATCTGAGTCATTAACCCTTTTTGCTTGTACTGTGTAAGATCATTTGTTTGTATTTTCATCATTACATCCGTGCGTATTATTTTAACTGATCCAATATTTGGATCATTCACACGCACATATCAATCATACCTGATTTCTCATTCAAATCCCTCGTCATTAAACATTGTCTTTGTATCACCATCTAAAATGTTCTTTTGTAAATTGGAAATCCCATCTGGTTATCTTGTTACATAACCATTCACGTCAGTAATGTGTTTATTTAGGGCTATTGTCGTTGTCACTCTTGTAGATGTGTTCTGCCTCATTGAATAGTTTTACGGGATATCCCTCGGCCTGGATTAGACTCCACTCCGTGCACAAATAACACGGAAAAAATTATACACATCAAACTGCCAGAGATAAATGACTGATTTTCATTTTTTTGATGTTTTAGATTACTGAATCTAAGAGGAAGAAAAATACGCTAAATGTTGAATTCTCAGAGAAAACATGGTGATAAAATATGGATGATAGTGACCTAGATTCTCCAACAACTTGTCAGTTAATCACTTTGACATTCATGTATTGATTAGTGGCATATCGGAATTGTTTGACATTTACTGCCATATACTGGTAGGTTAAGTATATAAATATTCTGGAGTTGTGTCTTTCTTTCCGACATTTGTACAAATGCATTATCTTTAATTTGTTATTGAAGTCTTCGGTCACTTTCGTACTTTTTTGTCTAAAATCATAGGATTCGTGTGTTTGTAATTCATAGCTATAAACCTCACCTCCTATCTTCTTTTATTCTATCATTTTTATATAAAAAAAGTACTTCTTTATTACAAATAATGTATTACAAATAATTTATTACAAATAATCTATATCGTTTTACAATCCCTTAATTTGTTTTCGTTGGTGAATAAATCTTTTGATCGTAGTTACATTGTTCTGTATTCAGTCCACAATACAGTCTTTGAACGTTTATTTCGATAGTATAACATGACAGTGTAATATAACATATATAATATAACCGTGTAGACTAACAGTTTAACATAACAGTGTAATATAACATATACTATAACAGTATAGCATAACAGAGTGTAACATAACATGGTGTAATATCATATGAAAATATGCGTTACTAGTTTGGTGTTGATATCTTTTCACTCAGTTCCAGTGAATATAAAACATCAATGAACATTTTACGTTTCCAAAAACGTTTGAAAATTTTCAACTTCACATGCTGAACAACAGAAAAGAACGATATTATTCTACGAAATCTGTCAAAAGGATTTTTGTAGCATGGACTGTTGACACACATTCAGTTAACAAGTTTTCTCGGAATATGTTTCCAAAAACTATTCAGTTATTGTCCCCATGGTTTATAATAGCTATTCAGTTATTGTCCCCATGGTTTATAATAGCTATTCAGTTATTGTCCCGATGGTTTATAATAGTTATTCAGTCATTGTTCCCATGGTTTCTAATAGCTATTCAGTCAGTGTCCCCATGGTTTCTAATAGCTGTTCAGTTATTGTTCCCATGGTTTCAAATAGCTATCAGTGATTGTCTCCATGGTTTCTAATAGCTATCAAAAATTGTCCCCTTGGTTTATAATAGCTATTCAGTTATTGTCCTTATGGTTATAAAAACTATTCAGTTATTGTCCCCATGGTTGATAATAACTTTTCAGTTATTGTTCCCTTGGTTTCCCAAAACTATTCAGTTATTGTCCCCATGGTTGATAATAACTTTTCAGTTATTTTTCCCTTGCTTTCCAAAAGCTATTCAGTTATTGTCCCCATGGTTGATAATAACTTTTTAGTTATTGTTCCCTTGGTTTCCAAAAACTATTCAGTTATTGTCCCAATGGTTTCTAATAGCTATCAGTGATTGTCTCCATGGTTTCTAATAGCTATCAGTGATTGTCTCCATGGTTTCTAATAGCTATCGGTGATTGTCTCCATGGTTTCTAATAGCTATCAGTTATTGTCCCCTTGGTTTCTAATAGCTATCAGTTATTGTCCCCTTGGTTTATAATAGCTATTCAGTTATTGTCCCCATGGTTATAAAAACTATTCAGTTATTGTCCCCATGGTTGATAATAACTATTCAGTTATTGTCCCCATGATTTATAATAACTTTTCAGTTATTGTTCCCTTGGTTTCCAAAAGCTATTCAGTTATTGTCCCCATGGTTTCTAATAGCTATTCTGTCATTGTCCCCATGGTTTCTAATAGCTTTCCAGTTATTGTCCCCATGGTTTATAATAGCAATTTAGTTATTGTCCCCCATGGTTTATAATAACTATTCATTTATTGTGCCTTTGGTTGCCAAAAGCTATTGAGTTATTGTCCCCAAGGTTTATAATAACTATTCAGTCATTGTACACATGATTTCTAATAGCTATTCAGTTATTGTCCCCATGGTTTATAACAGCTTTTGAGTCATTGTCAAAAATTGTTTCCGAAAGCTATTCCGTTATTGTCCCGATGGTTTATAATAGCTATTCAGTTATTGTCCCGATGGTTTATAATAGTTATTCAGTCATTGTCCCCATGGTTTCTAATATCTATTCAGTCAGTGTTCCCATGGTTTCTAATAGCTGTTCAGTTATTGTTCCCATGGTTTCAAATAGCTATTCAGTTATTGTCCCCATGGGTTCTAATAGCTATTCAGTCATTGTCCCCATGGTTTCTAATAGCTATTCAGTCATTGCCCCTATGGTTTCTAATAGCTGCACAGTTATTGTCTCCATGGTTTCTAATAGCTTTGCACCCCATCAAGATCTTCGCTAACTTTTTGTGTACGTGTACTGAAAAATGATTATATGGATGCATACGTTCGCTTTTAACTTCTTAAGATCTCTCTTTTCAGATTTCTTTCCCGTTGCCCCATTTTCTCTACCCTATGTTGACACGAATAAGTCTCAGATTTTGTCATTAAGTGTAATATATGATAGAGGAATAACATAATGCAACTCAAGGCCGATGTAAGTGGCTAGTTATTGTGGCAGCTGGCTTGAGAAAAGGACTATTTACAATCTACTTGATTACAAAAGGGACTAAAGTATAAAATGTGCCCAGTCGATCGAGTTCACGTTATTTATTGCATCTGTAAACTATTTACACATTGGTCGCTCTAGTTTAGGAAAATAAGCCTTTATTTTTCAAATTTGCTAACACAAGAGGTTTGCCATTATCTCGTACAAATTCTGTAGTCGAGTCCTGTAACCGGTATTTGCAATCACTGTCGTGATGTTCGGTTCTTTCCGGTTTTTATTAAAAGTTAGACAGAGGTCACGTGTGCATTGCATGTGGGAGTTTGGTTTCTTGTCCTTTTAGTATTAACGGCACTTTCACCGCTTTATTTATGCTTAGGAAATGTAAGCTAAGTGCCTTTTCTAAGGCAACATGGAGGCAGCAGACCTGGTCTGTCCTGGGCGAGTGTAGAACCAGTGAATCTTGGAGTCCGTCGATATATCTACTAAGCTATCGCGGCTATCCAAGCCGGATGAAGTGAATTTTGCTGAATTTCCAGTCATAAATTACATGATATACCCTTTAATAAATAACAAACATTATGTCAAGAATGAGAAACCAACGTGAAAACGTTTCATCTAATTCATGATAACAACGATAATTAAAAAGTAATTTCTTGCACGATATGTGAATGGTGTAGCTCAAGTAAACGTAACAATTTCAATCCTTGCTCAATCTGTTTCCCTTGTGTCTGAAATACGAATACTATCTTATATGTTAGCTCTGCTCGTACTAGCTAATAAAGCTAATAAAAGTGACACAGTATTAATAATATTTATGTATTTTAATGCATACATGAACTGAACTATTTATCTGATGGTGTCACCCAGTGCGCTCCGCACCCCTCACCCTAGCCGTCAATGTAAATGAATAAGGATTTTGTTTCCCTTCAATGTCAATCAATATGGTGTATGGATTATCCGTTAGTCTAACTCATTACAGGGCATATGTTACAGATGTTTCAGTAATTTTGTATTCGTACTTATCTTCCCATGTTCATGATGAAATTTTAAGGTTTTTTAGATGGTGGGTTGAAAGATCACTCTTTTCACTTATCTAGAGTTGTAATCAGAATGGGGCCTTCCAGAGTCAAATTGAAAACCTCGAATCATTAAACTTTGTCAGGCAGCTAGTGCCTGTCGATTACTTGCTGATCATACACCAACACCACAAACATATTTCTCTTCAAGGCTAACTTCTTCCCAGCTGCTAACTGTGACTATAGCCCAGACGTCACCTATCGTCGCATGCTCTGCTGCTTCTACTCTTTTCTCTAATGGAGAAGTATGGTGATATATTCTGCACTGGCTGAGGTCTTGAGACGACTGCGTTCGGTCCCCATTCCATCCATCTACATAGCTATATTCAGTGTTGTTCTCTCGATTCGATCATCTCTCCTTGACAAACTGCGGCAGACTGGTGGAACGCAGAATGTGATTTAGAAAAGTTCGATAGACTGCGTCTGCAACTATAGACACGCTGATGTCAAAAGCGACACCAATGTAGTTCCAAACAGGGTGTGATACGAACATCACAGCTGTATTGAACGTCAGAGCAGCGATGTCAGACTAAATAGGTTTGTAATAAAAATTGAAACTGAACGCCATCAGTGTACTAAAACATGAATTGAACCCGTGCATTGAGTGATGAACAATGCGCTTCCATCTTGCCATTACCTCAAACGGAAACAAAAGGATGGAACAGATTCAAAGACAAGGACACGAAGTGCACGACATCACACTCGTTAGGCAAGTGACATTAAACATTCAGCTAAATGCACAAACTCACTAGATTACGTTTAAAAATGTTAGCTATGAAAATAACATTAAATTATCACATATATACCTAACAGAGAGGAAAGTGTATACCCCTGGATTCCGCATACTATGTATGGATACACAATTATATATAAAATACATTGATAAAGAATTACAACAATGTAATCTAAAAGGTGTGTGTGTGTGTGTGTGTGTGTGTGTGTGTGTGTGTTTGATTTGGACTGCTAACGTAGCTTTAAAAACCTTCAATCAAATCACAACGATGTCTGCAGTCTGGCAGTTTATAGTGATGTCTAGCACTGAAGCATCATGTCGTAGACACGCATCATGATGTCCCATTCAGTCACAATAATTTGACACCAGTCCGACCAGTCCTAACACTGACCTCTTAATGCTGAGCAACTAGCCAGGCAGAGCTGTCAGTATACTTTTTATAAGTCTTTCATATGACTCATCAGGGGTTTGAACCCACGACCTCCCGCATTCGACTGGGACATTCTTGCCACTAGGCCAAGGAGTGGTCCAAAATGGTTTGAGATTTATAATACGTTTCAAATAGCTTTCATCTCAGTTCTGTTCATCGCTTAGGGTGGGAGATTAAGTGTGGCATGCAGCTGAGCGCTTGAACGCGTGATGTTGGCATGGATGTGTGGGTTATGGCAAAACGCATAATTGTAGGTTATGTCGCTGATGCAAGAGTTCAATATAAACACACACACACACACACACACACACACACACACACACTTTTCCCAGATAGTAATCAATAATATATGATACCACTACTTACAGTTTCAAAACTCTCAATGATACGTGACAAGAATCACACGCATTAAAATACATTTTATATTTTCTATTTAAGAATATATAAAATATTCAGTTATTTTGCTACACGCTTAATATATTTTGCCTTCAATGTAGCTCGTATACAGTCCACGGCTAATATACGGCTATCAGTCTAAAATCAGATAATAAATTATCAGACATCTCGATACATACAATTTTTTACTGCTGTTTTGTTAGAATTACAACCGTCTTCAAATATTAGTTTACTTCTTGAATACCGGGTAAGAGCCAAGTAACCTGACGCATGCCCGTGACACATTCATTATAGGACCTCTGACGTTTACATTAGTAAACACTGTCAATATAGAAACCGAGTTATATTGGAACAGACTGCTATGAAGGACTTTTAACACTCGGCAAAATGAAGATAACCGAAGTCACATTTTCAACAGGCATTCTTTTCTTCTGGACAATCTCCACTGTCAGTGGATTAAAAATTTGTGAGTATTTCTCAGTCTCTCAATAAGCCCATTCATAGAATAAAAAATGAATATAATATGAATATATTAATTAATAATATTTATTATTACTATTATTATTAGTATTAGTATTATTATTATTATTAGTAGTAGTAGTAGTAGTAGTAGTAGTAGTAGTAGTAGTAGTAGTAGTAGTAGTAGTAGTAATAGTTTACTGATCTTCTTTTAAATGAAAACATTTTCGTTTTCCATAAATTACATTATATGTCACAGTGGATGGGGATATTATAGTAGAATGAGAGACAGGAACAGAACAGAACTTTATTACCAGCTGCGGTCTAACAATTCACACTCGAGGAGTATTTGAAAAGTTGTATATACTCGTATTTTGTGCAATCGTTTACTTTGAACCTATCAATACATAGATAAATGAAAATGACGTATAAATGTCATATAAGGAGAAAAATCCCTGTGGGCTTGACAAAATTTCTGGCCGATATCAAAGCCGGCCTAGATAATGTTTAAGGATGTAATTACTTGTGATATTCCACATATTTAAAGGAGGTTATTTCATCGTTTTAAAGATGTTCTCGAATCTATGAATGATAACTCATGAATCAATTTTAACGAAGATGCTAGATACATCGTGGACATTTGTTTCTCCATTATTACTCTTATAAATGTGTCACCTGTGGTTAATGTATTGAAGAGTCATTTAAAACTCAGACATGTTTGTTCAAAATGGGTCCCGCTTGTTGCATAGTGTTTTTTTTCATTCAGGAAACTGTTTAAATTGAATAGTGTAATCCATCACTTATTTAACATGAAGCACATAATACACATTTTCTTTCCGATATATCCAAAGTTTGAAAACTTCAAGATAATGTCATATTGTTGTGATTAGTTGATGGAAACTGCGTTCAAACTATTAAATAGTTTTGTGCATGCTAAATTAGCTTCTTAATGTTACCATTTACTTGTAGAGGTTAAAACATGAAATTAACTACCTTATAATATGCAAAATTTGACAGGCAAAACCACGAATTTACGTCCCCACGAAAATGCCTTTTTTTACAAAACCACGAAAATTGAGCCCAACGAAAATAAATGATACTACAGTATATGTGAATACACACACACATACATACATACATACATACATACATACATACATACATACATACATACATACATACATACATACATACATACATACATACATACATACATACATACATACTCCATTCCCAACAATAATACTACTAATAATAATGTAAAAACATGAAACAAAGTCAGATATTATGAGGCAGTTCACTATGTTGTAATACCTTAATGGTATTGTGAATGCAGTTTTGCAAGCACAAACGTTGTGCATTTAAAGTGTGAAGATTATTTGATGTTACTCGTTTAGATGTGAGATGATGTTTGACCGACGAGACTTTGGCTTATTTGATCATGCCATTTTTATCTGTCGCTGGAAACAGCTACCATGTGTGAATTACTTCTTCCATTCCTGAACGTATGCCACCCATCCACTATATTGTTTAGATCGCCTTCTGTATCACATATAAATGTGTCTTTTGTGTTTTATACTAAATGTCAGTATAAATCCTTGCTCTGACAGTTCTACAAATCATGGGACATCAACAGTAAGAAGGAAGAAGTTGGCATGTTAGCATGTGCCATGTTCATTTTCATGTTGGACGAAAGCGTGTGTCGTGCTGGAATTTCTCATTAATAGTTCAGGAAATGAATTATCTTACATTCCATGATTTTGGAATATCAAAGCCAGAAATATGAAGTTAGTTCATAAATTAGTGATTTCAAGCTCAACCATCCGTTGGATATTTGTTACCGAAACAGTGGAGATGCAGGATAGTGATGGAATCAATGTGCCCAGCCGAAGAATCACATTTCTCATTTGATCATCAGTACGGTGTAATCTGGCTCAATTCACATTTAAATTCACTTGTCAGTTTCGCTCATTTCTAGGTAATCATAGAAATGAATATACAAATAAGATCAAAAGTTAACACGCACATCATGGACAATGAGAGAACAACTTAATTCTGTCTCAATTTTGTGTTCATAGGGATTTTTTCCATGCAGTTTGAACAGTTGACTTGGGTACCGCAATGACTGAGAAGGATAAATATTGATAGGCTAACTAAAGTCATGTGACGTGAATACGAGTCTATAAATAAGAGTGTAGCCATAGCTGTCATAGCGGGAATGTATGAACATCTAATTAGAAAAGAATCTGGCCATGTATTCTAAATTATCAAATATATATTTTTACATAACCGATGCTAACTTTGGCACTTTCAACTTAAATTCTTTGTAATTATTATATAATTGTTTATAAAGCTGCTGCTAACTCCCATCATAGTGCTCAATTCAATAGAACTAAAATTATTTGTTCCCGATGGCGATCACGCTAATTAGTCTGAATGTGTTGCAGTCAATCTAATAATTTTAGCTGTTAATATACGCCTGAATTTATTAATATAATTAATTTAACAACAGTATGGTGTATGACAATGTTGTCGTTTGGCATTTAGACAAACAAGACTGCTCTATATTATCAGAAGTTAATATTTTTTGACAAACAGTGTTGATGTAAAAGTCACTGCGCGATATTGAAAGGCAGGTTCTATCTCGCCTTAAATATTTATATAAAGCATTTTTAAGTTTTGAATAGAGACAACATTATGACAATAAAATATTTGCAAGTACATCATATTTTATTTTGTCATTCTTCAAGCTATATTCAGTTATTTACCAGCAACATTTTGTAAAACGAGTTGCTTTTCCAAAGCCCTGATCTCCATGCAGTTTATAATTTCATATTTATAAAACTAGATTTATGCGCCTCTAAAATGCAGGTCGTCTTAAGATGCTTATAGCTCGCAATTCTCGCATTTCAGATGAAGGTAATCGCATAAACAATACAAACGCAAAAACGTATTTCCAGGGAAGGTTTTTTATCACCTTGATTTTAACTATATTGATGTGATGATCCTACAACTCATGAAACTAGAATATCGACTTGTTCTAAAGCTTGATTTTAAAAGACGTGAATGAATATAGAAAATATATTTAGTACAGTTTGCATACTTGTATCATCTGTTCCCGCACATTTATTACTTTTATGATCTGAAAAGCTTTGAGTGCTTCTTCAACAGCAATATGCTTAAGATGTCATTTAAAGCAGATTTTGTCGTAATAAAATAGCCATTTTCAATTAAATCAAAAGCCTAATTCAGACTGTAAAGTATCTTACTTTTTTCTATTAATTTCTTTCCAATATTGTTTCGTGTTTGAGCGACAAATCTCTCTTAATTTATTTTTAAATTTGGCCTTCTTTAAGCTATAGCTTACAGATTGGGATGGGGTATGCAGGCGTCCACTGTCTTCATTTCATTCCGTTCCTGACTCTAATTGTCATGCTGATCAATGAGTTCTTCTCGCTAAGTGTTACTTCGGGCTTGATCTTTTACATTCGCTGCAAAACATTTACTAGATATGTTTCTAGAACCGAATATTGTCCTCTATCGATACTTTAAACACATGAGAAAGTGCACCACCAATTCTATGAGGCAACCACTTATCGAGAGAGTCAGCGCATATTAAATCGTTACTAAATCTCCAATAAGTCTAATTTAGATCCATTAATATCATATACAAACTATCAGTATTCTATGCCAACTTATACTATTAACAATAGTATTATTATTAGAAAAGAAAACAACTGATTGGAATATCTAAATCAGATATTTGTCTTTAACTTTCAACAACAAAAATATAAGTGTTTCATTTGATGACATATCATGCTCAGCAACTTGTCAACCAGAGAATTGACATATCGTGTTCATACTGAAAAGTTTCAGTGACTTAAACACTTCCACATAATGTATGACCCTCTGTAACTGTCTATTTATCTCTTGATTTTCAATGGCTGGTGATTACTGATCTATAGAGGGTAAGAAGAGAATTACACTTGAAAATGTTGTTTATTGTGCAAGTATTCAAATCACTGTGATTTGACTAAACAACATCTGTAACATTTTCGATAGGTACATTGAATTTGTTCGCCCGTGAAATAGATCAGTGTATCATTTGTCATCATATCACTGACTTCTCGTTGCTTTTCTTCTAACTAATCACTATATATGAATCCAGAACTTTCGTCAGGTACATAACCGGTAAAGATAACTACATTCTCTGATGTAGTAAATAACGAAATAAACCAAAGAACATTTCCACTGTGACTCAAAATTCAGAGAGAACATTGGAGAATTTCTGATGATAAAATAGAACAAATCTTCACAAGAGATCAGAACAAATAGTCTTCAAATTGTTTTCTTTTTTTGAAATAGTTGTGAAAAGCTTACTGACCTTCATGGTCATCCGATTATTTTAAATATGAACTTATTCATAGAGACAATAATAGTTTTGGATTATCCCACAATGGGATTGAGGATATCTTATTTGAATGGTTTAGTCACTCAGTGCCACATATAATGGAAAGTTAAACTGCCGGCATTATTGCATGTTCGTATAAGGCTGTATGTGGAATATAATATTTTTACCTTTATGATGAATTTGAGCCCGTATTCGTTTTTCTTGGTTCAGGTTTTAAATATATATAAGTTTTTTGTTATCACAATTAATATTTATTTTGTAAAATTAAATTAGCATTGCGTGTCATGCTTTGTATCTGACTGATGCCAAGTCTTCCTTCTTTCGCAGTGTTTGCCACAATACATTCATTATGAACAACGCTCTTGGGCAGTTTGTGCAATGATAGCATGAACTTTAGAATCCATTTAAGTGAATGTTAAATCAACAATTCATTCATAAATTCTGTATACATTGAAACGTTCCCGACGCTTGGTTTTTGAAGATAATAGAGCTAAAATGTACGAATCTTTTAGGTCCTTCATTTGTTTTGGTTACTTTCGTGTTTTTTTTTCCCCTCCAAAAAATTATACAGTTTAGCTCCAATCCAAATTTTATTTTCCTCACACAAATTCTTTGAAAAAAAAATAAATTTACGGAATGCGCCGTAATCATTGGTTGGTAAAATAGTGACACTTAAGTACAAATGTATACATTTTGGCATTTCCGACTTAAAATACATTTTAGTAATCTGATAGTTAAATTTATCGCAACCATGAGATCAAAGAGTATAATTAGGACAGACTCTAAAAGTTTAAAATTATCTAGCAATCAGAGGATGGTGAAGCTATGTTTTCGAAAAGAAATCATTTGTCTTGTTCAAGATGGCCAATCGTTATTTGATATTTGTAACTCTTGTCTCGAATTTGTATCTTATGTTATCGAATTGAAACATTTTAAAGAAAAATTGATAATCTATTGCACATCTGAAAACAGATAAAGCCATGTTGTCATATTATATTGTTCTTTATGTGGAAGAAAGGAAAATTGTTCAAACTCACATTGCATTATATTAACAGCTTAGGATGAGTGATCGATAATCTTTTATAATATAATAGCTTTAAACAGTTTAGCATGATTATATATATATATATATATATATATATATATATATATATATATATATATAATTTTTTTTTTTTATTTTAGATCGTATGCACAGGCTTTGTAATAAAAATATATCCATGACGTCAGATGGTGTATATGCAGCCAGATTAATATTTACTTCAAGCAGGCGTCATGATTGCTCTGTGATTGTTGCGGGAAGGTTTACAGCCCCGTATATACGGTTTCATTTTGAGAAAATGGACATCGGGAATAAGACAATAAATGATGCGTGCAATTATCCTAAGCTGAGAATCAAAGATGGCATGTCGACAGGTGCACCAGTAGTGGATGGTAAGATTGAAAGTTGACAGACAACTTGAATTGAAGCCTTTGAATGGCACTGTGCGCCACCATATTAAGTCATCTCTCATTAAAGCTATTTTATTATCTTTGTGGTGTTCTCAAAATTGGTATTACCACTTCATTTTCTAGTTTAATTTGTTTTAGTTTTTCATTTTAAAGACTTACGCAACGGCTGTTATTTTCTTTGTAACTATTTTATACACTATTTTGGCATGAGATGTAGACACAGTGCTGACAAAAGTGTTTCAAAATTCTCTGACCATCTGGTTGCTCATTTAACCTCAAGTAAAAATTACAAGTGGAACTCAGCTATTGGTTATATATCATAAAACATTATATATATAATTTCTTGTATTTCCTCTAGTTAAAACCTATAGATTAAACGTATTTTTATTGCCTAAAGTTTGTAAATATGCAAGGCAAACGTTTCGGAAAGACGCTGTCCATTAGAAAAAGTACGTATCCACTACGCAGGAAAAGGACATATAAAGTCTAATGAAACTATACTTGAGACTTTTAATCGATACAAGAGGAAGAATTTGTTTGCATTTGTGGTACTGTTCTACGTGATGTCTGCTGTAAAAAAAAATAATGAAAATATAAAAAGGGCTGAAAGAAAATGAAATAATGTTTCAAATGGTAATGGAATATAATTCATTCTATGATATACGAGGGGTACCAAAAAACGTCTTAATAATGTTTTATAACTTTATTGTATTTTTAAACATGCCTGAAGATTTATTGCCGACCATACTGTAAAATCAAAGCGCTGAATAACTACTATCTAGCTTTTATCAAGGATGTCTTGTATTCAGTTTCTGAACGTATTTATATGTCATATTCGTCAATTTAGAAGGGTTTTGCCATGTTGAAGATGGTGGCAAATCTCACAGAAGATGATCTTTGTTCTCGCAAGTTGTTGTCTGAGATTGTTGAGTGGGAAGTGACTGCGCTGTAACTGTGTAAATTGTTGAGATGCTAGATACGTAGAGGAAGATATTTTTTATTATCAGGGGAATTAATTTGTTATTATATTAATATATTGAAGAAATATTTGAAAATCAGACAAGTATGTACATGATGGGTCCATCATTTCTTGACGGATGGTCAGAAACCAGCTCGAACTAAAATCGCTAAAACATCTACTCGCCAATTATTAAAAGAGTTACTAGAGACGATTGAATGAAATTGTCACAGATTATGAAAAACTGATTCAGCTTTTTTGAAACTATTTCAATGGAATAATACAGTCTGGCTAGGAGACAACGAAATAGATTACAAATTGCTCGACGTAGTCTGAAAATCAATAAAGATTTCACGCGCATTATTTTTCGATACCAATATAAATACATGTGTGTATATGGTGTTTCAGGTTTACCAGCAGAACTCTGTGGCAAGACCAAACCTGCCGGAGTATACCGCACCTCAACTAGATTCCTTCGGATAGAGTACGATGCGGCACATACTCGTCAAGAAAAT
Source organism: Unio delphinus (assembly GCA_029339505.1). Taxonomy (NCBI): domain Eukaryota; kingdom Metazoa; phylum Mollusca; class Bivalvia; order Unionida; family Unionidae; genus Unio; species Unio delphinus. The sequence continues at coordinate 4,794,149 of JAQISU010000263.1, read as the reverse complement.
GTCTCATTGTCAATCATATTTAATAGTTTTTACACGGGTATGAATATTATTTTCTGATTTCGCTTTTATTTCTTCTACCATGTACCATACATCGTTCTCTTTTTCCAGTGAAGCAGCGTTGTTTAATGGGTAGAGCATCTCATTCATAAGAAGGTTCGATAAGTGCTCAGATTTGTTCAATACCTGGGTCAGTTGCCCTGATGTGTCTGCCAAAGGGACACTTAGCTTCCATTCTTAGGCATGAACAGTCAAGAGTGTGTTCAAAACGCTATTCAGCGAACACAACAACTTATTCTCCCCACTCAAGAGTCCTAGCAAATCAGTGTTTGCAAAGAAGAACAAACATCGATTGCATCATGCCTTTTTCTGCATTCGTAAATCATAAAGTCATTATACCAGTTCTGTTTGCAATTTTACATTAACATTTCAGGAATGGAGCATTATTATTTGTTTTCTTACCCGTTTCTAAAATACTGCGTTTATAAACAAAAACAAAGTCAAGCAAACGATTCCGGTGTTCTTCTGATACTATCTAATTACAACTGAATAGAAATTACGATTTTAGGGTTTCATTGGATCAGAACAGGAACAAATAAAGACATCAGAAATCAATAAGTTTTCATTGCCGATTAATTTTCTCTTTTTTGACAAGTGGTAGGTGTTTTGAATAATTGAACAAAAAGAAGTTCAATTTGTTTCGAATCCTACGATGTCTAGTTCTCAATTCATTTAGTAAGGCATATCATTTTATTATGTATAGTCTACCCTGCTCACAAAAGGACGGGGATGTTTAGATTAACTCGAGTTATCTAAAACTGCAAAATTTATATTTATCCTTAGTTTTATGCAGTAAACATTGGACACGCGCTGACATTCAATTCTACTTTCCAGGTACCTGCAAGAAAGAGGAGTACAAGTGTAGCAATGGTTACTGTATCTCAGACGAATTGGTGTGTAAAGGGCATAACCCATGCGGAGATCAATCTGACTGCCAGCTATCAGTTGGCGCCATTGTAGGGATCGTACTTGGTGTCTGTGGAGGTTTGGGAATCTTCATATCGTGCATAGTTGCTTATTTCAGGGTCATTCGTTCTCGGAGAAATGTGGGTTTAACACAGCAAACTAATCTCTCTCTCTCTCTCTCTCTCTCTCTCTCTCTCTCTCTCTCTCTCTCTGACTCTTTATATTGCTAATTTAGTATTACCACGTGTGTTAATCAATTTCGATAGAGACCTAAAAATTATAACCTGAAAAAAATAAGTAGATTGATTGAATGATAAGATGTTTTCATAGGTTAGAGAGAAAAGATAAAATATAAAGATATAAATGATTATAATTTTTAAATGGAGTGCGGGCGTATTTTATTGACAATTTATTTAAGAAATCTAGGTAGAAAACGAGATATCGCTACATACGTGCTGTACAGTTATCTGCTTTGATTTGTTTACACTCGTGTAAAAGTGCATGGTAGTAAAGAAATATAGATACTAGAACTAACCCTGCTCGTATTTTGTCTTGAATTACAACATGTCAATATTGGTGTGTGCATGGTGCATGGTTGCGGCGGGCAGAATACAAGAGATAAAAAAAAGTGCAACACCAATATAATCAAACTAAATAACATTAGCATTTTGCCGAATCAAAAGTACATGCTAGTATTCGATTATAACGGAAAATAATATATCCGATGGGTTTTAATACGCAGTGTATTTAGAACATGATCATCAAGTAATATTTGCCCTATTGATAGTCAATATAACAGCCAGATTACTTGCACTATACGGAAAAATACTCCAGCCAAACAGAACCAAGACTGGACAATCTTCCTGTCAATCCGGTTCATGAATTATAGAGTTAAATTGAAGCAAATATACATTATTGCATGTTACATTTGTAAAACTAATAGAAAGTGTCTAACTTAATTGGACACATTTAAAGCTGATATGTTTTCCATCGAACTTTCTGTGTTACCAGAAATGTAACTGATTAACACGCGAATCGGAGAATGATTTATAATCATTGCTAGCCATTAAATGTGCAGTCTTATTTACATTCAGTCTTCAGTATTTATGTTGAAATATACATGAGATATTAGCTGTTTATAGGTTAAATTAATGTAGTTTTGACACGAGATTTTAGCTGTGCACTGAAATGATTGATCGTGGTGTTTTAAGGTTGCCGCCTTATTGTCTGTTTAACTTTTTTCTCTTAGCATCTTCGATAAACAAGCCATATCAAAGTATATAGTGTGCAAGTGAATGTCAAACAATTTACTCGGTGCATTTTGTTCTAGATATACACGTACGCAACAAGTTTCTTTCTATTTGTTTTCAGCTCAGTAGATCGCCTTTGAATGTAACAGCAGATGTTTTCATACCAACCGTTACCTCTGCCAACACCAACTTGAGGCATTTTAATAATCAGTGTTACGATGACGATCTACCTCAGTCACAGTTTGGTGTAGGATTGTACAGTAGTCCACCACCTTACAGCGAACATTTAAAATACTCATGCAACAACGCCGGTCATGCGCAATTTCTGACAGCTGTGGACTATGAAGATAATCCGCCTCCTTACACCGTCAGCTACGTCACCGCAACTAATAACATCTGGTTCGATTCCAATCAATCACAACTGATGTCTGATTTGGGATACGAAGATCATCCACCTCCTTATTCGTAATGACAGGTACTGTCTCAGAAATGCTTAATGACCTAGGAAGATAAGAAATCATATTATGATCTGAAATATGGCATAAACCCCCAAGACAATAACAACAGCCAATACAACTAAGGGCATTGGTTAGCTGGTAGCGGAGATACGGTGGGAGCAATACCTGTAACATGGAAGCCTCCCTGTACACAAGCTTGGTTTTAAAGATAACTTTTAGAAGTAAATAAACTCACCTCTGTTTACAGATGAATGTGGACATTAACTGATCTCATATCTGACCTAATTTTATCCAACGACAGTATGTTTACGCAATAACATTGCTGAAACGAGTTGCTGAGTCTTGTTTCTAACGTGAGACAATTGCATATTTTTAAAAAAAAAAAATATTTGTCTTCTTTACAGTATGTGGCGTCAGTCGCATTAGAATATTAAGTGTTGAAAAATGATTTTGTCCGTGTAAACTGTTATATTTATTCGGACGGACATTAGTTCTTTGATGTAAAAAAAATCTACTTTTAAATGTTAATTGTTGTAAAACTGCGTCCAGGACTATTTTTACGCCCAACAAATCAAAAGTGTAACGTATGAGTCTGAATGCGCGAAGTTATTCATTCTTCTTTCTCTCTAAAAATTTCCATTAAAATAATTCTATGTGATAAACAGAATCTGAAATGTGTACGATTCAATATTGAATTTATTCAACTGGTTTCAATAAGTCAGTATTAAATCATCACCCATTTGAGATCTTCTATGTAAAATTTATTATGTAGTGTACTATATGTAAACTATTTTCTCTTCATGGATTTCTTGAAATGGTTCTTACGTAAATTTCACTGAGCATTTTTTTAATATCCCAAATACACATCTGTTACCATCGGTCATATCTTAAATTTTGTTCTTATATGTATTCTATATACAAGCTAATTTTGTGCTTGAACTATACTATACGGCATGGGTGTGTATGTGTGTGATGGACTAACTAGCAATCCTGTGTAGCTGATCTCTGTAAGCAAATACAGCTGTTAGATGATTCTGAACTAACTGTGGGAAAGATGTCTGACCTTTTGAATCCCATCTCCACAAGGATTTACATTTACTCCAAAGAAGCATAAAAGGTTAAATAAATAAATAAATAAATAAATAAATAAATAAATAAATAAATAAATAAATATGAACGTTACTCAGTGCACAATATAACTGTTGGGACCTATTGGCTATTCACTCATAACATTAAAATTAATTGAGTGAAGTTCAATTTTTACTAAATTAACTGGGTTTTAAAAAACATTATGATAATCACAATACGAATCATTTTTTTTTTTTTCATGTTCTCAAGCAAAATCAATTTTTCTACACTCGTATGATCCTTGGATGCATTCTCTCTATCAAGGACCTCTGTAATATTTGGTGTACATTCATCAAACCAACCATTTTCACTTAGTATTTGGTACAATGCAATAATCTCAATCTCTTTACAGTATCATTTATATCAATTAGATCAAAGCATGGTAAGGATTGTCTCCAAAAATCGTGATTTTATTTTTTGTTGCTTTCATCATATTTGTGGATGATGTAATAGTCTGATTCAATAGATTTATTGGCTACATCTGAGAAAAGATTTTTCACTACATGTACGGATGCTGAAGATGACTGTAATTTGCCTGTAAAAAAAAATTCACAAAAGATTGTTGAAATTTTCAGTAGAATTTCATACTTCAATGATTTTCTGCCTTGTTTTCCTGACACTTTTATTGTTTGATATTATCTGAACAATAGATTTTATGCAAGAAAAAAACAAGCAAACCCTTTGTCAACTGAGACTTTAGAAAATGTTTTGGTATTAGCTGGACTGGTTTACGTTTATAAAAAAGCTTTTTTGTCCATTCCCTTACTTTTAGAATTTTGGGTTAAACAAGGGAATCACATAAAAAGATAAAAAGGCATAAAAAGTTTCGTTTTTATTCTTTGTGGTTATATTAATGGTAGCAACAACATAATACGGTAATGAGTATGTTGACGAATAACAAAATATCTTTACGATGAACAACCATCAATTATATATTGTTTTTTCCACTGCTGTGTTGTAGTGCTATCAAACAATTAAGCTTGGTATTTTTTTAGTCACTTGTGTTACTAAGGATGTGGTTAATAATATTTATTTCTACTGAAAAGTAAACTCATTTTATGCAAGTATTTCGATGTTATATTCTAATATTTCTGTTATTTTTTGCTATAAAGAATGATGAAACTTATCCTAAATGTATTCCTTGTACAAAATGTATGCTTGAACTTTTGAAAAAAAAAATACAGTTTATGTCCCTTGTATTACCGTATTTGTCACTTGTGTTACTAAATTCTATTTGACAGTTTTGGTTCATTTAAATTTGTGATCCAGTGGTTTATCATTCAATGCAAGCAGGTAAATAAATGTTAACTTACGATCAAATCATAATTTTATTATTCATAAAATGCTATGCTGTGAAAGACAATAATTTTGTCACTATTGTTATTAAATCAGACCCTTGTGTTACATTTTTTACAGTAACACAAGGGACAGTAACACAAGGGACATATTTACCTGTGTTTCTCATTTATTTCACAATATATGCTCCCTGGCAGAATGATTCAACAATATTTTTAACTTTGGTGTGATATACAAATGCTACACACAAATTTATTATAAAATCAATATATTTACTGTTTATAATGGAGTAACAATGTGGACAGAAATAAAAGTTACGACATTACCATACATACCTTTAATCGTAATAAAACGTCCTTGCTGCATCATATCGTCTGCTCCATTACCAATAATTTCAAAGAGGAAGTTCTACTTGAGGGAGAAACTATTTATGTAATTATTCCATAAGAAAGACAACTCTTACTCAGATAATGATATATTGAGTAACACAAGGGACACGGCGAAATGCACTTTGAATTTATTGGAAATTCCTATAAGTTTCACAATCTTTTGATGTAAATAAGACTGATATTTATGAAGAAACAATGTGACACAATAATAACCTGAAGGTTTAGGGAAAAAACTATAATATATGTGATATAAATTAACACAAATTGATTGTGTTACGGCGAAGATTTTACAAAATTCAATGAACCAAGGGCAAACTAGGAAAAATTCAGACAAGGAATGAACCATTTTCTATTAAAATTTATTTTTGTAATAACTTAAATTTACATTGCAAGCTAAAAAGGGTGGAATTAAATCAAAATTGGTTTAAATATAAAAGAAATCACACAATTATCAATATTATTTGAGAATGACCCATAAATCCTTTAGTCGACACTTTTAACGGCGACTTGACACTCGGAGACGTGTATCTACGATAGAGATAATCAAAACTGCTTACCTTACCGTAGGCTTACGTCAAGATTTGAATTAATTATTGGTTCTGGATACATTTAAAGAAACAAAAGTGGCCGTTCATGAGGGGGATATATTTCATTCTTTGTACTAAAATGCTGACCGCTGGTCGCGTTAGAGGGGTGGCTGCTCTTGTGGGTTACTTTTGAATACAAACTCGTCGGTGCCAAGGGATTCTGGCCGTAAGAAGCGGGTGGCCGCTAGTCGGGGGGTGGGGGGGGGGGCGTTCAAGAGAGGGACTACTGTACTTGTTTACATCATCAGTATTTGCATTTTAAGTTTATTCTATCAATGATGTATGTGGCACCATACATTTTTATATGATATTTGACCTAATGTTTAAATTGGCTCTTTGTTTAAATAAATGTATGCATAGATACATCAATTTGTTAGGTGAAGAACAATGATTACATATGTGGCGTATTTGTAGGAGAAACCCTGTATGAAACATTTTAACTGAGTGAAATACACAAGTTATATCATTTCCAGAAGATTCTTATCACATTATTATTTGTTCAATAAAAATGTTTACATAACTTTCTCATGAGGAGTATAGGATGATTCTATATTAAGTATGGCCACCTGCCAGCTAAAATGTCTGTTAATAGTTTTAGACTCTAATTGTTCAAATATTTGAAAAAAAGTTTTAAAATCTTCCTTGCCAGTATTGTTCTTTCATATTCCATTCATATCTATAACACATATGTTGCTGGATCAGAACTTTATTTTTCCCTTTTCCCTCACCAGATGACATTTTAATCATAGACAAGCCACTGTTTTTATGTAAGCCTAACAAGTATTCTGACTATTCAAGATATGTTTTTTATGTATGTCCAAACAAGTACTCTGACTAGTCAAGATATGTTTTATGTAAGCCTAACAAGTATTCTGACTATTCAAGATGTTTTATGTAATCCTAACAACTATTCTGACTATTCAAGATATGTTTTATGTAAGCATAACAAGTATTCTGACTATTCAAGATGTTTTATGTAAGCCTAACAAGTATTCTGACTATTCAAGATATGCAAGAATAACAAGTATTCTGACTATTCAAGATATGCAAGAATAACAAGTATTCTGACTATTCAAGATGTTTTTGTGTAAGCCTACCGAGTATTCTGACTATTCAAGATATGTTTTATGTAAGCCTAACAAGTATTCTGACTATTCATGATATGTTTTTAAGCCTAACAAGTATTATGACTATTCAAAATATGTTTTATGTAAGCATAACAAGTATTCTGAATATTTATATGTTTTTATGTAAACCTAACAAGTATTCTGACTATTCAAGATATGTTTTTATGTAAGCTTACTAAGTATTCTGACTATTCAAGATATGTTTTATGTAAGCATAACAAATATTCTGACTATTCAATATATGTTTTTATGTAAGCCTACCAAATATTCTGACTATTCAATATATGTTTTTTATGTAAACCTAACTAGTATTCTGACTATTCAAGATATGTATATCACTTACGATCTGACAAAACAGCATACAATTTCTTTAATTTCCTGGCTATGGATATGTATTCCTTCATTTATTGGAATAACTTTTTAATCATATGTTTGGATAGTTCACAATACATTTTTATGACTGTTACACACATTGTTGTAATAAACCAATTTAACTGAACACCTGGGCAGAGACCTGCCTGCCATGTTATGCTTGGAGTCAAATATCAAGAGTGAAAACGTCATTTACTTATGATGAATAGAATCATAGTTTCTATGACAACATTTTTTTTAAAGAACGAAAATGTAGTTTTTACTAGTTTCCAGTATTGTCACTTGCTGACATATTTTCTAGGTAACTAAGCTTTAATTTGATGTATCATAAATACACATATATATTTAATGACCGTTATGTTACGTTATGAATTTGATCTGAAAAAACCTCAAGTATTACCATGACTGTTATTAAAAACAAATAAACTCTTGTACAGAACAAGAAAAAAAAATTATATAACTACAAACTATTGATAAATTCATATGATATTAAAGATTTGTTTGGCTATAAATGGATATATACAAGAAGTTGCAAGAACAATTACATGAGCAATACATGATAGGAAGTTAGGAAAATAAAAGCCAATGTGCTAAATGTTCCCAGGGGTACTTATTTTGTGAGTTAAAACAAAAATCCCAATTCTAGGGAGAGAGGCACAAATTTTATTGTTGGAAGTAACATTGAGAAGACAATAAATAGACAGCAAAACCAAGACAAGACAAGTGTATCAACATTTCTTGAAGTAAATGAGTGGCAAACTATACAATGTATAGAATTAAATGTGTGACAAACTATACAATGTATAGAATTAAATGTGTGACAAGCTATACAAAGTATAGAATTAAATGTGTGACAAACTTTACAAAGTATAGAATTAAATGTGTGACAAGCTATACAAAGTATAGAATTAAATGTGTGACAAGCTATACAAAGTATAGAATTAAATGTGTGACAAGCTATACAAAGTATAGAATTAAATGTGTGACAAGCTATACAAAGTATAGAATTAAATGTGTGACAAGCTATACAAAGTATAGAATTAAATGTGTGACAAGCTATACAAAGTATAGAATTAAATGTGTGACAAACTTTACAAAATATAGAATTAAATGTGTGACAAACTTTACAAAATATAGAATTAAATGTGTGACAAACTTTACAAAGTATAGAATTAAATGTGTGACAAGCTATACAAAGTATAGAATTAAATGTGTGACAAGCTATACAAAGTATAGAATTAAATGTGTGACAAACTTTACAAAGTATAGAATTAAATGTGTGACAAGCTATACAAAGTATAGAATTAAATGTGTGACAAACTTTACAAAGTATAGAATTAAATGTGTGACAAACTTTACAAAGTATAGAATTAAATGTGTGACAAGCTATACAAAGTATAGAATTAAATGTGTGACAAGCTATACAAAGTATAGAATTAAATGTGTGACAAGCTATACAAAGTATAGAATTAAATGTGTGACAAGCTATACAAAGTATAGAATTAAATGTGTGACAAACTTTACAAAATATAGAATTAAATGTGTGACAAGGTATACAAAAGTATAGAATTAAATGTGTGACAAACTTTACAAAGTATAGAATTAAATGTGTGACAAACTTTACAAAGTATAGAATTAAATGTGTGACAAGCTATACAAAGTATAGAATTAAATGTGTGACAAGCTATACAAAGTATAGAATTAAATGTGTGACAAACTTTACAAAATATAGAATTAAATGTGTGACAAACTTTACAAAGTATAGAATTAAATGTGTGACAAGCTATACAAAGTATAAAATTAAATGTGTGACAAGCTATACAAAGTATAGAATTAAATGTGTGACAAGCTATACAAAGTATAGAATTAAATGTGTGACAAGCTATACAAAGTATAGAATTAAATGTGTGACAAGCTATACAAAGTATAGAATTAAATGTGTGACAAACTTTACAAAGTATAGAATTAAATGTGTGACAAACTATACAAAGTATAGAATTAAACGTGTGACAAACTTTACAAAGTATAGAATTAAATGTGTGACAAGCTATAAAAAAGTATAGAATTAAATGTGTGACAAGCTATACAAAGTATAGAATTAAATGTGTGACAAACTTTACAAAGTATAGAATTAAATGTGTGACAAACTTTACAAAGTATAGAATTAAATGTGTGACAAGCTATACAAAGTATAGAATTAAATGTGTGACAAGCTATACAAAGTATAGAATTAAATGTGTGACAAGCTATACAAAGTATAGAATTAAATGTGTGACAAACTTTACAAAGTATAGAATTAAATGTGTGACAAACTTTACAAAGTATAGAATTAAATGTGTGACAAACTTTACAAAGTATAGAATTAAATGTGTGACAAACTATATAAAGTATAGAATTAAATGTGTGACAAACTTTACAAAGTATAGAATTATATGTGTGACAAGCTATACAAAGTATAGTATTAAATGTGTGACAAACTTTACAAAGTATATAAATAAATGAGTGACAAACTTTACAAAGTATAGAGTTAAATGTGACAAACTTTACAAAGTATAGAAATAACATTAGATTACACCAATATACTTATTATACAGTAAATGTCTCTTGAACACTTCAAAGAGTCTAAATAAGTAAAATCTTCAACATGTTTGATGCATGTTTTAAAAATGTCAATGGCTGAAACCAATAAACTGACTAACAACACAATCATTCATTTCCTTCCTCCATTTTAGTTGTATCATCACCTCTTCCCTTCCCAAAAATCATATACTGGTAGTTCTCCTCCTTGGATCATGCCTGCCATTTTGGACCGTATTGAAGAGAAAATATCATGCTTATTTCCGTTTCATAATTCAACAAATATGTTCAGTTCAATGCTGACAGTTTAAGATTGGTGTTATTATACATTTTATCTGAGGTACATGTACTTTACATTTAGAGAGCAATTCAATTTGTAATAAAAATGCAGTGTTTGCACACCCCTAAAAGCCCCCTCAGTGTAAGGAAAGGAAATGAAACAAATTTGTGCATGGCATCTCTGTTTTTGCTCAATGACATGTGATTATAACTGTTTGCATTTTGGGTGTTGGTAAATACATTGGTAATTATGGAAAAGTCATATCAGGCATCACTGTTTGCATTTTGGGTGTTGGTAAATACATTGGTAATTATGACAAAGTCATATCAGGCATAACTGTTTGCATTTTGGGTGTTGGTAAATACATTGGTAATTATGGAAAAGTCATATCAGGCATCACTGTTTGCATTTGGTTGTTGGTAAATACATTGGTAATTATGGAAAAGTCATATCAGGCATCACTGTTTGCATTTTGGGTGTTGGTAAATACATTGGTAATTATGGAAAAGTCATATCAGGCATAACTGTTTGCATTTTGGGTGTTGGTAAATACATTGGTAATTATGGAAAAGTCATATCAGGCATCACTGTTTGCATTTTGGGTGTGGGTAAATACATTGGTAGTTATGACAAAGTCATATCAGGCCTAACTGTTTGTATTTTTGTTGAGGATAAATACATCGGTGATTACAGTAGCTATTACTTACTGATATGCTTTTTTTATGAAAGATAAACTGTAAAATCGCATCAGAGATAACAGACATGCATTCAATTATTTCCGGATGTTAATGGTAGTATTACTGTCATTAATTTAGCTAAAATGGCCATGTGTTGGAAAAGTCATACAAATGGATTTTTGCTACAGTTAAACAAACATTAATGTTCATTTTTTTATAAATACAGGATCTTTATCCCTATTGTAACACATCGCTTCTACCATTTTTAAAAAATAGCAAATATGACACAAGAACAGTCATGATGTCATTCTCTGTGAGATCACAAGAGTGATACTGTCATTCTCCATGACACCACAAGAGCAGTCATGATGTGATGTTACAACATATTCAAAATTTCTAACTAATTTCTTCAAGGTTTTTTTAGTACAGCAGAGTTTGATGTTTAATCAATCAGAATTCACGTTACATAATAGAGCTACATTTCTCAACATTTTGCAATATGTAACATGGTTTACCTCAATTTTATTATGCACCAACAATTCAAAGTACTTTGACAGAAGCCTGACACTTGTTTTTCTAATTGGAAAAAATAGCATCCTCCGATATATAGCAAATTAGCACCATATTATATCCATGATTAAAAAAAATGATTAATTAACTTGAGATAAAAGAAAATTAAATTTGTCAAATCACAAGAAAACCACAGCCTTCCCCCCCCCAAAAAAAAAAAATAAAATAAATAAATGGTCAGTACCTTACAGCCGATGAAGTTACTACATGCTGGTTAATTGTATAAGTTGCAATAACAAAGCTGTTAACTGCAATGGGATTATTACACTTGGACTATTGCTGATACTGGTAAAGACTTAGTACTGACTTAGTACTAGCATTACACATTGATAGAAATATAAAGCGTTGATACTGTGAAGCCATCTGTTTTCTAGCCACACTACTGAAGTAACATGCATTTTAATTCTAAAAATATTTTTCAATTAACTGAGGTTGAATTCTTATTTTGTTTTGCTAGTCTAGATCTACCTTAAAAATAATGCTTATGCTAAATACATTATCATTTTCTCCAAAGGTAGTCACACAGAGCAAATATTTCATAACATTCCCGATTTTGTATCATTGGTTTACAATATACATTGATTCTCACATAATCCTGCCACAAAGGACACGATTTCGTTCTGCAAATTCAGAGACTACATAATTCACATTTGTATGGTTCTTTTGAATGCACTTCATCTATTCTATATTACAAAATTTGAATTTGAAGTTAGTTGTAACTTTTATATTTTGTAGGAAGTTCAATATATGCGAATCTACATCGATCTATACTATGTCTTCTGGATGTATCATCAAGTTTACACTACTAATCCATAAGAAAATTTTATAAAAGATTTCACATTTGTATTTTTGATCTCTATTTATTCTCCAACAATGTATTTTTGAGGGGTCTATATTATCGCAGCAAACATAATATTCCAATTAATTTAGGACACATGCTATCTAGCAGTTGTTTACAGATGTAAACTATTTCCAGTATGGACGCAAATATCTTATATCACAATTTTAAATCCTCTAAAATGTCAATATTTTTTATAAGTTCACATTGAACAAGAACAAGATCACTTTTTTGTAAAGTGCATGCAGTTCCTCTGTTCATCATATACAAAACGCCAGTTTAACGTGCTTTACTTGCATTGGCTTTGATTACGAAATATATTCAGCTTATTGTCTGATGTTTGATGATTATTGATAATTTACTGATGGTGACATACATGTCCTTACAGACCGCTCAGGTCTCCTAGTGGTTAGAGCGTCTGTCTCGGATGCGGGAGATTATGGGTTTGAACCCTGACTGAGTCTTACCAAAGACATTAAGTGGTTATTGTTAGGACTGATCGGCCTGGTGGTAGGGTAATGTACTGGATGGGACATCATGCTACATGCCTGCAGCATGATGCCTCAGAGTTAGACATTGCTACAAACGGTCACACTGCAGACATCATAGTTATATTACTGAAGAAGCAAAAAACTACATTAAAAATCTAAATTACACACACGCGTCCTTACAAGGTTACGGGCACAACTTCATTTCATGGTAGCCAATATGGGCCATACTTTACAATATGCTGCCTTTGATCAATCTTCTCGTACATAAATAAGAAAGCAACAGTTAACAACTTTCATGAAATCGGTAATATTTAAATAATAACAATATTAATTATATATATATATATATATGTATGTGTGTGTGTGTGTGTGTGTGTGTGTGTGTGTGTGTGTGTGTGTGTCCACAATTCGTATAAAGTTTAATAATTGTTTTTAATTTGTAATGTTATTCATAGATTTCCACTTTAATTACATGTGTGTGTTCCATTGGATCATTGGAATCTTTCGTTTATTGTTGAAATATTCTGCTAGTACGAACATGTACATTCATTCTCAGATTAGTTGCAATTTATGTTTATTATATTATTATAATACGTTCGTGCTTTCATACCCACGTTATGCATGTACAAGTTGTTCCCCCATGTTACGTTTTCTGAGACAGCTACCACATGTTGTTTTATTTATATCTTCGAGCTTTGATTGACAAAGACTTTTTTAAAGGAATCGAAAGAGGGAAAGTCGTTGAAACTTTACAACTTAAAAGTAAGCAGCAACAGCAAAACAGTTTTACTAAGCATCGATAAGAACATTAAGTTCCGTGTTAATACAGCGTTCTATGCTATTGTAAGTTTTTAAGGCGAAAGTCTCTTTCATGTTAGGTATTTGACGATTAATACAAATTCATAATCAATCTACAATAAAAACAATATATCGATCGTTCGAACATTTAAAAAAAAGAAATGAAATAATAATTTGAGGGAACGAATTATTATTTTGAGGGAACGAAATGCTAACTTAAGGTAATAAATTATTTTTCTGAGGTAACGAAATGTTAATTTGAAGGAATGAATTATTATCTTGAGGGAACAAAATAGTATCTTCAGGAAACGAATTATTATTTAGAGGAGCGAAGAGTAGTTAACCGAGATACAGTAGTGTTTCAGGGAAAGTACACTACAAAACTCCCCTCATCGCCCCGGAAACGTTTAGGATCAACACAGAATGTCTTGCTTCAAACGGGTAATGAGATTTTGAGCCGGCGATATTGCTAAAATTTTGAGGTGGCGATAGTGCTAAAAACAGAACAGAATTTGCAGCAAAATATAATTTACGCGTAGAAGATATCCCTACATTTAAGTTTCCAGGATATGTCGTACCCGAACTAAAGAAAAAACTCAATGATGCCATCGATGATGGTTTCAAAAGGATTCACGAGGCATGGAAAAAAATAGCACAACCACAAACAACAACAATCTTCAAGCATAATAATGACCCAGACGGATACGGGCGGCATATCGCTCCTCAAAACGTCAATATATCCTCGGTGATTGCATTGAATTTAGTATGTGATGTTATCGAAGGAAGTTACCAAATAAATCTCGAAAGATCAAATCAAGCCCAACAAGGATATATTTTATATTCATTTGCACCAACAGCTCCTCCAGGGTTTCTAATCATTGAGGACCCAACTAATCCAGTCTTTATGCGATGTCATAATGATTCGTTAACGAGAATTCATTTCAAACTCACCGACCAATCCAATAATCTGATTGATTTACGAAGTGAGGTTTTACAAATTAGTCTGTTTGTGAAATCGTAAAGAGTTTTACCATAACAAATCGTCTCCGCAGCGACATCGGTGCCAGGTCTGTAGCGTGACAAACCGAAACCATTTCTCTTTTGTTTTGTCTGCCTGAATTGGTTTCGGTTTGCTTGAAATAGTTTCGGTCTGTCCACCCTCTTTGCTGCTATATATATATATATATATATATATATATATATAGTTCTTTGAGGATATATTGCTGTAACTTTACTGTCATGATTAATATGTTAAAATGAAATACAACCGCAGGAACACATATACAGCACAAGGTTTTCACTGTTCTTGCATTCAAAGCCAAGTTTATAACAGTGTATTACGACTCTTTGAGAGACCGTTTTGCTGATGCCTGCATGCAGTTTGGACTCACCATCAGCCTGGAAAAGACAAAGGTCAGCGTTCAAGATACCACCATTGCCCCTTCAATCAAAATCAACGATGTCACCTTGGAAGCACTCAACAACTTTACCTACCTGGGGTCAACCATCAGCAACACTCTCTCGCTTGATAAAAGCTGGACAGAAGGCTTGGAAAGGCAAACACCATTATGTCACGACTGACGAAGAGGGTGTGGGAAAACAACGCGCTGACAGAGCACACCAAAGTCCATGTTTACCAGGCTTGCATTCTCAATACCATTCTATATGGAAGTGAGACCTGGAGTACCTACATGAGGCAAGAGCGCCGGCTCAACTCCTTCCATATAAGGTGCCTTAAACGCATCTTGAAAATCAGCTGGCAAAACCGTGTCCCACACAGTGAAATCCTGCAGCGTGCAAATACCCCAGCATGTTCCCCCTGTTTAGCAAACGTCGATTTCGATGGCTGGGACACGTTCGACGCATGGAGGATGGGAGGCTGCCAAAGGACATCATATATGGACAGCTGGCCACTGGCACGAGAAGAGTCAGCCGCCACTCACTCCGCTTCAAGGATGTGTGCAAGAGAGACCTGAAGGCATGCGACATCGCACCTGATGGCTGAAAAGTGCTTGCCGAGGACCGAGGCACCTTTCAGACTGACAGTAATTAAGGGTATATCAGTTGCTGATACGAGAAGCCAGTTGGCGGCAGAGAAACGTGTAAGAAAGGGCCACGTGGCAACAACCACAGAAACTCAGGCTTCCCAGTTTGTCTGCACAAACTGCAAGATGGACTGCCACTCGCGCATAGGCCTGCACAGCCACAACAGACGATGCCAACAACCCAGAGATAGACGACACCCCAAGGGCGCTATCCTCATGGTCTCCCGAGACTAAGTCGCCAATGATGATTATGACTCTTTGATCAAAACCTAAAGTAACAGAAAGAAGTAAAGCCAACAAGTTTAGGACAACTTAACAAATAATTTAATTATCAAAGGCATAAATGGAACTGCGCGAGGAACATACAGTATAATGGATTGAATGCAAAAGACCAAAAGAATGAAAACATCCGTATAAACTTCATAACTAGAAATGTACTGTCCGCCAAGAATTATGACTTTGTCAAAATTTAATATTTTAAAATACTTATTCATGTGACATAACTCATCCAAAAGGAATTAACGTTAATTCTTTTATGGTACCACCTGATCGATCTGCCCAGTGGGAGAAGGGACGAATCTAGTTAACATATTTACTAAGTGTTCTATTATTAATAATTGTCAACACATAAATGAACCTCTGCTGTGCAGTTTTACGCTCTTTAATATCTTAAAACAGACACTATGCACGTACACTATTTCAACGAAAGGTAATCACTAAAATCTGCAGCTATGGATAAAAATTACAAAAATTAGACAACATCATGTGCCATGAATTGCAAAAGAATGTAGATATCCATGCCAAATGATATTAGCTGCATCAATTGTATACAGTTCTTTTTTTAAAAGTAAAAAGACTCTTCAATAACCAAATTTAAAAATGGTGACATGAATGAAGGTTCTCGTGTATCGGCCTAGTGACACAGGTGAGCGACTTAGCTTACAGAGCAATCCTATATGCAATAAATTTAGACCCTATAGTTTTGTTATAGTAAATACTACTGTGTGGAAATTCGTTGATCTACTTTCAGCTCAAACATCTAATCTGAAAAGTGAAAAAGCTAGGTTTTATTTCAATCAGATTTATAGAAAATATTCGCCTTGGTTTGAAATTATCTATTTGTGTTTCAAATTGTAACTTAGTATTTCAGTATGTATTGACGCTATTATACCAGTTGTGGTGATATAAGACAACAAAACATACAGCATTTTCCCATCTCATATACCACATTGCTCAATTTTTTAACATTAAATTTGGCCCGAAGTTTGCTGGATGTAACACAATAGCAGTGAAATCAGACCCCCTGATGAAACACTTGTCGAAAGCAAAGCCACATATATACTCTTAAAATACAACACACTCAAACGAATTGGGACTGTGGGGTAAGTCATTGTTTGATAGCTAATGCAAATAAATTTATTTAAAAAGAACGTGAGTAATTGTGTTTTTTTTATTTACTAGATGAGTAGTTAATCAAACTGACACTTCTGGAACGAGTTCAATAATTTATATTCGGAGGATTGCAAGCGTGTCTTAATGAAGTGCGATAAATAATTTATGACTTTCTGTCGTACAGTTTGACACGTTCCGTCATCTACTGTCCAGACTTGATTTTGATATAGAAGATGTGAAAATTACATGAAATTTATTTCAGATCACTCTAAATGACACCTCAATGTGATATCACAATAATTAAAAGTCAAATAATAAGTTGGTATATGCATGTAGAATGTTGTACCGACATATCTTTGAATGTATGTTAGTCAGTTAAGCAGACATGATCTGAAGCCTATTGTTATATATTTGAGATTGATATTTATGACGTAGTTGGTACCATGTACATATAGTGTGTGCAGTTTATATCTTTGATATGATATGTTAACATATCACGTTGTGTGCTTCTAATTAGACCCCAAAAATGCATGAAATTCATGCACAGTATTCTCTTTACTGACTGGTCTAAATCGAGGGAATTGTCCTTTCCCCGTCTCCGCAATACAGTTTAAGTCCATATTACCGTACAAGAAAGGAATGCAGTTTAGCTTAATCCTACCCTTACCCTTTTCCCCAAGACAAATTCATTGAATGGGTCGTAATCGTGTGATTTAAATATACTGTTATATATTCTGTACTTCAGGCCTGATTTGCATGCTAGTAATCAGAATTTGAAACTTGTGTTAAGTTGGATTTGAAATTCCATGATATATACATACGCTAGACAGGGTGTGTGTGTGTGTGTGTGTGTGTGTGTGTAGCAAATCAGTTGGCTCATTTCGAGTGGCCCTTTTCTGTCTTTAATTGTGACGTAGCTCCTTCAAGGTGACTTATTTCTCCTTTGTTAAATTTATTGAAATGTATTTGGATTCTATTTAAATACAAATGATATTTGAGGCGTCAATACTGCTTTTTTAAATAGATGACAATGAATATAAATAATCATCCATGCGGGTACATTAATTTGACGTTCTCAGGTACAGATTAATCTGAAACACAATCTTCCTCACCACTGTTTACCTACGTTACTGTCATCGAATAGAATGCACATAAATTACAAAGATATTTACGTATTTTCTGCCAAGATATAATACCTGTACAGCAGGTATTGGAGGTAAATCTTGAGGTAATCTCAAAACAAAATCAGACATAGGTTTTAGGGAGACTAAGTGATTTATTGATTCTTATAAACTGTCAAAAATTTGTCAGTAGTGGAACGGTCATCCTCGTGATTGGAAGTACCAAGAGAACCAAAGAGTCAAATCTTCTGAATTCGTGCTTTTTAAACAAAATAAGAATTCGGTATTAGTATTAGTTATTTATTGTAATTAATTTAGCACGTGTGATTGATTACCCAAGATTTTTTTCTTGCCACAGGATATGTTTTGAAAAATTCAAAGCTATTCCTACTAACAAACAATATCGTGTGATGAAGGCATCCTCAGTGAAACAACCTTTAAAACAACAACAATAACAAAAAAAAACTGTTAGATGAGAACAGGACATGTAAACCGAAACAATTATTTTTGATTCTCACAGAACTAAAATAACGGAAGTGAAACGCCAAAACATTTTATTTAATTTTCTCCCTTTCGTTTAGATTTGTTTAGTTAGTTGCAGTTAAGTGAAAGATAACAAGGGCATTTTATTTCCCTTATCCAATTAACTAGCAGTGAACAATGATTCCCTCCCTTATATCCAATTATCTAACAGTGAACAATGATTTCTTCCCTTATATCCAACTATCTAGCAGTGAACAATGATTTCTTCCCTTATATTCAATTATCTAGCATTGGCTAATGGAGTGGAAGAAGCACAACAGAACAAATATTCAATCTCAGGGTTCTGTGTGAAAAGTACTTGCAACCTCAACAAGATATCTATCATATGTTCATAGATTTCAAAACGGCTTTAGACAGAGTGTGGCATGAGGCATTATGGGCCACAGTGAAGAAGTACAACATCGGTCAAAAGTTGAACAATACCATCAAGCAGCTGTATGCCAAGGCTACCAGTGCAGTAATTGCTCAAGCTTCTGTGGGGGACTGGTTCAAGACAACAGTTGGAGTACGTCAAGGCTGTCTCATGTCGCCTTAGCTTTTCAACATCTACCTAACGCGCATGATGAGCTAAACCCTGAAAAACCACTGTGGGACAGTCAGCATTAGAGGGCGTAACATCAGCAACTTCCGCTTTGCAGACGACATCATTGGGCTGACAGGCAGTGAAGACGAGCTTGCCACCTTAGTGAAAAACCTGGACGAAAAATATTCCAGATTTGACATTGAGATAATCGCTGAGAAGACAAAGCTGATGACAAATAGTGGCAAACAAATCTCAGCCAAGATTAAAGTCAGAGGACAGAAGCTAGAAACAGTGGACCAGTTCAAATATCTTGGTTCTTTAATCACCGAAGAGGGATCAATAGTAGCAATTTTGTCACGAGCAGCACAAACAACGGCAGCTATCTCAAAGAATAAGACTCATCTGGAGAGACAAGAATATCTGTCTGACAACTAAAATCTGACTATTGAGAACACTTGTCAGCTCAACCTTTATGTATTCATTTGAGACCTTGACCAAGACAGCAGAATTACAACGAAAATCCAGGCACTTGAAATGAGATGCTACAGAACCATCATTGGCATCTCTTACAAGGACCACATCACAAATGAAGAAGTGCGCAACACCATCAGGAACAAAACAGACCATTATGAAGACCTCCTCGCCACTGTCAAAAAGAGAAAGCTGAAGTGATATGGCCATGTCACTAGAGCCAACAGTCTATCCACAACTGTACTGAAGGGCAGCGTCCAGGATGGTAGAAGGAGAGGTAGACAGAGACAAACGGGGACTGACAACATCACAGAATGGACCAGGGCAAGTATTACTGTTACGTGCTTAGGCTCGAATAAACAGTAACATAGAAAGAGTGAAAATAACAAGCTTGTAAAAGCTTAATAAACAATCTATTGAGTACAAATATTTTTTCAAAAAAGAAAAAATAAATTTACGGTTTTAAGAATCACTTCCAAAATTAATCCAAAATAATTCAAAATATTATCCTCTAGAGAAATTGCAAAAGTCCTGGTAATAAAAATGTCCATATAATTCTAAGTTCGAATTCCAGCGAAGTATCCAATATGGAAGACGATGTCTCTTGATGAAGTCAGTTCTTGTTAATGAAATACTATGAGCATATATTCTTTTCCAGATAACTAACAAAATAATTCATCTTGATCCAGATGAATTGACACAATTTTAAATACACGGTAATTAAAAATAACTAAAAAAAACACAACTTAATATTCTAACAGCCCAATTTTCTACTGAATAGCTCGCTCCCAAAACATGGTTTATATCTCTGTTTTTTTTTACGTAAACAAGGGGTCATGTGATCTTTTAGAAACTATCAGAACAAATTTACGTTCAAAGAATTATGTACACATCTTATGACTCAACTAAAATAGAAAGATGTTTATACAAAAGCTCCATTTTGTCCTTGGAACCAACCAATCATTTTAAAAGCTTATTTACAACTCTGAAGCCAGGTCAGAAATGAGGTCAACACCTGGTGTTTACTCTGTAAAGTAAAGGTCACCCTCCCCCCCTTCAATGAACGAATCTTAAAACTTAAAATGCCAAATTTGAATCTAACAAACAGACGATAAAAATAAATATAAATGACTTATATTAAATATACGTAATATTACGGAGACATGGGCATTGAAAAATGATCGTGACCAGTGGAGGGAACTGGTCAGATGTTCAGCTTCTATCTTGTTTATGCAAGCACGATCTTAACTAAGAGTGTGTATGTGTGTGTGTGTGTGTGTGTGTGTGTGTGTGTGTGTGTGTGAGAGAGAGAGAGAGAGAGAGAGAGAGAGAGAGAGAGAGAGAGAGAGAGAGAGAGAGAGAGAGAGAGAGATTTGGATTTCAACGTCGTTTTAACAATTTTGCAGTAGCATCGCTACAGTAGGGCAATTTATAGTGATGTCTAGCAATGAGGCGTCATGCCGCGGACAAGTACATGATATCCCACTAGGTCACATTATCCTGATACCAAGTCGATAAGTCATAATACTAACCGTTTAATGCTGAGCGCCTAGCGAGTTAGCTCTAAGTACACTTTTGATTCGTCTTTGGTATGATTCGACATCGATTCGAACCCACGACCTGCTGCGTTCGAGGCGGATGCTCTAACCACTAAGGCCACCGAAGTGGTCCAATATGACGAAAGAGTTGTTTCAATCATTTGCAAATAATTCACAGCTTAACCATGCGTGTAAAAAACGAAACAATGGGTGCTCGAAAAAGGAAAGAGTGTGGGCATATACAACCGATAATTTCAATCTTAACACATGTCAACAGCAATATTCAAACAGAGTTATAACTTTCTTAGCTATAACATAGGATCAATAAATGTGCCATGAAATAAAAATAAAAAGCCGCCTTATGAAAATACTTCAACAAATACATGGGACAACTTACGTGAAACATATACCCATTTAGTGACTCATCAAGACGTTGGTAGAACACTGTATAGTCTTTGTTTCAAATTTGTATGCTCTGTGTACCCATAGGACGTTTCATTGAGGTCGTGTTCACTACTGTTATTATATCATCATTATATCAATAATGGTAGCTGAATCTTAAATAGCTAGATTAGCTCCAGAAGGATTAGAAACAATTAAGTTCCTTCCAGTCCGTGATTCTGTCAGACAAATATTACAAGAACGACAAGAACCTTAGGTAGAATTTTTTGAAAGCACTCAACAATTATTCAGACCTTGTACTGAGACAACTAAACATCTTCGTAAAGTTGAAAAAATAGCTGGAAAAAAGCGGAAAATACATCAATATTTTTACAAGATTCTCCAGGTCGAATGCCTCAGCTAGCAAACCATGTTGTCAAAGAGAGAAAAACTGATGAAGAAATATTCGAAGAATTACGTAATAAATGTACTGAAGATGCTTAAAAAAATTAATCGATAAAACGGATCCAGATGAATTTCAGGCTCTTGTTGTTACACATTATGAAATGAGAAAAAAAAAACACGTTGATACTAACCAACATATAGAAAATATATTAACAATATACAACACTGAGCTGATGTGGTCTTTTTAATATGATAAATAAAACTGGAAAAGGTCGAATCGACACAGAAATTATATCGTATACAGCATGCATCAAGGCGGTAAACCGGTTGTAGTATCAATATGAAGAACGAAAACAACGAACGAAAGACCAAAACAGCAGGGAAAAAGAAGAGAACTAAGTTCTTTTATCTGTTTAAAACTTAATTGATAAATTTAAACCTGGAATTTATGATACAATTAAAGATAGGAATAATGATGAATTAGCTGAATTTACTGTCAATGAATCTAATTATTCGTCGGGTATGTACCAGAACATCATAAATTTCGTGAAAATGATTATCCTAAGAATAACGGCGTCGTTAGTACGGATGATTCAAAGTTTGTTAAGTTCTCTTCAATACATAAACAAATTGATCCATCGACAATTCTACTTTCTAAATCACCTACCAGACCAACATCTCCTTAAAAAATTAATCGACCTCAACAACAACCACCACAACTAGCTAATCTCAAGGATAAATTTACATCCACGGGGTTAAAACGTATTAGAAATTCTAGATAAGACGAAGTAGTAAATATTGCCGTATATGGATTCAGTAAAATACGTAAAAGCTAGGTTTATTTATTTTTGGAAGAGTAAAGATGACTTGCTTGAAAATGTATAATCTATGATTACTAATGAACCTATCGAAGATCATGATTGGCATTTTCGTGATTTTAAACCTGATGTAAAACAAAGGGAAGTGGAACGACTGGAAGCAGAAGAATTTCACGATGTTCCTGGGTCCGGTGCGACTGGAAGTGATATTTCTACTCAAGGAAGTGGTCTTAATTCTTGTCTTAACAACGCACTTTCTGATGCTTGAAATA
Organism: Unio delphinus; assembly: GCA_029339505.1. NCBI lineage: Eukaryota > Metazoa > Mollusca > Bivalvia > Unionida > Unionidae > Unio > Unio delphinus. The sequence continues at coordinate 4,770,839 of JAQISU010000263.1, read as the reverse complement.
ATTCCCCAGAAATTATTAATGAAGCAGCTGACATATATGAAACATTATTTACATGTGGTGTCATGAATACCAATTTCAACTTCACATTTGCAATCTGTCATTGTAAATTTTGATTTTTATATGTTACAGAATGAACATAACATGCTTGGTCAATAACATTTACTGGATACTCTCCATGTTTTGGTTTATCTCATTCGTCAAGTCGAACATCAAGTCGCATTCCAGGACCACAATAATGATATCAAAGAAAACGGTTTTCTCCAGGGCATGTAGCCTATGGAGTTTCTGGAAATATTGACCTTAATGTATCATTACCACCGCCATTTTTATTTTAAAATTTAGGTAAAAACAACACTTTATTCTGTTACATATTGCACATTTTCCACCGTATGCTATTTAGCCTTTCGTTTAATGTAATTGGCTAAATCAATGGTGGAGTTTAAATTAATATATATATATATATATATATATATATATATATATATATATATATATATATATATATATATATATATATATATATATATATATATATATATATATATATATATATATATATATATATAATTCTGACTTCTGGTTTTAGCCTCTAGGGATACTAATAATGACGGCTGTAAAGTAGAAGACAGCAAACTTTTCAGTATATGCTCAGTTTCTTATTCTACATAAGGCGTAATTATATAAAGCGAAATATACTACAAGAAACAGAGTAAGTGAATGTGTACCGTATTCCAAACTAAATACGCAAGCGCAAATTCATTATTACACAACAACTTTATTAATGCGCATATAACTCCGTCCAGATAAAACTGAACTTAGTCGCGCACGAGACAAAACTTTCTCAAGAAAATGTTGTTTTCTCTTCTTAGAATTGAAATGTGGAGTCTTTTTGTGAATACATGCACATTAAAACAACTTTTCCATTTAATATGGAATGAAATATTATGGCATTTTATGAGAACACTCTCAGTATAGACGACTTCTCAGAATTACGGCAAAGTATCTGATAATAAAAGAGTTTGAGACGCTCTTGTGTTATTCAAAATATTAATAGGGATGTGATTGGCAGGATCACTCATGAGAGATAAAGGAACAGTTGACATGATCGCTTTTAACTTTCCATAATAATACCAGAATGGAGTGTGTCTGACCAAGCAAATGCTTTGCTTAAAACACGTGACAGTGGCATTAGCCACTTTGAAATATATATGCGTATTTGGAATAGCTCCATCTTGATTATGTTGTTTAATGTTCAGTTTAAAGCAATCAGAAAGTAAGTACCCTCTCCCCTTGTAATAGGTGTACATAAAAAAAGATCAGGATTTGTTTTCCATCTTATCAGAAAGTTTATTCGAAAACATTTGGAAAGTTTTAAAATTGCTCTTCATTGACAGAAATAATTTTAATCAACTTATGGCTGACTTACTGAATATACTTGCAGCAATTTTGTTGTTTAAAATGAGTAAAATAAGTATTTTCTTTTCCTTAAAAGATGGCACTAATATAATATTTTTTAGAAATATCAAAACTTGAATATGTGGGGTGCTTTTCAATTTCGAGCTCCAATTCATTCAATCTTAAGCGAAATTCCATTTTTGGAGTTTTATCTTACTCTCAGAGATTGTTTCTCTCTTTGTTTTAATATTGCATCTTTATTTAAATGAATGTCCTCTCATTCTTTCAATCTCTACCTCTAACTCGATCCGTCTCTCTCTCTCTCTCTCTCTCTCTCTCTCTCTCTCTCTCTCTCTCTCTCTCTCTCTCTCTCTCTCTCTCTCTCTCTGTGCATGAAACAGCGTTTGTCTCTCTTGTTTTTGTAGCTTTGTTAGCTCGCTTTCGTACCTCTATTTCAATTTCAATTGCATAACTTGCAAATTAAAGCCAGATGTTGGGTCTGTGATCAAATCCAAAGCACATTTATCGAAATAATTCTTTTCTGCCAAATATTAGACCAAACTATGTTTTCTTTTCTGGCTTCGTTAAAGAAGATTTTCTTTCAAAAAGATCATATTTTCTGGCAATCTGGAAAAATTCATACTTTTTCAAGGTCTCTAACCGTTTCAGGGTAGGACTTGAAATAATGTTGAAATAACGCTCTCCATTTTAATTGACAATGTAAAAGCTATCTTGTTTCAGTCAGATGGATAAACTATGTACCTTACACCTGGGACCTAGAATATTACAAAATGGTGACTTTAAATTTCAAAAACAGTTTTCTTAAACATTAGATAAATTGGTATCGGAAGGACAAGCACTCAATCTTTTAGTACGACTCTATTATCCTAAAAATGTAATAAAAATAAGAAGCAACAAGCGTTTTAAAGTTCAACACATAATTTATTACACTAGAATGAAAAGTGAAAATATAAAAGTGGATCTTAAGTTATTGCGAAATAACCTCAAATAATCATAGAATTGCAGACACAAGCCATAATGATTCAAGTTCTGAATATCATTTGTCCAAATTAAATCAAGTTCTGAAAGTGTTGATTTGCCTTTTGCGTCACGCTTAATAGTGATGTGATAATGTCTTCTCTTGGAGCATGAATAGATAATTTCTGAACAAACAAGATTCGATAGTCATCTATTTGACCTCAGGTCACAATTAGCATTTTTTTTAAAAAGTTTATTACTTAACGTTACATGTGTGTATATATCCGTGTGTGTGTGTGTGTGTGTGTGTGTGTGTGTGTGTGTGTGTGTGTAGGATATTTAACATAGCTTTAACAATTTTTCAGTCATATCGCTACGATATCCGCAGTGTGGCCGCTTATCGTGATGCCTAGCATCTTTCCGCAGACATATAGCATCATGTTCCATCCAGTCACATTATCAAGTAAACAAATATATTAACCTATACGCAAAAGAATAATCAGGATGAGGCACAAAGGTTCATTTCTAGGACACTCTTAAGATCTGATTAAAAGGTTAAAAGGTTTGTTACTAAAATTATGCCAAACAGCATGATATACACAACGTCCTTAACTCAGACTAAGATAATAATCTTGATATTTAAGTAACAGTAACAGATACAAAAAATAAACTATGTATTAGTTGTTTAAAAAATTAAAAACAAATCAATGATTCCTGTCATGTAGGCACTGTACGTAATATTTGTCAAGGTTAATAACAATATGCAATAAATAATGAAAACAACACAACAAAAAAAAAAACAACAAATAATTCAAATCCGAAAGAGGTGCGACTTTAAATGTGTTCTTGATTTCAGCAGATAAAATATTCAAACAATCTAACACAAATAGGATCTATAATTTATTAAAATTGAAGACACAAATAAATGTAAAATTAAACACACATACATACAACTAGATGAATTCAACTTCGTTCACTCGAATAATAGACATCAATACAATGACTGGATTTGCCGCGTTTCGGAATATTCTGTAGACTTCGACCATGGAAAACTCGAACCATACTTTTTGCTTTGCATCCCATTGCATTTTTGAAGCTTGAATGTATTCAAAAATACATAGAAAAAAAATAAAATATATTAAAATTAAAACGTTTTCCTCCTGTTAATTGCATTGATATTTATGTAGTTGTTTTCATTGTGTCCCAATGAATTAATAATGAACATTCACAGCGCATCTGTTGGTTAGCAACCTTAATCTTCGTAGTTTATCGATTTATTTTCTCTAGTTGGAAGAACAAAAAGCTGTTTTGACAACGGAAAAGGTGAAGCACGTCCTTTTCCAACTGATGGTGCGAACTGACGTTCTCGGGTTTTGAATCAATTTTGTTCAATGAGACGCTTTGGCAACAACTAAAATTTGCGCATGATGTCGCAATGACTGAAACACTGAGACCTTTCAGATGCCGATTATTCGTTTTTGAAGATTGAACAATGTAGCTATTACAGGTAATAAGGCGGTGGATTATCTTCATGTCCCGACTCTGGAACCAATTGTTCACATACTGTTGCGACGGAAATGGCAGTGTATGGAGGTGGATTATCATCATAATCTACATTTGACTCAAGTTGTGTTTGGTTTGTGGTGTACCTGGGATTACTAATGTCTCCAGTCCAGGTGTCAACGGTAGTGAGAGTGTTGTAGGGAGGTGGATTATCGTAATATACGTCATCTGATGTAAATTGTGTCTGGTTGTTGAAACACGAATTTCTAAATACACCAGAAGAGACAACTGAAACTGTAGCAATTGGGAATGCGACGGTTGACGAAGTATTGGGCTGAAAATAAATTAAGACACAATAATAGTGCATAAACGACATTATCATCCAACTAATTACATTAGAACATTTGCATTAATAAAATCGTTTTCATCGACCGATTGGTGTGATATATACACGTCAATAACTGCTTGTATGTAATACTTGTTGGCAGGAGCAAAACAAAGACATGAAGTTCCTTAAGTTATGACCGAGTTCTAATGCCAACTTATTACACATATTTTGGAGTTGCACTGCACGGCCATTGGTGATATTTGGCATGTTCGCTTTTGGGTGTACCTTTGACATGGACCAGAATCATCGTAGTGATTCAGAATCATGCAATGCTATAATAGTGGCACCAAGGCAAGATGTCGTGACGTCATGAACTTTCATTGAAATCTCAGAGTTCCAAGTCATTCTACCACAACATTAAAACCACGAAAGCATGAAGTTACTTTTATTTTAACGAATACAAAATCATAAAAATTAATACCGATTTGTTTCAAGTTTATAAGCTTTTTCAAATCAAAGTTTAATGTCATTAATGCTATATTGTAATGTAAAGGCTCCTATTATGAATTGAATAGGATTACATTGACCTAAGTATGGTTACCTCCACCCTATACCCGACCTTAACCATCCTTTTATATCTGACAGATTTTACTTTGAAATATTTTAGCTTACAATTTTTAACATTGATTCAGCCAGAACTGTACCTTCAATACAATTTAGTTTTGTTCGAGAAATAGTCAAATACTGGGATTTTATTTTTTGCTAGGATGAGTCAAGGACACTCGGCTGAATTTTTATTTTTCTTAGATAAAGCGTAATCCTTGTCTCAAAAAGGTAGAGCGTCCATGACGTTTGAAGTTCTTATGAAGAAAATCAAAGCAAATATTACAATTAATAAAAAGTTACGCGGGACCTGAAATATTACTAGAAAGCTTAGACGTCGCCATTGGATTAGAAAGAATATTTTTGAACAAGATATGGAGCTGACTTGAGATTTACAACAGAGAACCATATTGTCCAGCATACGAGATAATGAATAAAACAAAAACGGTAGACAATGACGTCTAGAAATCTGTATCTTCAGATACAACAACATTCATGAACTTTCTCGATCTTAATTTGATACGGTAACTACAATGAAACATACAACAGTGTTATGTCACCACACTCTTAACAACATTCATGAACTTTGTCGATCTTAATTTGATACGATAACTACAATAAAACATGCACCAGTGTTATGTCACCACATTCTTAACAACATTCATGTAATATTGCAAAAATTGTTCACTTAATCGCCATTATGATATCTTCTTTGTTTTGTCTGTGCTTCAGATAAATATCATCCAAGACATTTCCTTTTTAGATGATTCGGAAACTATTTTGCTGTAGAGTGCTAATACGTAAATTGTCCATATTAAAATCTATATTACTGAAAAGAACTCACATTTCCCTGTATACGGATGACCCTGATATAGACACAGATGCACGATATGAAGATTCCCAAACCAGCACATACACCAAGTACGATCCCTACAATGGCGCCAGCTGGGAAGCGGCAGTCGGAGTGATCTCCGCATGGATTATGCCCATTACACGTCAAGTCTTCCGCGATACAATGATCATTGCTGCACTTATGCTCGCCTTCCTGACAGGTTCCTTGAGAGAAACGATAACCATGTTAAAAAATTTATGAACCTAATTTTAGGCGAATTAGCATTTAAGTAAACTGTTTTGTTTAATGAAGAACAGAATTTGACCCCAGGACAAGACTACAGGTCATAATAATTACTACCAAAAACAAAACTTACTAGGTAATCTAAGAACGATGTTTACTGTGGGTTTCTTTTTTCATAACAAATAAAACCTTTTATAACATGTTGCATTAGTTGCTCACAAGCGTGATAAAGTTTATATACCACACAGTTCAGGACTGTGCTTATGACTTGGATCTTTAATTTCTAGGATTCATAGATGGTGTTGTGTGTGTGGGTGGGTGGAGTATTTGGATTTTTAACTTTTAACCTAGCTTTAAATTTATTTAGTCATATCGCTACGATGTCTGCAGTGTGGCAGTTTGCTGTAGGGTCTAGCAAAGGAGCATCATACGTCAGATATGTGCATGATGTCGCACCCAGTCACATCCGGACACCAGGCCGACCAGTCCTACGCTAACTCTTACAGCTGAGCGCCTAGTGAGGCAGCTGTTAGCACCATTCTTTTAAATATTTGATATGACTCAGTCAGGGTTCGAATCCGCGACCTCCCGCATCTGAGACCGACGCTCTAGCCACTAGGCCACCGGAGTAGTCTCTTAGATATCTGTAAAGACGCGATAATGCATTCATCCTAGAGCGGGCCAAAACTTCTGTTAGTATCATTTCGTCTGAGCCGTGATTATGAGATATAAATAGTGCATGCAGAAGTGCATCAAAGCATAACAACGAGATAAAGCACATGGTGTTACTCTTGCGGTTAGGCTTCCATAAAATTATCGCTTAAAGTGCGCTGTGCAGTTAAACGTATACATACATACGAACGAAATATACAGCAAATGATGACATGATACACTTTGTCGCCTCAGATTTATTCGATTTGGACTGGTTGATTTGAAAGCAACATTCGATTTAAAATAATTCTTCTTTTCATACACGCACATCACGCTGCAGATGACAAAAATGATCCACGTAGTACATGCAACTGCAAAATTCACTCTTCCTATTACAAAAATCGAGACTTTTCATATTTGCATAAACCCAATGACGAGTGGTATGACTGTCACGCTGAAACTCAGTCCCAGTGATGATTAACATGAATGTCAGGTCGAAGCTCAGTCCAAGTGACGGCTGGCTTGACTGTCAAGCCGAAGATCTTTACAACAACATCAATAAACATACTTCATATTTTTTATTTATAATTCCTATAGCTAGGTTTACTAACCTAAAATGTCTGTTACTTTTCTGACAACTCATATTACTAATCTGGGATCTCAATTTGCCTCTCCGAGATCTGTGTTATTTTAAATACTTTGCCATATAGTTAATATCGAGATCTCGAACTGGGAAACAAATCTCGGATTATACAAGTGTGAAGCGTGTTCCTTCGGGGCCTTAGAAGCTCTACACAAAATTATGTAATGCAACTACTTAAAATCCAAATCAGTTATATGTTCACTGTCGGTTTCAACAAGCTGTGACCTCAACACGAAATGGCGCCTTGCTCGCCACTGGGTGTATTTACTGTTGTGAAGTCCACAAAGATTGACTCGTACTAATATATACCGAACTAGACGGTCTTGGTAAATCTTCCTGGTATGGCAGTCCTATTGAATAGTAAGGAAATACTCAGTAATAGGGTGATAATTTGTGTCAACTTAAGCATCGTATATCCTAATTAATGCATGTCCAAGTAAATAAAAGAAAACACTGAAAATAAAACACACTACAAGAAATATAAAACCCTTTACCCTTGTCAAAAGCATTAAAAATAATGGAAAAAGAAGCATTATCTGCAATAGAGTATTGGCCATCGAACTCTATTCTTAGGAATCTCGTGTAGGTTGTGTAAACACCGTCCGGTGCATCATCACCACATAGTTCTTCTGGTAAACCTGCAATACCAAAATTACAGATAAAGATAACCAGAACCAAGAGATAATTAAAATTGGGGGGGGGGGGGGGGGTAATGTCTTTATTTTATTAAAATAACAGCATAAATGATCAGAAAGTTACAAGAATATCACTTTTGAGACGATTTACCAAAGTTGCGTTCTTCATTTTTCTTTCCTGCACAAAGAACAACCAAACATGATAACAGATATTTCATTACGACAATAGTAAGACAACAATGCAGTTTATATTGGCTATTTGTGATGATACTTTATAGCCTAACTGACTTTTCTATAGATACAAGTTAACAGCAGGAATGTATGTTAATTATGAATATATGTTTTTGAAGATGCATGGATATTATTCATACATTTTTGTAATTCTGACTAGAAAATTGACGTCTCTGACATGTTTGAATTTTACTGAATCCCATATCTCACTTCAGGAACGTAATCTTCTTTCAACAAATTGAGAAAGCATTCAGACTGTTTGTCAATACCAGATATTGAAATGTTTCCTTAACACCGAATATCAGTATCTTAATTCAGTTTAATGCTTTAAACTTCATAACTTAAAAATGCTTTAGATCACAAACTACAATAAAAGGAACAGTTGTATCGGAGTAAAACAAATTATGATTTCAAAACTAAATAATATTACAGCAGACAAACCTATTTGAGGCATTGCCCTACTATCTATAAAATTTATATTATTGTGTTTCATGACGTGTTTGAACAAAACGCTTACATAAAGTGTAGCCATATCCTTCGGAATCTTACCATCCACTTCCGGTGCTTGTGTCGATTCGCCATCTTTGAGTCTTAGCCTAGCATAAGTACATTGGTAGTCCATTGTTTCATTTCCGATGTCCATTTTTTCAAAGTGAAATCTTATATACGGGGTGGTGAACCCTGCCTCCACGTTGACAGTGCAATCACGTTGTCCGTTCGAACTGAATACAAGTCGAGCTGCATCTATACCTTCTGATATCATGGATATTTCATTATTACACAACTTTTGCATACGGTCTGAAAGACATGGAGATTTAACATTGAGTATATTTGTTTTATAAGGCATAATAAACAATGTAAACTCGGGACTAGTCAATATGAAGCAACTCCTCTACATCAATAGAGATGTGTTTTCTTTCCATACCACCTTTTTCAAGAAAATGTTTTCAATTATTTGAAAAAGGCGTTTAACATTTTGCAAATATTTCCTTCAGACTTAAACATGTTTCAGAAAAATATCGAAGATTTTCTTTTTTAACAAGCACTCTGTGCTCTCTGCCTCACATTGTTCAGAGTAAATTTTATAAAGTCACACCAACGATTTTGCAGACGTTGTTGTGGTTATATAAGAATTGAAATAGGTAAAAGTAAAAGAAAAATGACAAGTAAAAATCTAAACCACTGCTGGTGCCGTCATTTTGTACAGATCAAGCAATTTAAATACATATTTTGTAATTGATATTGCATATTTCATTAGGGTGGATGTATATAAAGATTTAGTGCCTCAATGACGTTATTTATGGACTGCAATTTTATTATGGAGGTCCCAACAGGCACCCGTTTTACTACATGAGTTTGTTCTGTTAGATCGTTCGAGGTTTTCCTTCAAGCTGATTGTATAATTAGAAGGTAGGTACTAATTTATTTTTCGGCTGTTTGGAGAATTTGTACCGGTCACTTTCATTTACATGTTTTAAGTTCTTAAGGTATTCTCATTCCAAAATCACTGGGTTATAGTGAGTAGCTACCCATAATAATATAAATGAAGGTAGTCATGCGTTATCACCAAAATTGAAAGTAAATGAAGCAAATATTATTTTACACGGAAATTAGCGAAACCAAATAGGAGTTCCAACCGAAAATGAGCGTAAATGAAGCGAAAATGAGATAGTGTTAAATACAAATACATACATTATTTAACAATAAAAAGGGCATAAATGAGAGTTACTGAAAGAAATATTTGTTCTATACAATAATTATGCGCAACACTGAAACACACACAAAGAGATTTGATAAATTTCTTAATTCTGACTCCTGGTTAAAGACTCTCTGAGGTTACTAATAATGACGGCTGTAAGTAGATACAGCTAAAGACTCACCTGCCCAAGGGTAAGTCTAAACTTTAATAACCCATATACTTCAAATGCAGTAACCTTTTAATTATATGCTCAATTTCCTATTGTATCTAAGGCTTAACTAATTAAACGAAAATATACTCCAAGAAAACAAAGTAACTGTGTATGTGCCGTATTCAAAACTAAATACGCAAGCGCAGATTCATCATTACAAAACATTATTAATATGCAAATAACTCCGCCCAGATACATTTGGACTTAGTCGCAAGCTAAACATAATTTTCGCAACACAATAGTGTTTTGGTATCCAAAAAATTTAAATTTGGAGTCATTTTCTGAATGAATGCGCATCGCAACAACTTTTCCATTTGATCTAGAATTAACGATTTTTGTATTTTTGTCGATTCAACAAAATTTCATGATTATGGACTGGATTTATCTGTGCCAATTCTGCAATAAGTACATCGGATTTCAGCAGCGTTTTGATATCTGCAAGTGTGTTTCTGTTCTGTCATTGAATGTTTGAAATCATTATGTGGGGAACATATGAAGTCGTTCAATTGCAATTATCAAACAGACGCTATGAAATATAATGTCTATTTCATTTTGAGTGCAGTAAAGAAGATGGTGTGTATATAACACGCTATTAACTGTTTAACTCATTTTTGAGATCTGGAGAGCTTAAGTCAAAAGTACAGGTGTATTTGATGTGTTTTAAGTATTAAATGTTCAAGGTGGTTCATTGTGTTATTTAGGTGTGGTTTTTAAAAAAATATGCTGTCCTTTAGTGTAGTTGAGATAAAAAGGAAATACTGGATTAAAACTGACTTCGACAGAAACACTAGTGTAAGTAAAACAATACTAGGCAAACACTAAGCAAAACTTATGAACCATTAAAGTGTGAAGTTAAACTGTATGACGCAGGACAAGTTTTGGTTGCTACTGTGCATAAACACTATTAATCCAATGAGTAATGAGGACCTTAATAAAGCAATTGTACAATGACTTCGTCAGGGCCTGAAGGAAAATACTCTGAGATCTGAATAAATACACAATTCAACTTACTTAGCTTATGTTTGTTTCTACTAACGTATTTATAGTACAGCATTTTGCAGGGTTGTGTAACAAAAACCAGCAGCAAAATAAACTACCCTTTTGAATACATGGAAATGGAAATTGGGCTTTTCGATTTCTGTTAATGTCACCAGCCCTGGGCTTGAGTTTGTTATTAGAAAGGGTTTGAGCGCTAATACAATTAATGAGAAGAAAGAAAGAAAAAAAAACGAAATATAGCAGCTTTCGGCGTAAATTGTTCGTCATGAATCTCTCTTCCGTTTAAATATTTTTTTTTGTTTCTATTTAACGAATGTTTGTCAATTGTGCATTATCGCCTTCGTCTGTGTTATTATTATTATTATTATTATTATTATTATTATTATTACTATCATTATTATTCTTTGAATTCAATAAGACAAAATGGCGTTTCCCTATGCCATTTGGGCCTGAAAATTCGTCATATCAATTACATACAATGATGTAATGGGTGAACGCGATTCCTAAATAGCAATGAAAAATAACTCCTTTCTACAGGATCTTTTTTATTGTTAATTTGTCCGTGAGTATTCAGGTAGAAAATTCTGACATACGGTTCTTGCTAGTATCAATTCGTATTTTACTAGTTTTGGCTTAAATCTTGAAACATGCAAAATAAATTCTACCTTTTTTATCATTTAGAGTCATAAAACATTACACATTCTCTCAGTAACACAACATGGACTATTGTGGAAATAAAACATGTCAGCAATACTCTGTTAAATATAGATCTACGTTTTTCCCCCTCATAAATCATATACAAGTACGATGAGTGTCAACTATTTTTGAATAACCGCTCCGGTGGTCTAGTGGTTAGAGCGTACGCCGCGGAAGCGGGAGGTCGTGGGTTCGATCCCCGGCCGAGTCATACCTAAGACTTACAAAGATGGTACTAACAGCTTCCTCACTTGGCGCTTAGCAGTAAGAGGGTTGGTATTAGGACTGGTCAGCCTGGTATTAGGATTTTGTGACTGGGTGGGACATCATGCGACATGTCTGCGGCATGATGCCCCAGTACTTGACAGCACCATAAACTGCCTCACTGCAGACATCGTTCGAAATGACTGAAACATTGTTAAAGCTACGTTAAAAATCCTAATCACAAACGCACACACTCAACTATTTGTGAAAGAGCATTTAAAACAAAATTTAGACTGTCTAATTATTTTTAAATCTATATTACCCAGATGACTTTGTTGTGAAACAGCTCACTTCAAGTTGTAAAGCTGTATTACCGGGGTGAGTTTAGTGTGAAACAGATCACTTCTAGTTTTAAAGCCCTGTTGTTTTCTTCTATTCCTAATGCTATTTTATCCACGTGTAACAGAATAGCAATAATGCAATTATAATCGTACCATCGGCTTACTTGAACAATTACAATAGGTCATAACGCAGGTCAAAACACGGTCGGGTTACAGACCTAGCTGAAAAGTGAAACTTAATAAGTCGACAGGTAAGCATCACAAGCAAACATTACCGCATTTGTTGTTGTTTTTGGTTTAATGCCATTTTCAGCGGCAGATAGCTAATACATGATGGTCAGTATATTTATAGGAAGAAGAACCCTAGAAAACTCGGGTAAGAACCACCGATCCACAACGAAGCTATTGGCATGTGTTTACACCTACCATGACTATCTGATCCCGATACTTTAACCCATGCGGACAGGGGTTAAATAGCAGTGACCGGTTTAGGCAAGCGCTTTAGACCACTCGGCCACCGGTCCCCCATCTTATGGTATGAGAGAGAGAGAGAGAGAGAGAGAGAGAGAGAGAGAGAGAGAGAGAGAGAGAGAGGCCTACAGACAGACAGACAGAGACCGAGAGATATGCACACGCAATTCCTGTACCTATGATTATCAGATATATATTAGTCAGTCCAGTAAATAGGTTACATATTTCAATTCTACTCTAGTAAACAGTTGATATATTTCAACTCTAGTCCAGTAAATAGCTAATATATTTCAACTCGAGTCCAGTAAATACCTAATATATTTCAACTCGAGTCCAGTATATAATTGATATATTCCAACTCTCGAGTCCTGTAGATAGGTTATATAATTCAACTCGAGTCCATTAAATAGGTTATATTGCAACTCTAGTGTGTGACATGTATTTTTAACGTAGCTTTAAAAACAATTGTCCTGTCGCTACGATAGCTGCATTGTGACCGCTTATAGTGATAGCACTGGGGCATTATGCCGCATACATGAAGCATGATGTTAAAACCAGTCACATTATCCTGACAACAGACCAACTAGCCCTAACACTAACTTCTTAATTCTGAGCGCCAAGAGAGGCATCTGTTTGTACCATTTTTGTATTCTTAGGCAGGATTCAGTCGGGGATCGAACCCACGACCTCCTGCATTCGAGGCGGATGATCAACTCTAGTCCAGTAAATAAGTTATACATTTCAACTCCAGTCCAGTAAATAGGTTATACATTTCAACTCCAGTCCAGTAAATAGTCGATACAGTTCAACTCCATTCCAGTAAATAGTTGACATATTTCAACTCCAGTCCAGTAAATAGGTTATACATTTCAACTCCAGTCCAGTAAAAGGTTATATATTTCAACTCTAGTCTAGTAAATAGGCTATATATTTTAACTCTAAAGTGATTTTAAAGTTACGAACTTAGTGGAAATGGTTTAAAACTTCTGAGAAAGAGAATGTTTGCTCCAGCGGAAACCGAATAAAGAATAATGCTTTCCTCGTTATACAAGGACTAGGCCAGGTGTTTATCTTGTGGGAAAGACAAGGTTTAGTGCTGGATGGACAAGTTCTGAAATTAACAGCAATTAAGGTACGCAATTTTAATTTCACGTAATACTCTAGGTTTTCATCGTTTGCTGTATGCAACTTTTTATTATGACTAGGTTCCATTGTACGTATCGTTTATTCAATTTCATGGAAATATGTTGATGCTAGAGTTGGTATGCAATTTATCTCTTTAATTGTACAGTTACATGTTCATTAGCAGAATTGATTGCATGCAATCCAAAATGTTCATATGTGCAAGATTTATTGGGTTAAATGAATAAGTAGGAAATAACTTCCTTCGTCTATTACGACGATAATGATTATCGTGAGTTAACGATAACTCCATATTATATTTTCTTTTGTAATGTTTTAATAATCTGGAAGTGAGGTAAGGATCTGCGAATTTTATTCAACAGTAATTGAACATGTAGTAATATATGGTAAATTTTCGATAGAGAATTCGTGTTAATTTAGGGCAAGGTAACCATCGTAGGTAGGCTTTACGCGGTGTCTGAATGGAGAGTATTCTGAGTAACGTAAATAACGAAATTGTATATACATAGAGAGGTGGTGCATATGGCGATTTAGGGATAATTTTGACCTTTAGGGAAACAGTCTTCTGAGGGAGAAAGGACTCGACAGTCCGGAGAAAGAGTCCGAAAAAAGGGACATGTGACGAGTGAGGTCTGAAAGGGGAAAGGGACGAGTAGAGAGTAAAATCTAGAAAGAACAAGAAGGACGAGGAAGTCGGAAAGGGAAGACTCGAGGTAAAATGAAATTTTGGAACAGTTAAGAGGAAGGTGATGCAATCAGGCGTGGACATTGTGCTCGTTTCGACACTCGTTATGGTGAATTTACTGCTAATAAATCCTGTTGATCTCATTTAAGTTGAATTAAAATTACCACTATTAATTTGTATAATTAAATTGTTTTTTTGTCTTGTCTAAGGGGGCTCGTATGCATCATTTCTTCCCAATAATCTTACCCAGTTCTATGTTGAAAATCTATATTTAACTCAGACCGGGTCATACTATTGAGGAAGGCCTTTCCCAAGATAACATACCTAAATCCAATTAAATACATACATTACAGAGATATGTTTTAAAATAAGAAATTTTGACTTGTGATGTTTTCTCTTCTATTCATTGAAAGCAAGCACCACTATGTATAGTCGTGTGATTGGTTTTTAGATCTATTAACGTAGCGTTAACAATTTTTCAGTCATATCGCTACGATGTCTGCAGTGTGAAAGTTTATAGTGATGTCTAGCAGTGGGGCATCATGCCGCAGACATGAAGCATGATGTGTCATCCAGTCACATTTTCTTGATACCAGGTCCACCAGTCTTAGCACTAACCTCTTAATGCTGAGCGTCAAGCGAGGCAGCTTTTATTACTATTTTTTTAAAGTCTTTTGTATTACTCAGCCGAGCTTTGAACCCGCGACCTCTTGCATCCGAGCCGGACACTACTGTCAGTAACGAAATCAGATTAAACATTTGCATCTAAAACAAAATATATTTTGCTTGATTACTGTTGTATTTTTATATTTTTTAATTTAAGTCAACCATATAACTCATTATAAAGTTATATTTCTACATGCCCTAATTGTCATTATTTATTCGTTTATATTTCTATATATGTTCTTTTGACATTGTAAATTTCAACAAGTCTTTAACATTATATATATATATATATATATATATATATATATATATATATATATATATATATATATATATATATATATATATATATATATATATATATATATATATATATATGTAGAGCCGTGTAGGGGCTACAAGTGGCGGAGTAGTAAAGCGCTCTCCGTTACAAATCACTGCCATCTCACCTCTACTGTCTGCGTAGGTTCGAGTCTCAGATTCGGCCAATGTGGGTATGTATAAAAGCTTGCCAGCAGCTTCTCGTGGGTCAGTGGTTCTTTCCGGGGGTGGGGGTTTCCCGTGATCTTCTTACACCATTAATACTGGCCGCCATGTATAGCCTATCGTTTGCTGAAAGATAGCGTTAAACCCTAAACAACATAAAAAACACTCAGCAGTGTAGGGACAATTGCGTACTCTAATGGGGATAAATTTCTATGAGAAAGGAGAGGGGGTGATTATAGGGTATGAAATGAAATGTCCATTGAAGTGGGGTGAAATGTCCTGGGCCTAAACGTACAGGTACCAGATTTTTAACCTGCGTACTGCTGCTATTGTTGAATCGAGGCTGAGGTTCTCGTGGCAGTCGGAAAAGATTACTTTCGGGCAGCTGTTTCATATAGTGTGTTCAATCATTTTACTGTGCCTTTTGTACCTGTGATTTTAGTGTGGTTTCTTTTAAAATTTTACCCCTGGGCTCTCTCGAATTTTAACTGAACAAATTAAACTGTGCTATTGTCTGTGATTACATTCGCTACTAAATGCATTTCACACGCACCGCGTTGATTTATACCCGAAGTTTCTGCGATCAGGTATGTTTTAATAGTACAAATTATACTATACAAAATACACAGATGAAACAAAACTTTAAAGCATGAAGACCAACTTATACAGTGTTTAGACACAGCCTAAAGACATTGTACAATAAAACTGCGGTTATGCATCGCTAACTATAGGTACTGTCAAAACAGCTTAGCAGTATGATACGAAAACATCCGTGCGTGTGTTCTCTTTCGTTTTTAGACGTTGTTTCCAATTCGTTTAAAATAAATTGGCCTTCGATTTCAGGCTTTAGAAGCTAAAAATAAATTGCTTGCTTAAGTAGTCCTTGAATAAATACGTTTGAGTTATTTTTAATTAAAACAATATGATCAAGATGATACTATCAGTTCAAATTAATTATAAGGTATATATTAGACGTGTGGTACACACTTTTACCTGGCGTAATGAGAAAGAAATGCACATAAACCTTAACGTGTCATTTCTATCGAAAAGTACTTTTCAAGTCTTAATGAACCACTTTTTTTCATCTGTAAGACCTTACGAGATTTATCACCAGAGAGCATAAAACGATTTACTTAGAGCGCCAAAAATGCAGGTTACATACAAATTTCCCTTCTCCAGAAGTATCCGCATGTGAAACATCCTGCCAATTGATTATCCTGTTTACATTTGTATTTACAGGCTGATATTGTAGTAATTTTAATCGATTCATGATGTTTAAAGATCCAAATCTCCCACTTAACAAACAATCATATATAAATTCAAACTGAAACGAAGACTTACATATTTTCAATCCATAGACTGAACATGTTGCCCACAGAAGTAGAACACAAGGAGGGAATATCGCCATGGTCGCCTTCATTTTAACAATGTTAAATAAACCCACAGCTGTTGTCACCTTGGGTACTGACGTTTCTCTTCTACGCTCCGATGATTTTATTGATCACTCTATACATATGTCCAGCTGGTGGTATCCCAGATCAGAATGCTCTTACCTGGACGCACTAACTGACCATTAAAACTATGTTACAGCCAGGAACAAAAAAAAAAATGTACTTAACATTTGTGATTGGATTTAATGATGACAACTATTGCAGTAAATATGAGAAAATTTCATGCATGAAACGTTCCTAATAATAATTTATCTTATTATGAAGTTACGTTTGACTATATTCATTTTTTATGCTATCAAAATATTTATTGCATTTGATAACATTTACTCACGCAAGGGGACTGCACTTCAGTTGCAAGATTATTTACCCTTACAGTTCAAATACCTAAAGAATAAAAACTGAGACAATTATATTATTTATAAGTTTGCGAAAGAACTATTTATCTTTATAGAAAAAAATTAAATTAAAACATTAATTTATTCAAACGTTTAATTTCTTATTATTTTACTTATATTCCTATTCCACTTGAAAAGTATACTCATAAGTTGCATTCGATATCGTACGTATTCAATGAAACTTTGTTCATAACTTCGATAATGTCATAAACTCAAAAACAACGTGATGCAATATTTTTATCTCATTAAATTGATAATTAGCAAACTGACCTCTCTTTGAATTTTCTTGAGATCGTTCAAACATCAAATAAACACTTAAAGTTACTGTTTGAAATTCGTTTCCCTTATCATTACGGAACATAATTGTGAGAGTGTTACTAATTACATACACAAACTACGCAACCGTTTTTTTATGTTGACAGCAATTTTTTTCTTCTCAAGAACCCATAAACTGTATGAATAAGTGAGTTTGTCTTGCGTGCGTCGAACTGAGATTATTGGTGTGTTTGTTTATATTGCATTTATTAAAACTTGTTCTACTGGAATTACTAGTGTGTTTGTTTATGCTTACTTTATTAAAACTTGCTCTATGTGTGTGTTTATACTGCATTTATTAAAACTTGCTATATGTGTGTATTTATACTTACTTTATTAAACCTTGCTCTATGTGTGTGTTTATACTTACATGTTCTTTATTAAAATTTGCTCTATGTGTGTGTTTATACTTACTTTTTTAAAACTTGCTCTACTGGAATTACTTGTGTGTGTGTTTATACTTCCTTTATTAAAACTTGCTCTATGTGTGTGTTTATACTTAATTTTTTTAAACTTCCTCTATGTATGCGTTTATACTTACTTTTTTAAAACTTGCTCTACTGGAATTACTTGTGTGTGTGTGTGTTTATACTGCCTTATTAAAACGTGCTCTATTACAATTTATGATGTGTTTGTTTATACTCAACTGCATTTATTAAAACTTGCTCAACTGGTACTACTATAGTGTGTTTTTGTTTATATGGCTTTATTACCACTTATTATCTTGGGATTATTAATTTGTGTTTGTTTATATGGCTTTATTAACGCTTGTGCTGTAAAGATTGATAGTGATTTTGTGTGTGTGTGTGTGTGTGTGTGTATATATATATATATATATATATATATATATATATATATATATATATATATATATATATATATATATATATATATATATATATATATATATATATATATATATATATATATATATATATATATTCTTTATTTCTTCTTTATGTCCTTCCGCGCAGTGGGGCGCATAGGGCAACAAGCTTCCTCCAGCCATCTCGATCGGCAGCCTTAACCTCCGCTGCGTCTAAGTTGGTATTGACGGCTCGCAGATCTTCTATAAATGTCCGTCGCCATGTCTTTCTCGGTCGTCCAATGCCTCGTTTCCTACGTGCTGGCGTCCACCACATCGCCGTCTTTGCGTGGCGTGTCTCGGCCATTCTCAGAACATGTCCCGCGAAACGTAATCTTCTTTCTGCGACCACTTCTCCCAGGCTTCGGGTGTTTGCTCTTCTGAGGATTTCCTCGTTAGTGATGTGGTCGTGGTAGGTGACATGAAGAATACGTCGCAGACATCGCTGTTGGAATACGTTCAGCCTGTTGACCAGCTTCTTCGTGCCTTTCCATGTCTCGCAGTCGTAAATGGCGGATGGGATGACGATAGTGTTGAAGAGGCGAAGTTTGGTGTTTGTGTGAATCGACCGACGTGTCCAAATTGGGAGAAGACGTTGGAATACGGCCGCCGCTTTGCCAATTCGGTATTTGACGTCTGCATCAGCTCCACCTTCCTTGTCGATTGTGCTTCCCAAGTAGGTGAACTGCTCGACTTGGCCGATGGTCTGGCCGCCTACGCTGACCCGCACAGATGTCTTCCGGTTGACCGCCAGTGTCTTCGACTTTTCTGTGCTAATTCTTAATCCAACTTTAGCCGCCTCCACCTCCAGGTTGGTGGTCATTTCCTGAAGAGATCTCGCATTCTCTGCCAGCAGTGCAATGTCGTCAGCAAAATCCAGATCTGTCAGGCGTGCCTTATCCTTCCACGTGATGCCATATCTCGGATGGTCCATCGCCCTTCTCATGACAAAATCTATTGCCAGAAGGAATAAGAAAGGCGAGAGTATGCATCCCTGACGGACTCCTGTCTCAATGCCAAAGAAGGGTGTGTGGCCAGCGTCCGTTCGTACGCAGCAGCTGGACTCGCGATAAAGATTCTTGAAGATGGCGATGAAACGAGGTGGAATGCCAAATGACCTTGCAATGAGCCACAGGGATTCACGGTGGACGCTATCAAAGGCCTTTTTGAAGTCGATGAAGTTGACGACAAGCGGCTTTTAGAATTCAGTGCATTGTTCGAGAATATTTCGGAGGGCGAAGATTTCCTCACTGCACGACCGGCCGCTTCGAAATCCAGCCTGTTCTTCCCGCAGGGCCTGGTCCGCAGCGCGTCGCAGGCGTTTGAGGATGATAATGCAGAAGACCTTGCCAGGAACGGAGAGGAGAGTAATACCGCGCCAGTTGTTACAATCGGCCAGGTCGCCTTTCTTCGGTAGTTTGACGATCACTCCCTTTCTCCAGTCACTTGGCACGCACTCGCTATTCCAGCAGTCATTAAGCAGTTTGGTGATCCTCTGCACGACAACATCTCCTCCTGCCTTCAGCATTTCTGTTGAGATTTGGTCGATGCCAGGCGCCTTATTGTTTTTGAGGCGACGAATCGCTGCCATGACTTCGGCGGTATTGATGTCCTCCATATTCACATCCAAATTTGTAGGAGGTGGTGCATCGGTGAAGTCGAAAGTGGAAGGTGGCAGTGGCTGATTGAGTGTCTCACGGAAATGCTCCATCCAATGATCATCTTGCTCTTCTTTGCTGGCAAGGACCTTGCCGTTTTTGTCTTTGATCGGAACGTTGGATCCACTTTTGACCCCTGTAAGGTCCCTGACCACCCGGAACAAAGTCCTTGCATCTCCACGGTCTGCCGCTTCCTGGGCCTCGTCTCCTTTTAGCTCCAACCAATCCTTCCTGTCTATTTTACAACTCCGTTTGACCAATCGGTCCAGTGCTTGATACTCCTGTGCCGTTTCTTCCTTTTCTTCTTCTGTTTTAGCCTGGTCTCGTTGGCGTTTCTTTAATTTCCTTTCGTCAATCAGTGCCCATGTGTCGTCAGTGATCCACTGCTTCCGTTGTGTGCCTCGTTTCCGTCCGACCACTCTCTCTGCTACCTCGGTAACAGTTTCTCTGAACTGCGTCCACTGCATTTCGATATTGTCCGAGTTCCCGAGCAGTTGAAATCGATTGGTCAGTTCGATCCGAAACTGTTCGGCGGTGGTTCTCTCTTTCAATTTTGCCGTGTTAAATGGTTTGGTGACTGTCTTCATCTTCATCGCTTTCAGTTTCAACTGGATCGTGGCCACAAGGAGGCAGTGGTCGGATCCAACATCGGCCCCGCGGAAGACTCGCACATCGCGCAGTGCTGATCGCCACCGCTGGTTGATGCTGATGTAATCAATGTAATCAATGTAATCAATAATATTATATATATTATATATATATATATATATATATATATATAGTGTCTGTGTGTGTTTATGTGTGTCTGTGTGTGATTGTTTATATATTTATGTCAAATTGCATTTTCAAATGATCCACCATGGTGAAATAGCTTGACTTAGTCCCACAGTGTATGTATGTATGTATGTATGTATGTATGTATGTATGTATGTATGTATGTATGTATGTATGTATGTATGTATGTATGTATGTATGTATGTATAGAGAGAGAGCGAAATCGGACACTCTCTAAATGAGTTAGATTTCGAGCAAACAATTTTAGATGTCTTTTTGTCAAATTAAGGCCTTCTCAAAACCCCAAAAAATGTCAAAAAACAGAACTAAGGCTTCCTACTAAACCGAAACACAGACGCATAGTTGTTGCCGCGGTTTTGTTAGTTGTTGTGATATAGCCGAATATTTTATCAAGTCGATATCTTGATCTAGTGTCATGCAAATTTATCGTTATAAATCCATGTGGGTTTGATGTAGCAACACTAAAGAAATTTCTAAAACGAATTATGTCCATATCTCCACTGCACCAGGTCTGGTGAATATTTCGTAATGTATATGTATCGACTCCATTAAACACAGCAAGAATACTACAGTTATCACTGATCACTTTTGGTATTCGTGTATATCTCTGAGTAACATAAATCACATCAGTATTTTTATGTCTACTTCTGGAAAATATCCTGGCAGAGTTTGCTTGTTTATATAACATCACATCATCATATACGACTAAATTATTAATACTTCCATCAATCGAATCAACACTCGATGCTTCTTCAATATCAGTGATAAATTCAATAACATCTTCGTCGGATATCGATTTTGATCTCTCGTTAAAATCCTTGAGTACATCGTAACATCGCTGATCATCTACAGACGGTGCTACCAAATACAATGTCCCATTTTAACCACCTCATTATTAGATTAAGTAACAACGGAGTCTTGCCACTTCCAGACGGTCCAATTATAATCATGCGAATAGAATTTGGTAGCGCTGCATGATGCTTAACAGGTTCTCGTGTTTTTTGTCGATGAAAAATCAATTACATTCATGTTATTATAAATAAATTATGGATCTATATTGTGTTAAATGTAAGACGCGTAATAGCACAAACGACTTGACAACAATTACAACAAGCAAGAACAGATCAGCACTTTCCGATAAATGTGTACAATGTGGTATAAAAACATTTAGATTTGTTTCTATGAAGTCAGGTAATGATTTTTAAAAAAGCGAGGAGGTGATATTGCAGCAAAATTGATAAAACATCGCGGGACTCCATGGGCTATATATCCAGGAGATAAACACCTTCTATGGTTGTAATTACTGTGGCCATGGAACCAGACTCGATATCCGACTTGATAGCCAAGACCAACCCCGACCCGGTGAATATCCGATAAACGATATTGATAAGGCGTGTCATGCTCATGGCGTTGCTTATAAAAGTAGCAATCTGCATCATAGACATATCGCAGATGTGAAATTGATTCTTGCGTTGAATTCTATTAAGAAAAAATCTTTCAAGCAATCATTAGCTAACTGGTTAGTACGATCTGCGATGAAAGGTAAACTGATATTAGGTGCTGGTAATTAATATTAATATGGAATCTATTTATTATTCCCCTAGAGGATACTGGAGAGGTAAGTCAGCTATTAATAAATTCGTTAGTGCGGCAAATGTCAAAAGAGTTACCGCGGCAGATTGGTTATCAAGAGAGGAAATATGGCAGATTTATCTCCCCCCGCCTAAACAAATTAATTTCGCACATTTTGATGTTAACGTCCCCAATGAAGTTCATTAGGCTGATATATTATTTCTGCTGCATGATACTGTTAATAAACGGACATACAAGTATGCGCTAACCGTAGTTGATGTTGCGAAAAGATACAAAGAAGCTAAACCATTGTTGACGAAAGCGGCATCAGAGGTCTCTATCGCATTTGAACGAATTTATCGACGAGGTCCTCCGCAGTGGCCAAATCTATTACAGGTTGATCCTGGCAAAGATTTTCAGGGTGCAGTGTTAGCAACAATGAAGCATCATAATGTCACCATACCACGATGACATACTGCAATACACCGCGATCAGGCAATTGTTGAACGATTTAATCGAACACTTGCTGAACGGTTATTTGGATATCAAAACGCGAAGGAATTTATTGAAGATAAACGATCTCGTGAATGGGTCAAGAGATTACCAGGTGAGATAGCTGCGCTAAATAATGAAATTACTCGAACAATCAATATGAAACCTGTTATTGCGATCAAAAAAGTATATACCCGTACAAAAACCACAAAATAAGTTTTCAAAACAACGAATACTTGGCAATGTTACTGTAAGATATTTGTACGAGCCGGGTGAACTTAAAGGTAGTAAAAAAAAGAGCTACTGATCCTATTTGGAGTGTTACCAAACACAAAATATCTATCTATAGATTAGATTCAACTGCTCATCAGCGTGGATTTACACGTGAACAGTTAGAAGTGATACCCGATTATACACAATTACCACCACGTGATCTTAATTAACGCGGTGATCGATTACACTCTAGACAGGTCAATGTTACATTATCTCTGGTATGACTACGACTATTATCTTTTCTATTCACGGTAAACTGGCGAGGATCTTTATCCGACCACGACAAACGCATTTTACAATTACAGCTCGAGCAGTGATTATTTTGTTGTTGTTTCAGCGTAATTATTAATATAACATCAATAGCAAATTCTTTTTTATTTTTCTTATCTTGTTGTTTATAACCAGCAATTTTGTCTTATTATATCACCATTGACAATATCACTGATTGTAGTGTCATTAGAATCTAAAACAACTCTTCGAAGTTGATTTATAAAATGCTCTATTACTCGTTCGGCTACTTAATATATCGCTGACACTTTAATAAGTTTCAATTTCTCAACACTCGGTTTTTCTATTATGGGATAAATCCCATAAACAACCGCGGTCACAGGATAAGCTCTCTCGTAATACGGTTTGTCAATTCCGGTCAATATTCCTGGTTTGGAATCCTGACTCACGGTGACAACTTTTTTTTTTTCAAGATAGGATCAAATTTATCACGAATAATCCAACTACCTGTTTCTGATAATAAATTTCACTGTGAAAAAATACTTTCGATGGTCAAGATGCATTATTTATCTAGCTGCCCGTTTGTCGTTCATGGTAGCATCAACACTACCAGCGATTCGAAATGTTGACCAGCAGTGAGATGCACCATCGCGCTTAAATTCGTTAAATCCATCATGGATTTTACTTATTATGCTTCTATCACTTATTAGACCCTTATTTTGTACAGCTATAGAGACTCTATCGAGATTGAATTTAACATTTTTCTAGGGTTTTATTTTGAATAATTTCTCAAACTTCTTCATATTATAATTAAAACAAGTATTTAAATAAAAAAAATTATATATAATGAATCACTGTAAATGGCTAATGATAGGATCAGTAACCGTTTGTAACAAATCGTGCAGAAACGTATTTTGTGGATATCATTCACAGAATGTGCGACGAGGAAGCTTAGGTCCGAAACCCTGTATACGATGCAGTTTGGAGTATGAGGAAACACATAATTGTGTCTTAGTTGTGGTGGTAAGTAAAACCGGCTGTATGCTATATAAGTTAGCTATACCAGAAAATCAGCAGGAAGGGTTTGTGATTCGTATATTCGTTTTTACTTAATTTTAATTACTGACATAATCTAAACAGGCAAGAAACCTGACAGAAGTAGAAGAAAAAAAGATATTATGCTGTAAATAATTTAGTCAGGGACAAGGTCACAGGGACAGACTCAAATGCTGAGTCAAGAACCTCTCGACGCTGATAATATGTGATAATTTCCCTTACAACATTAATAGAGTTATATCCGTAATAACATTAACTCTTATAGGGATTATACATTCCGGTGAGAACGCTGATAATAGGAGTTTTCATTGTAAATATGTAAACCGAATTTTTTGCCCATTTGTTTTGATAGAGCAGACTTATATACACCTTCTGAAACATGTCGAACCGAGGGCATACAAATATCAGCTTGCGGTGTCTGACAACACCATCTCCTGATGCTTCATAGTTGATGATCGTAGGATGTGGTTGAAATTCTTGGCTCATTCATATACACATCTATTATTTGGCTAATTGATTATTTGATTTAATTATTATTTATTGAGAATCTAGTAATATAGTCCTGGGGTGTTTTTATGACTTTGTCGTTGACGCTAATAGAGTCTTATTGTTTATGTGGTATTTTAATTTTATCAAGCCGTGCAGCGATAGCAGGAAAATCACTAACGATATTGTCTTGTGTTTGTTTAATCGTATCAATATTTGTTTTCATATCAGAAAGTTTCATTGGGACAGTCATTGGAGTACCAAAGACAGTATCCATGGTTTCATCTGATCTTCTAAAAGTTAGACGGAGTTTTGCAAACGCGCTTACATGAACATCATACTCGGCTCTCAGTTATGTTAGTTTATCATCCGTGGTTTTATATTCGTGTTGCATCGTTGTTAGTGATCATCCGTGGTTTTATATTCTTGTTGCAGAGTTGTTAGTTTACCATCTGTGGTTTTATATTCTTGTTGCAGCGCTTCTACATATATTTTGTCACAGCGTCAGTGTCCAATGTTGGACTACCAAGTGCGGTTATTCTAACTGAGTTCATGTCCATGTCACCTGACATTGTGTTACCTGATTTTTTTTTATTCGGTTGTTGATACTACCTATCACAGTTGGAAAATGAACTCCTGGTTTAATCTTACCGGTGGCATCCAGCACCGCTAAGGAATTTTCAGTTACTCCATTAATTTTAACTAGAATATCATTCAGATAAACATTGCTCGTTTTCAATTTCCATTGTTTGTCTTGAAATACGACTATTTCGTTCGGATCCACATTTGCGAGGTTTAAAATTTCAGATATTTCATCTTCGATTTTTTTTTACATCTCTTGTTATAGATATTTCCCCCGTAGGTATTTTCAGGCTTGAGAGAGCTCTCCCGTAAATATCAATCATTATATTTTAAGATCTTTCTAAAATTCGATTACTCGTGTATTCGTGTACGGTTTTATAGGGTGGTTTAGTTGATGATGATATAGCTTTAAGTACATTTATTACTTCTTTTTCCGCATATTGGTGGGTCGGTCATGTCTGTGTTGGTAGCGTGGAGTACCAGGTGTTCATTTTATGAAAACAAGTTTAATTGGTTTATATAACACATACATTCTGTAGGTGGCGCTAACCCGTAAGAATCAAAATAAACAATTCCGCGTGGATCAATTGCGTATGCAACCCATTGCGTTCCAGGTCCGGTGCTGTTATCGAGATTAATGATACCGGTTTCAGCGCTGTTTGGTTGTTGTGGTAATTGATCTCGCATAAAAACACCTCTGAAGTTTCTGATCACGTATTTTTAGCAGCATCGAGTAAATCAAAATTTTACAATGGTGCTAGCAAACTGTCCCTGGTAGTCTCAGGCCGTTTCCGCTGTACCATGAATACGGAGTTCCTGGTAGTCTTAGACCCTTTTACGGATCGTCTCTTTTTTTTTTTGTATCCGTGCCCAGTCGCTTTATTTAGTGCCATCTCAACGGTGGTACCAACAGGTCAGAGAGCGGTCACTTTCGCGACTGCTGGGGCGGCGGCGGCAATCAGCGCTGGTAACTCAGCGAGAAGTGGAAATATACCACCTGATTTAATCAGATCTTTGATCTCGGCAGCTGAGAGAGTAACCTGAAAACCTTTTCTTTAATCTTTTGTTTTAGCATCATTGAAATGCTTAATCTGACGAGCTGTCAGTAATAGTTTATTCTGACCACCAGACATCTGATTGGGTTTTAACGATATCGTAGTTCCACATTGTTTTAGCTGAATCCGATTGCAACTTTTAAATCTGACCAGGAGTCAGAGTAACACTAATGTGACTATATGACATTTTATTTAATACGAAATTGATCAAATTGTCTGTGTCTCTACATGTTTTCTACTGGCGCATCAACTATACTAATTCGTCCACCAACACCTTCGAGTAGCATTGATTTGTCACTCAGTATGACGGCAATTGCTCTGTAATCAGCACCAGCAGGAGGATCGGTTACACGAGCTTCGAAGTATACGTCAACATGCCATGAAAATTCTCCATTATTTGGACTCTGCAGAGTAGCTGTTGTTGTTGTTAGCCATGACAGTAATGATGTACCACCTACACTCATAAATGTTAGTAATTTTTTTATTTGCGACGATTGATGGAGTCATTACTGGCATCCATAATGAGAGTTTTTTTTATATTTACGTTACCAGCAGGAACATCAGCATGTCGCCAGATTGCATCATTATCATCACCTTTTCGCACAAGAACAACTGTGTGTTTAGCTCTAAAGATAATTTTTCGAACATTTCTACAAAATCCAAATATATGAGACAGTAGAATCGCGCATGAAAATAATCTACGAGGTTCTTGCAACATTAATCTACTTGTTGCAAATCCTAGGTTGTAATTAGGATTAATATCTATGACATCAAAATCAGTACCTGGTCTCACATATCCAGCCGGCGCTGGATCAAGTGTAGTAGCTCTTGGTGTCCTTACACTATTATATTGAATATGATCAGTCTTATCATTAACAACCTTAGTGAACATCATAGATGGTCCAGCCGATTTGTATAATCATCAGAATATCTTACTAATCCCACTATTGTTGTGGCGATATCAACATCCTTCTGAATAGATTCAATCTCTTTATCATCAATCATATATGTAGCGCTACTAAACAATGCCATAATACCATTATTGACGAAACCAAATCGAAGATTTGTGTCGTATGGCGCATTATCTGCAACATTTGTTACAAGTTCTACTTCTACTTCAATAAATGCTTCAGCGGGTAGAAGGTATTTACTCGTATCATGAACTTGAAGTTCAATTCTCCCTCGTTCATTTGGTTGTATTGCTTTATACTGATAAAATTTATAATTATTTAAAGAATCATCTTTGAGCACCTTGGTATCCATATCCAATGCTGGGTCGGTTGAAGGTTCGAACATTTTATTATATAATTCTCGATCTAAATCGCGATTTCAAACCACTTCCCGCTATCATATTTGCAGTGATATTTCCTTGAGCATCAAATCTTTCATTTATTCGTTCTGCTATTTTTAGATCCACCGCTTTATTTATTATTTTACTAACACTAGCAGGCATAATCTCCGTAGATGGTTGTTTTCCTGGTGGCGGTTTTTTTCGTCGTCGAATCAGCGTGATTATTTTTTCCTAGGCCGTGGAAAATGCTTTTCCGGCAAAATCACCAACAGCGCTAATACCATTATCACGAATAACATCAACAGCTTTCATCGATAATTGTTTTGCGATTGGTGCTCTTTTTGAAGCCATCCTTGTAAATAACCTTGAACAACATCACCGAGACCATCTCCATAATACACCTTCTAAACAAGCAATCGTGCATTTACTAAGTAGACCATGGTTGGCTTGTTGTGATTATGATGTATGATCATTTTATTTAAATGCTATTTATCTAATCGGACGTCATGGACAATCAATCACTATGATTATTATCAACGAGTTCATCGATAAATTCTCGATATACACCGATATCCATGATATCACCTTCAAATAGTCGTCGGCAGATATCGGCGGCATCATTAATTATTTCCGGTGAATTATTTTCAATTCGTTTACCGTCATGAGAATTTCTAATCGTGCTATGTCCGAGAGAATATTATTAGGACAGAGAACAAGACCACTGCCATGGGATCCAGAATGACAAAATCCCTCACCGACAACACCAGTTGCCCCTTGCGCATCGCGAGATATTTCATCCAGTGATCTGTTAAGTTCTTGAAGATCATCATATGTTATTCCTTCTTTTTGAGATGAGAAAGACTCTTGTTTTGAATATTTGTGTCTTTTACTTTTCGATTTTTGTTGTTTTAATTCTTTTTTCGCTGTTTTAATTCTTTTCTTCGCTGTTTTTCTTCTTCCATTTTTTTGCCGTTTTTGTTTTTTCTTTTTGCTGTTGCAGTGTTTCTATTTTTTGTTCTTTTATTGTTTCATATTAATGATATGCTTTATTTAACTCATCGAGATATCCTATATACGGTTCACTTGTTTTATCAATTCGGCTTGTGTTAGTTTTAACTTTTTAAAGTACATCAGCCCAGTGTTGCGATTTTTTAATGTATGTTTTATGCTTCAGTTTCAACATTCTTTTTTATCTTCGTAACGTTTTGCAACAAGTTCGATAAAATCATTTTTATCACTTTTATCTATATATGCTAAAACTTCCTCAGTAAATTTATTTCGTAATTCTTCAACTATTTCTATTTCTGTAAACAATAGATGATGACCCCCGGTTTTAGGTACTTGATTTTCAGTAAATAAGTTAGTCTTTTAAATAATTCTATGAAGATAATTATCGGTCACGAGTACCTTTTATTTCCAAACGTAATCCCCTGTGTAGCATTAAAAATTATGATATAGCGACCTTGAAATCTGTGCTGTTCACCAAACAATTTTTAGAAATATATTTTTTCAGAGTCGGCGAGCTCAACGCATTTTGGGTCATACTCACAAATTGACCTTGGCTATGTTAGGAATTGAAGACGAAGAATTCCATATACTTACAAAATATTACAATTAAAATGTAGTTAATAATTTAAACATAAATGTCTATCTCATATTTGTCAAAACTTGATTCAAACAGAAATTATTTGTCATCATACCTGCGCGAGAAAATACGAGACTATTTTTGACTCTGACAATAAAATGGCAATCACACGCCTTGACAGTGTATCGTGTGAAATAACGAATTGAAAGAGCAGCGCACCATTGGATACGTTTATGATTGATGAGTGCAAAATATTAAACCTATAAATAGAGTTATTGATAAATGCAGTGTGGCGAGATCGCAGAGAACACTGGTGAAAATAACGCTTTAAGAACAGATTACGACCTCCTCCCCACATATCCATCTTTCTTGGTTTATTGTTACTTGCCCGCGGGTAAGTCTCTTCCACGCTTGAAAACTGCCCCAGTAGAACTTGAGCAAGTCATGGTAGTAGGACATTGGTCCATTTGAAGAAGCAAGTCCTATTTGACTAATAATACATTTTCAGAAGTCATCATTCAAGCTAAGATACTCTGAAAAAGAATTTCTTTATATTTCATCACATGCGCCATTCACGCACTGGGGCAGAGTAATATGAAAATACATGTATGCATTTAATACTAAATGGTATGAACATTAGATATAAATTTGAACGTCAAAAATGTCCCAAACTATAATGATCAATTTTATTTCTCTTGAAAATTTAAAATCCATGATTTTAAAAGGAACCAAAATAAAAGTGCGTCTTTGACGGTCAGATGCGCCTAAAATCTTCCAGCGTCCACGGTACGTGATGTACTGTAAACAGATGGAAGGAGTGAGACATGAATGCTGAACAGTACTCTTAATCTCAGCAGATGAGAAATTCAGACAATTCAACATAAATTAGATATATGATTCACATCAAAATACAACAAAAACACATACGCACGCACACATAAAGATTAAAGTATTCAAACACCGGTAACTCGATTACTAATTGCCAATGACTAGATTAGTCGCAATTCAGAATATTCCTTGGATTGTAACCCTGGAAAACTCGCACCAGCTAACATCTCAAACCTTACTTTTCACCCTGCATTCCTTTGCGTGTTTGAAGATTTAATATATTCACAAACACACACAAGAAAATTCAAACACATCAACATTAAAATGTTTTTCTCCCGTTGATTGCATTGAAATTTATTATGTTGTTTTCACTATGTCCTGGTGATTTAATGATGAACTTTCTAGCATCGCTTCATCTGTTTTGCAACATTTGTCTTTTCATCTAGTTCATTGATTCCTTTTCTTGAAAAGACCGAAACAAATACCATTTAGGACATATAAAAAGGCGAAGCGCTCCCATATCCGACCTTTGGTGGGAACTGTCATTGTCAGGCACTGAATCACGGTTACTCACCTGCCCAGAGACGGTTCCTGCTACAGTTTTAGGCGACAAATAAAATGAATACGTCATATCCCAATGATTGCAACGCTGAAACATTTTAGACGCCGATTCTCTATTATTTGAAACTTTATTAAAGTAGCTATCAAGGAGAATAAGGCGGTGGATTGTCTTCGCATCCTGACTCTGACACTAGCTGTTCACAGACTGTTCCAACGGAAATGGCAGTGTAGGGAGGTGGGTTTTCGTCACAATCTACGTTTGACTCAAATATTGTTTGATTTATGGTGTACCTGGGATTACTAATGTCTCCAGTCCAGGTGTTAACAGCAGTGAGAGTGTTGTATGGAGGTGGATTATCGTAATATACCTCATCTGATGCAAATTGTGTCTGGTTGTTGTAATGCAAATTTCTCAGTAATCCAGAAGAAATAACCGGAACTGTAGCAGTTGGAAATACAACTAAAGGTGAGGTATTGGACTGAAAATAAATAGAGACGCAGTTATATGTACATGTACAGCATTATTGGAAGAGTGAATGTATTAGAAAATTGTCATTAACGAAATCAAATCATTCTGACCGATCGTTCTTGTACATACATGTCGATAACGGCTTATATGTAAAACTTGCTGACGAGATATTAAAGGCCTTAAAGTTCTAAAATAGTTGTCAGCCTTCAAGTTGCAACTTTGCACGTGTATTTTTAGCGTTGCAGTGTTTGACCGTTTATGCTAATTTGCATGTTCTCTTTTTTACATTCTCTTTGGGTGTGCTATTGACATCTACTAGCATCAACGTAACTAATGTTTCATTACAAAAGTAAGTACGCATCATTCATGGCCATACAGTGCTCTAATAGCCACGCCCAGAAAACATCTCATGGTATTATCATACAGATACCTTCCAGATGTCTGAGCCATTCTATCACAACAATAACAAAACTACTATAATGTGCAGCCGCCATTCCTTCCACGAGTACAAATCACTAATGTCACACGATAATCTACTTTCCTTTTATTGTGCTTTTCTATAATTTTAGGGCTTCATATTAAGAATTCCATGGGATAATATTGACCGACCAAATCGGTAGTTCCTAGTTAATCCACCCAAATCGGTGGTTCCTAGTTAATCCACCCAAATCGCGTTTTGATATTTTCAAGATCTTACGATGTAAACAATTGAATTTTAATAATGTAGGTTACCATTTCAACCGGTGATTCAGCAAGAACTGTGCTTTCAAAAACTTTGGATTTTCTCTCGGTTATTATTTTCCGTTTTATTTAATAAACCCATTCTTCATCTCAGTAGTTGCAGCATCAGACTCGTCCTCCAGGGTCGTGGATTCGCAACCCGCTTAGACTAGATCATTTTCGCTGCCTCCGTGTGTCTTCCGGAAAGACTTGTAGCTCCTCTTTCATCGACATTATATTGTTATCTACTTTTTGTAACTCCTGATACATGACTTTATCTAATTTTTATCATTTGTGTTCATGGTTGTAACTTGAACAGAATATTCTTTGACTAACTGTACATGAGACCTGAGTCTATTAAGAGTTTACGTTCATTGGTATCTATAAATAGATGATTACGTATGTGTTGACAATTAATAGTTAAAATCATTTTTTTAAAAGACTTAAATATTGGATTAATTTCTCTTTAGTTGATGTGGGTTCTACGTTTCTGGAGGAATTCAGTAGCTACTCATTGGTTGAGATAGGAAATATGAAAAGGCAAATTTATGCAAAATAGTCGCAATAGACAATGTATATAAACACAGAACTAAGGAATCAATTTCATTCCGATTTTTTAGTTATTCACATTTCTTGTATTCATTTTGTACACGTGCTTCATGTTGTTATTACAGACGGAAAGAAAAAAAAAACATTTGCTTGAACTGTTGAGTGGGAATATAAATTACTCATTGTTTCAACTATAATCGTTGTCTGGAACTTGATACATTTTCGAAGGAATTCTGGAAAACGATATCATGACAACGTCACTGTTTTTGGTGGAAAAGTACATTTCCGGTTTTGAAATTTATAAGGAACTTTTCATTGATTTAGGACTTTCATATACCTCTTTAATATTTAGTTTGGTTTCACTTCGTAATACTGTAAGATCGTCTCACATTTTCAATTACAACTTTTATAATTAAGCTGTTTTGAGTTTTACTAAACCTGATGGTCGTGCTTTTAAAAAAAAAACATAATCGTTGAACATTCTGTCTTCCAGATTACCTTGCAATATTCCTCATATTACTGCCTCTGCGCGTCTTTTGGAATAAAATGTTACAATTTTATATTTCATTTTCGCCATTTGCTTCTATTTATAACGCAATTTACCTACGCTTCTGACCGACGTAAACATGCGTAGTAAACACATAATTTTTCTTTTACGCCTATTGCACGCATATTCTTAGATCTCCTCATCTAAAGTTTCTTCACTTTATGAAATGGTGGATCTGTCAATAGTTACCACATATAAGGGGATGCTTTGGTTGTACATAGATTAACTTACTTTAAATATCGGTAATTTACGTAATTACGAAACATTTTCAATGAAAGAATCTTCATGAACGATATCGATATTTAGTCTTTAGTACCTCTGACAAATCCCCGTATATATATATATATATATATATATATATATATATATATATATATATATATATATATATATATATATATATATATATATATATATATATGCATTCATATATTGATGAACTCACAGTTCGTTGGGGACGGATGATTCTGATATACACACTGATGCACGATATGAAGATTCCCAAACCAGCACATACACCAAGTACGATCCCTACAATGGCGCCAACTGATAACGGGCAGTCGGAGTGATCTCCGCATGGATTATGCCCATTACACATCAAGTCTTCCGCGATACAATAATCATTGCTGCACTTATACTCGCCTTCCTGGCAGGTTCCTATAAAGAAAGATAAACACGTTAAAGTGTTCAATGATCTTAAATTTTGTCTTCTGAAGTAAGAATTTATCCACGTTTCCAAAATATAAAGTGACTCAATGTTATCTCTTTTTGCCTCTCATCTATGGCTTGTAGCCGTCTACATCTGGATTGAATTAATATTTAAGTTAATGAATTCTCTGCAGGATGAATGAAAGTTGGTTCTAGGTCAAAAATACCTGTATCATGGACACTTTGCCGAAAATAAGTCTAATACATTTTAAGTACAGAATAACCATAGCAGCAATGTAGCAAGACTGGTGCAATTTAATAATGTTGTCGAGTCAAAGTTTATCACGTCACTATTTTCTGAAATTTGTCTTCCTATGTGTGACAAAGATATTCTGTGTATAAATGTCGCTTCTTCCCATCATGCGCATCTTGGTGTAATGCATATGTCGTTGCAGTGACGATTTGCAAGCCTGTCGTATCAAAGCTCATCTGTATTATACGATGACCTGAAGGGACACATTTTTCTTCGAATTGTATATCTAGGTTTACTACTCTGACTAACTTACTAATCATTAAACTCAATTTACTAATCTGAGATCTCGATCGCTAATCCCATATCAACGTTTGTTAATTAGTAAACTAATAAGGATGATTATTAAATAGAAATCTCAGATAAGTAAACCAATATATAAGAGTACTAAATCGAGATCTCAGATTAGTAAATTGAGACATCGAAACGGTAAACTGGCCCTTTGTAGTTTTGCTAATAATCACGCAACTTTTTTTTAAAAAAAAATACAAGTCAGTGATATGAACATAGTATGTGTCAACAAATTGTCTATAATTATGTAATGCAACTATGTAAAAAAAATCGGTAAATTGAATATAGTATGTGTCGGGTGTTTCATTTTTAAAACCGACACGCTACTGATTGCATTCACTATTGTCAAATCCGCAAAGCTTCACTTCCACAAAAGTATATACAATACCAGACGATCTTTACAAATCTCGTTGGTAAGGCAGTCATATTAACAAGGAACTACTCAGTGTCAGTCAATATGATTTTGCGTCAATCATCCAAGTAAGAACATTATAAAGGAAACCCAAAATGAAAACAAAAACACTGCAAAAAAAAAACAAGACCTTCTTACCCTTGTCAAAGGCATTGAAAATAATGGAAAAAGAAGCATTGTCTGCTATGGAGTATTCGCCATCGTACTCTATTCTTAGGAATCTCGTGTAGGTTCTGTAAACACCGTCCGGTGCATCATCGCCACATAGTTCCTCTGGTAAACCTGCAACATCAAAATGACAGATAAAGAAAACAATCAGGACCGAGTAGCATTGCGACTTTGGAGTTGGGAGAGTCTTTGGGTTATTATCTTCATTTTACTTGAAGAATATTCATGACCAGAAAACTACGAAAACATCAGTTTGTAGAAGATCTGGGATTATTAAGGTTTCGGTATTTATTTGAATATTGTACAAAGAACAGCCAAACAGATTTGTAGAGGAGCACCGGATGGTCTAATTTAACGTTTGCCTTTACCAATGTGGGTATTTGAGAGAGCTTGCCAATAACATCCCCATAAATTGGTAGTTTTAACCGGGGTTTATTCATTTTTTTTTTCTTTACCAGTTATACTGGCCGCCTATTGCATGCAGAAAAATGGCGTTAAGCTCGCAATCGCGACATGATAAAAGATTTCTTAATTGTCATCAGTACAGTTCCACTGGCTATTTGAATTGCTTATTCGTGGTCTAGCTGACGAATATATATTAATTCTTCGCATAATTTGCAGTGACGTGAATATTTTTAAAAATTTCCTTGAATTCTGACATGGAAATTGATGCCTCTAATACGTTTTCATTTTATTGAGTCACATATCTCTACTTCCTAAATGTAATTTTCATTAAGCAAATTCAGAGACATTCAGACGGCTCTTAAAACCACAATTATAATTGTTTCTTAAATACAAAACTTTAGTATTTTAATTCAGCTGAATGCTTAAAATTTCGTAACTTAATTGCGAATTAAAAATGTTGAGGTTGCATATTGCAACAAAATAAATAGACCAAATGTTGTTAAAATTTAGACACTTCAAAAAAAATATTGTTATAGCAGATATACCTATTTGAGACATGGTTCTAATATCTTTAAAATATACATTACTTTTTTCATACTCAAATGTGTTTGAACATCAAGGTTATAAAATGTTTTACCATCTCCTTATGGTTCTTACCATCCACTTCCGGTGCTTGCGTCGATTCGCCATCTTTGAGTCTGAGCCTGGCATATGTACAGTTGAAGTCCACGTTATCATTTCCGATGTCCATTTTTTCAAAGTGAAATCCTATAAACGGAGTTGTGAATCCTGCTTCTACATTGAGAGTGCAGTCACGTCGTCCATTTGAACTGAATATAAGTCGAGCTGCGTCTATACCTTCTGATATCATGGAGATTTCATTATTACACAACCTTTGCATACGGTCTGAAAGGCAAACATTCGACATTAGTATTTTTCTTTTATTAGGTATACTAAATATTGTGATGTGATTACAAAGAATATAGATCATACATTCGATGTAAACAAATTAATTTTGGTGTTTCTCTTTTTCTACTACCTTTTCTTCAAGAGAATGTTTACCTTTATTTAAAAATACTATTTACCATTCTCCAAAGACTTGTTTCAATGCTCTTACGAAAAATTCAAAGATTTTCATTTTAACAAGCGTTTTATGAGCACATTTGTACGTTGTTAAGAGTAAACTATCAAGGTAACGGCAACATTTTTATACGTTATTGTGGTTATATTTAAATTGATGAAATAGGTCAAAGTGATTTTATTTTCACAAGAATGTAAAAACCTGAACCACTCCT
Organism: Unio delphinus; assembly: GCA_029339505.1. NCBI lineage: Eukaryota > Metazoa > Mollusca > Bivalvia > Unionida > Unionidae > Unio > Unio delphinus. The sequence continues at coordinate 4,733,894 of JAQISU010000263.1, read as the reverse complement.
GTTGCCGTCAAGTTTGCACAGATCAAGCAATTTAAATATATCTTTTTTTAATTTATGTGACATATTTCATTCTACAAGGTTTAGTTTCTCAATGACGTTACGGACTAATGATATTTTCATCGATGCTCAATGACAGAAATCGCGAAAATAGTGTTAAGTATAGGTAACTTAAATTTTCATTATGGAGGTCCTAACAAGTCCATGCTTTTCTATATGAGTTTGTTTGTGGTTTTGAAAGATCGTCCATGATGATCAACCGAGCTGTTATTTGCATAATTGGCAAAGAAGTTACTAGTTTACTTTTTGAAGGTTTTGTACTTATTACTTACATCAAAGTGTGTTGCTTTCATAAGTTATTCTCTTGCCAAGATAAATATATTACAGTGAGTTGAGTAGCTACCCAGGGTAAGAGGTGTCCCTTAGTGACCTAGTGGTCTAAAGCGCAATCCGTTAGAGATCGCTGCCATCTCACCTCTGTCTGCATGGGTTCGAGTCTCAGATTCGGCAAATATGGGTATGTAAGAAAGCTTGCCAGTACCTTCTCGTGGGTCGTTGGTTCTTTCCGGGGCTTTTCCCCCATGTTCTTCTTCCACCATTTTTACGGGCCGCCATGTAGTCTATTGTGTGCGCAAAAATGACTTAAACTCCATAACGACAACAACAACTCAGGGTAAGAAGGCATGCCTTGACACTACAAATGAAAGTAAATGAACCTAAAATAATTTGGAACAGAAATGAGCGTAACAGATCTAAACAGAACTAGGCGATCCAGCCAGAAATGAGTATAAATGAAACGAAAATTAGCTGGACTCCCCAAGAGAGATCCATTCATTATTTAACAATATAAAGGGTTGAAGCAGGAGCCACTGAAAAATATTGGTCCAATTCAATAAATAGTTTTTATCCTCTATGGTTAATTTTGATGATAGCCGACATCAGATCCACACTCCCAAGGGTAAATCTAAAATGTTACCCGTACAAGTCATGGTGGTATTCTTTTCGCCTTTATTTCCTAGAATTCATAACACACGAGTTAAAAGAGCTCTATAGCTTCATATTTGTGTCTGCATGCCATTAGTACACGGCTTATTAACTCTTTTAGTTACCATTAGGCGTTTTTAATTTCAGCCCCCTGTTATTTCAGATGTAAAAGAAGTCATATTGTTTGTGACTGCAGTGCTCGTACATGTAAAAAATGTATATATAATTCGCCTGAAAAGCACATCGTGACATCCTGAAACAGTGACGGTGATCAAAGTAGTTAACGCCCGTGGGAACTCTGATTTTATATTGGATCCCCTCCTGTATTCTAAGTAAAGTGCCCAATGGGTTTATTGAAACAAACAAAACTCATAAATTGCCTGAGTCATAATTCGGTTGCGCCAATGAAAAGCTGGATTTTATTTTCATGTTGTTGAAAGACTAGTAAATTCTTAACATTATCGCTTCTTTGTACCTAATCATTTTGAAGATAGTCTACTTATTATACGTCTATTGAACATCGTGAACTTTGTATTCAAAGCCATGTATTTAGCTTATGAATAGGGAATACATTATCTGGGTTAACTATAATTAGTGATGAATTGACGTTATCATACATGTGTCTGTACCGGTGATACGATAATAATAAAAAAAATTACCATTTTCAAGGTCGTCAAACGTGCAAACCTATTATATGAAAAATCTGCCGCTTTTCAAAATAATTTTTATTTACAAAAGTGAACAGGGAAAAAAATACAAATTTTATTTTCCAGCATTCGCATAATCTAGTGCAGTTATGCGTGGTTGAATAAACGTACTGAGGCTGACGTGCACAACGGGCTCATCATTGATACATTATTGATACATTATTGGCACATCATTGATACATTATTGGTACATCATTGATACATTATTGGCTCATCATTGATACATTGTTGATACATTATTGGTACATTATTGATACATTATTGGTACATAATTGATACATTATTGTTGTAATCTGGAGAGTTTAAGACAAAGGAGCGGGTATTAAATGGATCAAAGGCGGTGAATTATTGCTTTTGAGTCTCTGATTAAATAAATATCGGCCATCCGTTGGAGTGTGAGAGATAAAAGGAGAAGACTGGCCCACAATGACAGAAAAATACATTAAACGTGTAAAAAGAAAGTGTATAAAGCAAGACATTCTTCAAAATATAATAACTAACACTAACGCAGTCAGTAATGAGGACAGATTGAACCATGACTAATATCGCCAGGAGGAAAACATTGCTTTACGTTAAATATGTTAAGATCTAAATAAACATAGAAGTCAGATGTACAGCAATTGAAATGTTGTGTAACAGATAATACCTACCCCCCCCCCTCCCAAAAAAAAGGAGAAAAAACAACGTTGGAGCATGGAATTGGAGTCATAGCCTATGATTTTATTAAATGACCAGCCTTGAGCAAGTGTTTTTTTTATTTAAAAAAATAAGTTAACACCGGGTGATTTAAATTAATTTAATGTATTTTCAGTGTAATATGGCACAATAGCTTCAAGTCATTAAGGCAGGGAATGAAAAGAAAACAAAATATAGAAAATCTCGGCGTAAATTGTCCGTCATGAAGCTATGTTTCTTTAAAATATATTTGTTTTCTTTTTCCAATTGTCGATGTATGAAAGGTTCTCTGCATGTTGAAAAGTTTGTAATATCGTCGAAATCCCTATTATTATTATTATTATTATTATTATTATTATTATTATTATTATTATTATTCCCATTTGATTTTAATTTTTAAAAAAGTGGCTTGACCTGTGTCAGTTGGGGCTGAAAATTCGTCTTATTAATTACATATAATGCAGTAATGGCCTCACGTAATTCCTTAATAATAATGAGAGAAAAAAAATCATCTCTACAAGATTTTATTTTATTGTTCTAAAGTCCTTCACAACTCTTTTAATTTTACTTTATTTACCAAAAATCTCGGAACTTGTCAAAAGAATTCGATATCATTCTTAGTAATTTCAAAAGCATTACATATTTTCTCAGTTTGTTAACACAACGTAGCATGTTTTAGATCTCACTCAACACATTCCGTTTATTTTAAGATAGTACTTACTAATAAATTGTTTCTTTTTTTTTTTATAAAAAAGACGCAAATGTGAGGGATGTGATATACTTTTATTTGTTCCAAGATTGATAAATATTTAATCCGAGGCTTTAAGAGACAATATTCTATCCATATGTATTATGTTCCTCACACAAGGGTCAATGTCTGCACTGGAACATCATATTAAATGATGATGATTGTCAAATAATTGTGGAACAGCATTTTAAAAAATAGTTAAACCGTCTTAAGTCAAATTACCTAGATGAGTTTAGTGTGCTAAAGCTATGTTTGTTTTCTTCTATTTTTAAGCCTCGTTTATCCAAGTACAACAAAAATGGTTTCTGTACAATTATAATCGTACAGATCAGATTACTGAACATAAACGAACAGGTCATAACGCTCGTCATGTTATAATGCTCTAAAAATCGATTATTATTAAATCTCTCTCTCTCTCTCTCTCTCTCTCTCTCTCTCTCTCTCTCTCTCTCTCTCTCTCTCTCTCTCTCTCTCTCTCTCTGGACCATCGTAGCTAGATACGGGCTAAAATCTATGAAGTGACGAGCGTAGATGATTTTCGTTTGTATCATACCACATTGTCTCTGGACTTATGAATGATGGTAAAAGTTAGGTATAAGCGACGAGAGAGAGAGAGAGAGAGAGAGAGAGAGAGAGAGAGAGAGAGAGAGAGAGAGAGAGAGAGAGAGAGAGAGAGAGAGATTATTATGGGGTATGAAATTAATACTTAATGGTAAAGTAAAGTAAAATGAGGACAGTGGTGTAATGGTGATGAATTTCTATTTATCTCCGATATTTCCATTGATGTGGGGCGAAATGTCTTGGTGCGAAACGTCCATGCACCAGTTAGGGCGAAATTTCCATTGAATTGGGGCGAAATGTCATGGTCTGAAACGTCCATGAGGCGCCACTCTTTAAGAATGGTGGCGCGTCTTTTTACTCTGGTCAACTCCAATAATCGTTTTCATGTCTGTAATAAATTGCCGAAGCTTTCAGGATAAATCTTGCAAAATGTCCGTAACGTAAAATGGAAGTCATTACGATATTTATATTTATCACACATTTATGAAATTAAAATCATAATTTACTTGAAAGGAATATAAAAGAATATGTAAACGTGAGAGAAAGAGACAGACAGACAGACAGAGAATTTACAAAATGTACACACAACTTATATACCGATGATTATCAGACGTGTTACAACAAGGAGTCAGTCCAGAAAATAGTTTATACTGCCTGATTGATTCAGATCGTACCTTCAATAACACAGGCAACACCTCACATTACTAGAATAAGACGGATGACGATAATTACAAACTAGATTCATTCAAAATCACGTTCTTATGTGGCCATAGCTGTAAACACTCGTTGTATCCGATTACTGGAGCGGAGCACATTTAATGTGCAATGGCACGTGACCCAATACTATACAATTATTACTGTTTATTATTGTTTAAATGGATTCCTTCAGGTACAATGATATTGGAATGCGGGTATACTTAGTGTTTAACTATAACTAAGTAAATAAAAACTAACAGGAAAACGTACAAACAACTTACATGAAGTCTGAGTTTCCTCTGACCCTTGTCACCCCATCTTATATATTTGGACATTTATGTTGGGGTGTAGGGCCAGAGTTCATTCCCTATCGAAAATTTGGAATTCGCTGACACCATTTGGTGTAGGCATGGGGTAGCCGCTTACTAGCCGGCCAAGCAAACTTAAATCACCTGCATGAAATCGATAGGAATATGATTTATTTTCTCACAAACCGTGAGCATAACATTCGTCTTGTTTTTATCCGCTGACAAACGAGACGAAAGTATTTCATTGCCAAAATAATACCTGGAACTGGTCATACGACTATACAACTCTCGCAACTTACATGTCAATGACATCATAGGTCATATAGTCGCGTTCACCTTTAACCCTTTAATGTTCAGTAAAATTGATGTCACCAGTTTTCCTATCAACTTGTAGTACTATGTCTTATTAAGAGTCCATTCCACAACGCCATGCTGCACTTGAGGAATTGAGACAAATGTTCTTGCGTCAATCGGAAAAGACTTTTGGCAGCTGTTTTTTTTTCTTCGTGTTTTAATCCTTTTTAAGTAAGTTTCTATTTTAGTTGTGATTTTTAGTGGTTATTTTAAATGTTGCCCTTGGGTATTTGGAATGTTAAATAAATCAACTTATACGTGCTCTTGTCCACGTTTTAATTTGTGACTATATAAATTTTACTTCCGACGTATTGGTTTATACCAAACGTTCATGCGATCAGAAATGTTTGATACATAAAATGATTGTAAAACAAATACACAAATGCAGAGAAAGTTGAAAACCTTAACAACCAAGTTTGCAGTGTTTTGACATAGTTCAATTACATTGTAGCTAACCAGTTTGAAATATATTTGACTTCTTTGTGTTTTTCTAAAACTGTAGACACTAACAGATTACTTTACTGGTTTATTGTTCATCGATTAAATAAATTTTACATATTTTTGTTTAAAACACTCTAATCAGTCTGCTCCTATCAGTTCAAGTTAATTACAATGTATAGTGTCTGCATGAGCTAAAAGTATATGGCTTAATGACAAAGGGAAATAAACCATAAGGAGTTATTTCTACGGAAAATTTACATGCATCCATTGTATATATAAATTCACAAATCTCTCATTTATCAAATACGAATAAAGAAAATCAGGCTTACATATTTTCAATCCATAGACTGCAGATGTTGTCCACAGAAGTAGAACACAAGGAGGGAATATATCCATAGTGAAGTTCGTTCGTTTTAACAATGTTTAAAAAAAATAATAAAAAAATCAACCCGCTGTTTTTATGACCTTGTTTACTGACGTTTTACTTGTACGCGCCACTGATTTTATTGATCACTTCATAAATATTTCCGCTCAGGGTGGTATGCGGATTTCGACTGCTGTTACCTGGAGGCACTATGTGACCAATAAAAAAAAGTGTGTTCCCGTCTGGAATTAAAATTCTAATCTAATATATGGGACTGGCTTTTGTGATGACATTAAAAACTGCAATAAATATGAGAAAATTAATATAAGAAAAGTTCCTTATTCCTTTTTTATATTAATATGAGATAACGTTTTCTCTGTACTGAATAGCTATCATAATATTAATTGCCAGTAGAGCTGGGTACTACGAAAAAATTCTGATCGTACCACGGCATACCGCGTTTATATTAAGGACAATCAATTCAATGTTTAGAGTAATGGGCCCGATATTTTTTGTTGAATTTCCTTTTCTCAATAGCTGGAAAAATACTTAAAGCAAAGAAATACTATAATTATCTTGAGATAAAGGAAAAGAAAATATTTCAGCTACACTGAAAATCACTTTCTCTTCCACTCGAAAATGAAATGGCCTGTACATTGTCGTAGCTGAATTCCTCTCCGCATGCTAATCGTTGTATCCGTTGGAATCAAAAAAATGTTACTAAATTGTGACGATTAAGCTTACAGTAATAAAGTGAAAGATATTATGATGATATTAGAGATCATATTGCTAAAAAAGGAAGTGCTGATGCTAAAGCCAAATTTTTTTCTAGTTAAAAAAATTGAAATATCATGCCAGTAAATTCTGAGGGGGGGGGGGGCGCCAACATCTGGGGAAGATATTTGTTGCTAAGGGTCAGTGAACATGAAATACACTTGTTGAGGTTTAAAAAAAATTTCAGTCATATCGCAACAATGTCTGCAGTGAGGCAGTTTATAGTGATGTCTAGCACTGGGGCATCATGCCGCAGACATGTAGCATTATGTCCCACCCAGTCACATTATCCTGACACCAAGCCGACCAGTCCTAACACTAACTGACTAATGCTGAGCGTCAAGCGAGGCAGCTGTTAGTACCATTTTTGTAAGTCTTTGGAATGACTCGGCCGGGGATCGAACCCACAACCTCCCGCTTCCGAGGCGAACGCTCTAAAAACTATGCCATCAGAACGGTTTAGTGGACTTGAGAAATTGCGTAAGGTTCAGACAGAAAACAAATGCGTTCCTGAAAATCGTAGAATAATTCGCAGTCTTAAGATGAAATGCACATACTTAACATACTCACTTAAATAATTACAACATGTGTTTATGTTTCAATCTTTGTTGCTTTTGTTGTTGTTGTTGTTTTGTTTTGTTTTAATCCGAAATTTGTTCTGAAAGTTGGATCTGGCATGAATGTTTTAAGGCATTCATTTTATGTGTTACCCGGTCATGTTGGTATTAAGTGTAATGAAAAAGCCGATTGCGCTGTTAAAGTGGCTTTATCCCATGAACCATCTAATTTTAAGATACTCTACACTGATTTTAAACCTAGTATCAAGTCTTTGTCTCAAGTTGCATGTATCATGGAATGTTGCAATGAATAGCAAACTCCATGTGTTGAAGCCAACCCAAGAAGACTAGATCTCTTCCCACATAACCAACCAATCGAACGAGGTAGTCATTGCAAAAATTATAATTTGTCATACTTATACAAACGACTTATACTTGCAATTAACCAATCACTGTTGAGTACGTTATGATAGATTATGTCATTTCGAACCAGCGCGCGATCGTCACTTCAATGTTCATCACATGAAAGAACATTTTGTTACAATACACGTCTTTTAAAATTACTGAAGAAAGCAAGCATGTATGCTACGATATAACTTTTAAGCAAACACTGATTATTTTGATGTAATGTATATACCGCTGCCGATGAGCCGTAAAATATGCGACACATTCACCTAGTTTTGTAATGCGGTGGATATATTTTATAATCCTCTCTGACCTAGCTTAATTTAATCTTAGTGAGTAAAATGTTGTTGTTGTTGTTGTTTTGTTATTCTAGGGTTTAACGCCATTTTTCAGCACACGATAGGCTATACATGGGGGCCAGTATTGATGGTGGAGGAAGAACCCGGGAAAAAACCCGGAAAGAACCACCGACCCACAAGAAAAAATTTTCTCACATAACTACATTAGCCGAATCTTGGACTCGAAAACACGCAGACAGAGGTGAGATGGCAGTGATCCGTAACGGAGGGCACTTTAGTGATCGTCTGTGTTATAACCAGCTCTCCTTTGCAGATGACTCGCGTGATTTTACGTGATGCGTCTCGGACGCTAATGCACAATCGATTGTAACGATTCAGTTAAACTAAAAGTATTAGTAACAAAAAACAATAATCTAATATGTATATCTATATTTCATATTGGAAAGAAACCACGTAAATTTCCTTTACATTATCAATGCATAAAATGCCAGTATTTTCCAAAAATTTGAATGTCATTTGTTTCTCCAAACGATTTAACTTTATCAAGTCAATGTATAGATTTTACATTATTTATGGGTGGGGTTTGTTACGTTTCCTCTTCCCTCTAGCATGTAGAAACTTATTTGTCTAATTTCCACACGTCGCTATCATGGTCTTTGATGCGATATATGGATGCTTCTTCTCTACGGACAATATGATATATCGTAAAACAAAAACCTACATCCCTTGTGATAATCACACGTGTGAATGGATTCCTTAAATACACAAGTGGTTTGACAATTGAATTGTAATCCTAACTTCCTTTTCTCGTTGGTTTGCTAGTCCTGTTTTACAGATTAGAAAAATATCAAGCCAGTCGAGCTCTGTTTCCATTATTCTTTCTTAAATCAGCTGATAGTATACTGATAGTTTTTTGACAAATTTTGATCTATCCGGCCACAAAATCAAGAGACGCATTATTGTAAGGGTATGACTGTTTAAATAGAAAATGTCTGAAAATTTTAGTTTTATTGCCGTTATTGCTCTTTGTTATAATGACTTTGACTGTCAACATCCATGAAGTTTGCGATATAGTGTTTGAAGAAAGCAAGAAGAACGTGACTGTTACAAATGGGTATAAGGAGAAATAGGGTAAAAAAATGTATGATTATAAGCAACTAACGGCAGAAAGACAATCAAATAGTTTTTGATAAGATGATGACTGGTCATCAACATTATACAGTTCCATACGGTTTTCCAATTTCTAAATTGTCTGATCAAAAATGAAAGGCATGTAACCTTTTTTGGAATTTTACAATTTATTATTAAAAGTGTTTTCACTGATAAAGTGAAATGTATTATATCATTCGTTTACATATAACATATTTAATAGTTGATAAGGTTTACCCTTCACTTTCAGGACTGGTCCATGTCAGGTGCATCTAGGACCATTTAAAAACTCCCTCCACCAAATCCAAGGTTGTGGAAATAATTATAGTTGATGGGAAACTGAGCGAATATAAATCAGTTTATAACTGCCGCATTAACAGCGGCATCGTCATCAATACCATTATCATTTTTCTAATATACAACGAGATGCTTCATATAAAAGACGTATTGTTTTATTTAATATTCGTTAATTATAATATGTTAATTATAATATCAATAAACACGAAAGCAGGTAGCACCAATATTTTTTAATCTACGATGTACCACGGTATTTCTTATCGTACCGCGATACGTACCACGGTGTATCGCATATGAGGGAACTACAATTAAATATTTCAGGGCAAGGGCTCGACACCTTTTTGATTAATTTCTGTCTTTCAATAGCTGGGAAAATATCTTACTCTGAGTTATGCATTGTTTATGATATGAAACTATACTTTTCAGTCCATGGTAGCGCATTGTACACCTCACGTGGTATCTTGTTCATTGTAGTTCACTGTCTTGCTTACATTAATGCAAAATCTTGTGCTCTAAAAAGCGGTTCGTCGAGTAAATTTAGTGCCAAACATACCTAAAACTAGTATATTTCTAGTGCCAAACATACCCAAAACTAGTATATTTCTAGTGCAAAAGGTGTACAGGTTTTACTTCGGATTAACTGTTGTACCTTGGCGGCAAATATTAAGACAAGATTTCAAATGCAAGTCAGTGTTAAATGTTTGCACAAATATACAATTTAGATTTTTAAAAATGTCATTATGTCCAAAAGAAACTTTCTTCCATTATCAAGCTTTAAGGGTAATAATTATTCAAATTATGTGAATATATTGATTGTGTTTAAAAGAAATTAATTTATGCATATAATACCGCAGTTCATAAACACTCATTAAGTCCTTCATGAACACCACTCTCTCGTTTCATTAACAAGGACTCAATTTTCAGCTTCACTGATTGTGGTAAATTTTGTGCTTGTGGTTCATTTCTCAGCTTCACTGATTGTGGTAAATTTTGTGCTTGTGGTTCATTTCTCAGCTTCACTGATCGTGGTAAATTTTTTGTTTGTGATTCATTTTTCAGCTTCACTAATTGTGGTAAATTTTGTGTTTATGGTTCATTTCTCAGGTACTGTTTTTACCGCGAAACTGATTACGATAGGAAATATATACTAGCATATCTTTACAGCAAAAGAAGCTCATTGTAACCAGTATTTCCCTATTTACAACCTTGTGTAAGTTTTTTATGTTGTTGTTTTTTGCGTTTTGCTTATGGCCATATAAGATTTTGACATGATACGTGTATACTTTCCTACCTATTAACATACCACTTTGTAACCAGGTGCATCTTGGTAACTTCTGTATGCTTTCGGAAGAAAGAGGTATGTGTGACCTAAATTTAATGTTCTAGTGACTTTGTTGAAAGTTTGCGTTCAAAGTAAATTTCGTTGCTGCTAATGTTTCAGTGACGAAACTTGATAACTGGTTCAAATATGTTACACACTAGAATCCGAAGATGACGACTGTGACCCACAGATGTCGTTATTATTATATTGGGTTATCAGAAATGACACACTATAGCAATGTATCATTGATGTTTGACTAGTTAGTTGTTGTTTTTGTTTTTCTTGCACTCATGTCATTACCATGAAAACACAGAACATTGCGTCAAAGTAGTGTTAAACATAGCACAGAAGTTTCCAAACGAAATGTTTATTACTCAAATTAAGTAAGGAACACAATTTTGCTTAATGTCGAGGATTTGACGGATGTTATTCATCACATGGGGGAATATAGGAGAAAGCTGGACGAAAGAAATGAAAAGCTTGTAAACGAAACAAAAACAATTTATATTTTCAGAGATCAAAATTCTCAATGAATGATAATAGCACACTAGTAAAGTCTAATATTATTTTCCACCACCATTTTTGGATTATACTGTGTGGGATAACAGTTAAATGTTTGGAGCACAGTACAGGCAAAATATGACGGTGGAAAGTAATATATGATTGGAGCACAGTACATCTACAATATGACGCTGGAAAGTAGTATATGATTGAAGCGCAGTACATCCAAAATATGACATTGGAAAGTAGTATACGACTGGAACACAGTAGAGCCAAAATATGACGTGGGAAAGTTGTATGATTGAAATACAGTACAGTTAAAATATGACGATGGAAAGTAAGATATGAATGGAGCACAGTAGAGCCAAAATGTGACGTTGGAAAGTAGTATATGATTAGAGCACAGTACAGCCAAAATGTGATGGTGGTAAATAATACATAATTGGTGCTCAGTGCAGCCGAAATGGCGGTTGAAAAATATAGGATTGAAGCACAGTACCGCCAAACATTGCGGTGGAAAAAAATACAGATTAAATATGGCATTATGCTATCATTCAGTATTATATTTGTTGTTGTTGTAGGGTTTAACGCCATTTTTTCAGCATAAGATAGGCTATACATGGCGGCCAGTATTAATGGTGGAGGAAGAACACGGGAAAATACCCAGAAAGAACCACCGACCTACGAGAAGCTACTGGCAAGCTTTCTCACATACCCACATTGGCCGAATCTGATACTCGAACCCACGCAGACAGAGGTGAGATGGCAGTAATACGTAACGTTGAGCTCTTTAGACCATTCGGCCACTCGGGGCCCCCAGTATGATTTCTGTTTCAGCCATCATTATCGCCTAGCCCCGCCAGTTAACTTTGTTTCCAATAAACTATTGGTTAATTGGCTGGTACCTATATTTTGTAAAAAAAAATTTATAGCAATATTATATATTAAAAAACCCGTCACATATCCTATTGGATTTAAAGTCATTTTCGAACAGCTTAATGGGTTATCCCGCCCACCCCAACCCCATCAGTTAACGTTTTTTTAAAATATGTTTGTATGATTAATTTAATTATATAATATTTAAAAAGACGATCCCTTTAAAAACGGTAATCTTCATTTATAGTAAAATCGGTATAATAACTCAGGAGATCCCTTGTAAACGGCAACCTCTCTTTATAGTAACTTATATGTAATATCCTAATATTTAATAAGCGAAGCCCGAGGCAGAGTCAAAGGCCCTCCATGAAGAGCCGAAGGCTCTACGATACACGTGACCATCAATCTGACTGACTATCCACTATTTTGTTACTACAGTCACGTTCTAACAAAACGTTACTAGGTAGTGCTACGTTGTTTTTTTTCGCACAACAGTGTTGCTATCCCACAATTAAGATCTTTTGGCCAACATATGGTGGTCTCCCGCCCCGCAGAGCTTAAAATAGCTTATTAATTTTTCATAACAGCGGATGGGTATAGATAGATAGCAAGTATAAACGTATCGCTAAAAAGATTCCAAGGGAAACAGCTCTTCAGTACCTTGAAACATCTGTCCTTCGGTTACACAGCCATTTAAAATTTGCAAACACAACCGCACAAAGTCTTTTTTTTTCCACTACAAGCAGGTCATAGGAAGTTCTCGGTCTGTGACTTCCATTTCCATTCGTCTGATTAAGGCAATGGCATCAGCATGATAATTATGGTCAATAATTGTTATGCATTCTGCTCACGCGGATGACTCTTCTGTAAGATCTACACTGTACTATGAAAATAGGTCCATCATTTGACCATAGAATATCAAATCTTCATTTAGCTTTCAGTATAAATCGTCTTTTCTTTCTTCTAATAACGAATACGCATCATCGGCTTTTCTTATCAATTCTTTACAGGGTCTCTAACTGAGTTTGCTCAGTGTAAGTTGTCTCTCTTTTTTTTTATTATAAAGAATACGAATCAACGGGTTTTCTTTTCAATTCTTTACAGAGTCTCCAATTGAGTTAGCTCATTGTAAGTCGTCGTTCAATTTCTTCTTATAAAATATGTACCATCGGCTTTTCTTTTCAATTCTTTACAGAGTCTCCAGTCGAGTTGGCTCACAGATAGATTTCCTTCCCCTTTAGTAAATCTCTATTCTATAACAACGTCATCTTCAGATATTTATTCTTGGACCATCAAATAGAGATCCAGGTATATCTGTCTGAGACTTTCTTTGCCTCTGTTTGTTTAGTACTTGGACAGGAAAAATATATTTCTTTGAATATGGCAACTCGGTGTCTCTCTGTAAAACTCCAATACATGGTATTCAGGCTGGTTCTCAGCCCTATTGCAACGAAAGTCTCTTGCAGATTTCAATTTTACGCAGGGTCTGTTTTACCAAGCACTGGTAGATTAGAATATTTCCTTCCAAGATTTAATCTCACGTTAAAGTCTATTTTATCTTCAACCAACGAGTGATAGAGTTGCTCTTAAATGGGCCACTTTCGTTTTTCCACTATTTGTTCACTATGTCAAACGTTTCTCGATCTTTGCAACTTCTGACCGCTTCCTGAGGAATGTCAGATAACCAGCAAGGTCATTAGTTCATTGTGATCATTACATTAGCTCTTCCGGTCCAAGGTCCACATTAGTCTTAGCGCTAAAATCATTTCCGTCTAAAGCGTTCTTTTGGGCTCCTTGATTAAAGTTTAGTTAAAGTTGATCGTTGTTCCAGTCACTAAAGAGGATAAAGTTCCTTGTTATTTGGAGCTATTCGGCTTGCTCCGCTGACATCGTTAAAGACACTTTCACTCGGACAGTAAGATGAGAACCGCTCACTGTTCAGTATAAAAAGTGCAAGAGTTTTAGACAGTTTAGGAAAAAATATATTTTGTACAAACTTTATTTTTCTATCATCTTGTGCGTAAATCTCTATAAAACGTCTGTAATTGAAATCCTTGTAAACTTTCTCCAGAAAGATATCGACCCAATTAATGGTGTTCTTGATCTGATTGATAAAACGGACGAACACCGTCTAATTAATCTGCTCCACGCACCGTGGTCATTTCTTTGACAGGAAAACCTTGTTTGATCACGTTTCCAATACAAGTCAAATAGCAATCTTTTTTCTAGGTAGTCTTTTTCTAAGTCAGTCTTATTGTTCTATTTAAACACGTAGTCAGTCGCTGCTCTTCTAGGTCCTCGCATAGCTGGACAATAAGTCTCGCTGATTTCTTCAGACTAAATAGTCAGTAAGCTATCTATTAACTCTCTAGCGGGGGGGATGGGCAATGGGAGGGGGGAGACGGCATCAGGTGACACCATCAGAGGTGGTGAAACTAAAATGACTCTACAAAAAAGTTCAAAAATTTGTACAGGAAGGAGGTCGATGGAGCGGACACGAGTTACCGCACTGGGTGACAGCAAACCTAGTGAGGCCATCGCTTTCATACGCATCGAAGAACCTGCCACCCTCCTTGGAACAGTTGGCTGCATCATCGGAATAAAACGTTATAAATAAGTTACCACGTCGAATGATAAACTCTTGTTGAACGAAGCTTGTGAAATCAATAATAATAATAATAATAATAATAATAATAATAATAATAATACGTTTGAAAATTTTCGTTTACTTCAAACAAATTGTACTACAGTAGTTCTCTCTTATACAGCCACCCCTGCTGCACCGGCAAAGTGGCATTATAAGACGGGTGGCCGTTCCAGAGGGGAGCTAAATTTATTATGAGAAGTACATGTATATGGAATGTACGTAGTAAGAAAGCTACATACTTCAAAACATTAAATATCTTCGTCTAAATGAAACATTAATCATTAAAAGGTTCTTTTTGTTAGAATAACAAATTTATTTCAACTGAATATACGTTACTATTTTTTTTTCTTGTCGTAAGTGTGATGTGCGAGCGGGTATTGTTGTCATGCACATTGCAAATTCATTCAAAAACGTCATTTACATCTTGGTACATACATAATTTTCTTTCCATTTGCTCCATTTTCCCACTGATTCTGAATAACCTTCTTATCGGTTACGACTTTGTTTGTTCAAATTATTTCAACATAAACTTGTTTTTTCGAGTCTTTACATAAAAATTTTCGGCAAGTCACCTTGTGCACGAGATAATATGACTGGTGATGTATGCATGATTAATAATTGTGAACGTTTTGCTCTTCACTTGGGAGACAGCTCTGTGGCTTAAGTGGTTACATAGTCCACTATTGATGTAGGAGGTCGCGCGTTCGAAACATGGCCGAGTCATACCAAAGACCTAAAATGGTATTTACAGCTGTCTTGCGTGGCGCTCAACATTAAGAGGTTAGTGTTATGACTGGTCGGCCTGATGTCAGGATAATGTCACATGGTGGGACATCATGAGTAGTAGATACAAATGGGGTTCTGGCTCACGTTCGATGAAAGAGCTATCCTCCATTCAAACCTGCTCCTGTGTTATGTTGTTTTGGGCTCACTTTCATCACTGCTATCATCCATTCAAATCGGTGTTATGGGGTTACTGGCTCACTTGTTTTACCATCGCAGAAAAGTGAGTCCCTTTGATCGAAATAGCTCACTTTCATCAGTGCGTGATGAAAGAGCTATACCCCATTCATATTTGTGTTATGGGTTAACTCTGATATGTCTGTTAGAGCTGTACATTGTAATAGAATGCCTCTTCCGTGTTATCTTTGGAGTGTGGATCGATTGCGATTGAGTGAGGAGTTTGTATTAAGTGAGGAGGAGTCTCATGAATGGATGAAACCTGTCAAAGAGCTAATAGGAGCTGATAGAGTATGCAAATAAGGATTTGAGTTATGTGCCTGAAATAAATGATTGTGAATAGAGTGAATAAAAAGAAGAAAAAAAAAAACAGTGGGTGAAGTGTAATTACAGTAATCCAGTGTAGCGACACAATTAGCAGTATTATATCAAGCATAATTTCAAGCGTTTTCATTTTTCAGAGCTACGGCGAGATAGGTTATTACTGGTTGAATAAGGTTACTCGTTTTCATTTGGTAAGTCGTGCAAAAATTTGTTACATTTGAGTATGTGTTTACGCGTTTATTTGAGAAAATGAGTCTTCACGAGCATGCGAAAAATGTAAAACAACCTCTGAAAAAACTTAGTGGAGGAGTATCATACAATTATTTTGGGGTCGCTATCATAATGAACGAGGCTGTCTTTGGGAATCTACGATTTGAATTGCTCAGGACAGCGAAATCACTTGAAGAGCCAAATTTTTCCTTTGGTAAAAATCAAGTTTTTTACTCCACTGATGCTTTGTTTCGGATTTTTGGGTAATTCCTGCTCGCAAAAAGACCATTGGATGGGTTATCTCGAGGAATCTTTGAGTATGTAGGTGATTGGAAGTATTTTCAGCCCAGTTAAGGGTGAATCCTTTTTCAAATTTTGTTTTATGTTTGTTGATTGTGACGTGATCCTCTGCTTTGAATTTAGATCTAAAACTATGGCATCTGCGATATTGTGTTTTTGGTTTATGGAGGAGGCTTCCGTTGTAGTCATTTGAATGCTTCGATGCCAGGTATGACTGTTTTGGTCGACGATGTCTGGCAAGAAATCTAAGTATCGGTGGGTATTATCGCTGGTAAATCTCTTCCGCGTGCGATTTCTGAGAGTTCTGTTAAACCGTTCGACGAATGCTTTAAATGGATTATGTGTGCTGGACAAGGTAATATTAGTTTCTGAAGCCAATCTGAGACAGTTTTGTCATAAAATTCACTATCGTGATCTGGCCAGATTTTACTGGGTTTTCGTTCAAATTTATCCAGTGCCTCCGCGATAGAAGTTTTTGTTTTCTTTATGAGAGAAATAACCCAGGAATATTTACTAAAAGCATTGATGACTGTCATGAGATATTTAAAATCATCGTTTTGTGCGCCGTAAGCTCTCATATCAACGAGATCTGCTGACCAGATCTCGTCCATATCAATAACGATGACTGCGCCATGGAAAATGGTTGAGTGCGGATTTATGTAGTTCATATGCGTGTTACTCTGACATATATATGCCCAGCTTATGTTTGGTGCCAATTATGTTATGCACAAGAGCTAGTTCTACACTTTCTCTGATTTTTTTTTAAGGCTTGAGTTAGTTTTAAGTCTCTCAGCATGACTCTATCGCATCCCGCTTTAGGCTTCGGATGATCTCTGTGAAACATATCATGTTGCATCGCGATGACATTGACACAAATGTATGGCTCTTGACCGGGTAGTGGCTGATCGTTTTCGTCCAGTTGTTGTTCTAATGGATTTCATGGTCCTTTATATGTATGTACTGGCAATGGCCATCCCCCGTGAGGTCTGGGAAACTTTCCGATGAGTGCATGGAGATCCATAGCTGCTTCAATGGTCCCTTATGGTTGAGATGAATTTCCGTTTAAGAAGCGGAGGGTCAAAAATGTTGAGACAGGAATAATACGTTTTCATTCACACTTTTCTCAATCATAAAATAACAAATCGGAGAAAGAATTACTCTGTAGTTTGTGCTCCATTCAGAACCGCAAAAAAAAAAAAAAAAACCACGACCCTGAACTATCTTCTCGATCTGAGAGAACATTGCTTCGACGGCTCAAGTAAATGCCGTCAAGCTTCAATTTAGATGACATATGTATTTGAACATATGGAAATACACCAGTTTACTAATGCTCGGAGATCATGTAATACACTGAAGAAAAAACGCGAAATGCTATTACTCTGAGTGCATGTAAGCATTGATTGTTGCTAGGAAACGTACAGTCTTGGGTATAGAAATGAAATTGGCTATAATAAACAACCTGACTTGAAAACAATGAAATCTGTTGAAAGCATTTCGATTCAATTACTCTACCTGCAGCTTTGTCATCGTCAAGCAGCTTTAAGACAATGATCTCGTTGACGAATTTTAATTCTCGCGACTATCAAGCAATATACCTGAGGACCATGACAGTTAATTAAAGACCCTCTCCTCGTCTTGATGTGAATTTTTCTTTATAAGACGATCAATTACAAAACAAAACTCAAGAAAAATTATATACAATCAAAATAATAATGAATACATAAAATATGCAGTTAATGACTATATTTAAAATATGATTAGCTATTCGCTAACCCTCCCCTCCCCCTCCCCTTGGTCGAGAAAATGATATTGGCGTATATCTTGGCATACAAATGATGAACTGGATTGCTTACAGCGACAAAAGCATGCTTTACCAAGTTATTTATTTCGAAAAGTTAGTTTCCCACCTCAGTTCATTCATATCGCCTGGTTGAGAGCTTTTTTTTTACACGACTAATTATTTATTTCTCACCAAAATAAAAACAAACCTGAAAATATACTAATGAACTTTGCGCTGTTCATTGTGGTACGTTATTCGCCATGCTTGGACCAGAAGAACTTAGAAAGATAAACGCCGAGTGACATGAACATGTGTTTGCAATCTGTTTATAGTTAAATAGATTTCTTTCATAATCGAGCGCCTTTATTACATTTTATTTTATTACTTTCTCATGTGTCCGTTATTTTACTTTTAATTTAGTCTTTCTTAGCACCAATCTCAAAGCTTTAGAACATGTTTATGTGCTTACGTAAAATTTTTTAAATGACAATGTCTAAATTACACGTACAACTGTGATATTAATATAGTTTCTGGCCTATTTCTATTTGATTGGAAACATTAATTAGGTCCGAAAGTAAACATAGTTCATTAGGCTATGTTCTCTGAGATGGAAAACTTGCTATTGAAATAATAACTTGATAAAAAATAATTTTGCCGTT